>JAMPIV010011349.1:0-328844 GCA_024509875.1 Oreohelix idahoensis | reverse complement strand
AATGGTTTTGTGTTGTTGTTGGTGATAAATATTTTGAAAGGGGTTTTGATTTTGGAATATAAGAAGTATTGTTGTTTTCTTTTAAGATATGTTATATGGGGTTTGTTTGTTTTTAGTTTTATTTTTTTTTTTTAAGTTATTTAGTAGTGATGTTTTTTATTGAGTGGGTATGAATGTATGGCTAGAGATTTGGCGGAGGTGTTACATTACATACGTTCGTTTGTGTACAATTGTACTCAGGATAGACACAAATATATCCATAGGGTTTTACATAATGTAATCTGCAACAACATGCAGGATGACAACAAAAAAGAATTAGAAGAGAAGGAGCGAATGAAGAACAACAAGCAAATTGCCTTACAACAAAGAGAAAATTGTTTGCAGGATATAGCTGAGAAGAGAAAACTACAAGAAACAGTATCTAAACTCACAAGTGAATTGCATAAATCAAACTTGGAGCTTTCTAGTGTGAAAACAGCATTAGAATCTGCGTGCAGTAGAGTAAAAGACTTGGAAACACAGATTGCACATAATCAAGGCAAAATTAGTAATCTCAAGCAGGAGATTGAAAATAAGAGAGAAATGTATGAGAAGTTGAAGATTGATAGCAATGGAAGTGAGAAGAAGTATATAGATATGCTTCATGATGTGTTGGATGAGAACAATATTCTCAGTCACCAACTGAAAGAAAAGAATAATGTATCTTCCGAGAAGATTAATGAGTTGAAGCAACAAGCTGCTAAAGTTGATGGACTTCAGGCTCAGGTAGCCCTACTTCAGCCACAGATAGAAGAGGTGCAAAAGAAGAGATTAATAAAATTGGAACCACAGAGGAGAACAATTAAGGAAAAGGATGATAAGCAGAGGTTAGAAGAGTTAACGGTGCAGAGAAAGAAAATGGTTAAGATTGAGAAGTTACTTACAGAAGAAAGATGTAAAGTTATGACATGTAATAACTTAAATAAGAAACTAAACCAACAGATTACTGAATTGAGTACAAGGGTCAATGGTTTAGTGGATGTTGTTTTAGGCATCAAAGATTTGTCTACTGTTAAGGTTGACAATAGTAGACAGAAGGTTGTTTATAAACAAGCAAAGAGCCTGCCCTATACACTCTTAGCGAATTCGAAAATGGAACATGATGGACTTAAATCTCGGCGTGGCAGATATAATTTCCCACGTACGGAAGACGCTACGTTGAAGATTAATGGCTATTGGCGTCAGACCAGCAAGGATACTTCATGTGTAATATCTAATTCTGGTAATAAATATAACAAATATCATGTTGGTAACCATAAGGATTTTATGAGTTCCACTGCTTGTCATACACAATATAGGCAGTGTGATACAGCAGATAAGCATGTTAACACAGAAAAGAATAACAACAGTTCTGGTAAAAGAGATAACCATAATGTTAGACAGTACCAGGGAAGCCCATTAAATGGTAGTTTTTCCAGACAGTCTAACAGATCTCAGAAGATTGATTCTGAAGAGTTGAGAAATTATGGTAGGAATAGTTACATTAAAGATTACAAACTTTGTAATAATTATTCTAGGAGTCAACAAGATTCATTTACTAGATACTTCTATCCTAGAAGATATGTTAAGCATAACAATGCTAACTGCAGTCCTAGGCAGAGCAAATGGAATGATAAGGGGAATAGTAATAGAGATAATAACTCTCAAAATATTACTACGCATAACCAGGTTAACTGTGTGCAACAAAATCCCAAAGTCATTGGTAGTAAATAAAGTAACAGTAACTATTGATGTCCTAAGTACTACTACTGTTATGTTTTTTGGATTACGAGAGAGAATCTCGTTGTTGTGTATGTCACTTTATTTCAGCCTACTACTGGTGTGATGACCGTCATTTTTGGTCAGGTTGACCCAAGTCTCCTAAGTTGTATACTATGTGTGAACGAAGAGTTGGTGACATCATATGGAAACCAGATGTTTTCATAGGTAATTGTGTGTTTAACCTATCCGTTTTTCATGATAATCTTACAGTTGATTAAAATGAAGATTTTCATTTGTATTTTTCAAACAGTAGCAGCTGTGCGATAAAGGTCAGCGTGCCTGTTTTTTCCTTTACCTGTGACAGAAATGTTTGTTACCTTACGACCGTGTGTGCAGTCAAGCGTAACCCAGCCAGTTTGTTGACCTTGTATTATTTGATGTCATCCCGTGCGGTTTACAGAATACTACACCGGAGTTGTAACCTATTTATTTTTTTTTCTTTAGGAATTGATTCAAGATTACTACAATGTTTCTTATACTTGATTTTTCTAGGATAATGTATTATTGTATAGTATAATATGATTGTATTGTATAATGTTTCATTGGATATTGTGTATGTCCATATTTATGCATTATTTGTACTCTATTTTGTTATTTACATAATTGTATTGTTGATAAATATTGTACGTATTATCATTGTAATGAATTGTAACATTTCATTTTGTATTGACTTGTCTTTGATTGTTATTTTTTGTTGTTGATGAAATTATGGATTTTTTGTATTTACATACACTAGTCTGAAGACTATTTCATTTGCTCATATTATGTTTGACCATATGTGGTCTGTTGTGAAATTGATACATCAAAACATTGATATGATTCTGCAGGACTAATTGTTGTGATAGTTTTATACATAATGAGATTGTCAGCCCTAAGCACAACTCATTGGTTGTGACTATGCGTTAGTCGCTTTCAGAGAATTTTTTTTTTTGCTTTCTAAATTTGTTTTTCTTTTGCGTATCTGACTACATGTTTAGTTAATATATTACCTTATACAAAGGTTATATGAAGAAATTGTTGTGTTGTGAAATGTTATTTTGGAACTAAATTATAACATGTAGAATTGTCAGAGATAGCAGATACTATTATTTGTTTGAAGAATTTAGTAGTCTGACTTAAACACTTTTTCATGAGAAATAATGTTATGTTTATATGTGCAAGTTGGTATAATGTTAATAGTGTGGTTTTTTGTAGGTGCTCATTTGTGTTTACTTAGAGATGGGAATATATTTTTATGTCTCTCATTTTGTTAAAGCTCGTTTCACTTTTGATGTATTAATTAGTGGTTGAAACTTGTAAAAATTTAAAATACTATTTTTATTTAACTTAACGATTAAGAAACTTTTTTGTATTGTAATTTTGGAACAATGTATTTGTTTTTCTTTTTGAAAGTATTGTATTTTTTATGTGTCCAGTGCTTAATATATTGATATGTCCACATTTAAAAAAAAACAAAAAAAGAGAGAAAGAGATAATAATTTTTTTTTTCTTTTGAGATTGTGATATTTGTGTTTTTACAAATCACACTTTTTTGTGTGTGATGCCTGTGATATTTCATTTTAGTTATGAATAAGTGTTGTAATTTGGTTAAATTATTTATTATGCATTATCTAGTTATATCCTTCGTTAGTGTTTAGTATATATATATACACTATGTTTTTCTGTTCGATTATTTTTCTGTCATGATTGTATTTGTTTACAATACAATGTTGGTTTAGATAGTTATTAGGATGTATTATTACTTATTCTATAGATTCATTTCTTGAATTTTCTTCTTTCTTTTCGGATGATTCTTCGTTTCACTTCATTTCTTTTGAAGCAGTTATACTTTCGTGATGCTTCTATGTTTCATCTTGGTGTCACTTAATTCTATTTGTATACGTTTACTTCTTATACTTCTTTTACTTCCTTCTTCAGGATTGTTATGTTAATTATATGGTTTGGTATGAGGTAGTTTTTATGTCGGTTTTATCTAGTTGAATGTAAGGATTTGATTTACTTGATTGTTATCAAATGGGATTATGGATCTTTGTTACTATATTGATTTCATTGCTGAGTTTTGATGTTGATCATGCTTCTTTTGCTTGATCTTATCTGTTACTTTCTATTTATTGTATACTACTTGCTCTACAGTGATCATAGTTAACTTTGTTTGAAACTGTTTATTTAATGTACTTAGCAAATTATTGTGCATAATTTGTTTTATTGTACACTTGCTTATATTTTTTGTCGATGTATTATTATAACCTTAACATAAGCTAATTTTTGTATGAGTATTTTAGAGCTTAGCTCACCCCTCATTTTTCATTGATGTAGTTTTTGTTAAAAAAATGATAAATCATTTTTTTCTCCGGGGGTGGTGGTAAGATGTTAAGGTTAAAAAGGGAGGTGATACTTTGTATATGGGTTGGTCACAGTAAACTAAGGGTTACATCGCTTGTAGAATTGATTAACGGTGTTTTGGGTTAACAAATATATGATAGAGGTCAAGGTGTACAGATAGCGTCATGAGCGCTGGTCTGTATTGTTAGAACTGTAAATAGTTCGCACGGCTAGTCCGTGGAAGGGACTGAGCGGTGGTGAACTGCGAAGTCCCGTGACTGTTTAGGCGGGAGTTTTTGTGACCGCTGGGAGTCGGGTTCTGGCGTTGACAGAGTGAAGTCAACGAAGGTGTTTTTCTAAGTGTGTGTTCCCGACCAGTGTTCGGTGAAAATGGTAGAGTGTTTTTCAATGTGTGTCTCGGTGGAGACTTTTTGAACAGGCCTGTATCTGAATATTCTTCCTGCATATGTATTCTCCCATGTGTTAGATTATTGGAGGATGGTATGTATTAATATTTATGACTGCAGTAGATGCAGCTTATGAGTGAGTTGGTTATTGGGCACGTTCTGTGAGAAGTGTACCACTAGTCTATGTAGGCGCTATGAAGAGTCCGAGAGGTAGAGAGACTACTTTGTAGGCCATAGACATTTTTGTGAAGGAGTCTACAATTAGGCGCTATGAAGAGTCCGAGAGGTAGAGAGACTACTTTGTAGGCCATAGACATTTTGTGAAGGAGATTAGGCCATATATAGAGTCTGAGAGGAAGACATGACTTGGTAGGCCATAGATAGATATTATGCAGGTTATATTACTGCAGACTGCTGTGTGCGCAGTCTTTCCTTTGAGGAATATGGTGATGTGCATCTTCTAGAAGAAGTGCACCACTATTTATGATTAGGCCTTGAATATATATAGCTGACGATGATTATTCAACTGCCGGGGAGCAGCCTTGGTGGAGAAGGGGGACGTAGTCCCTTGAGGAAAATCGTGATGGACATCTTCAATGAGGAGTGCACCATTATGCTATAGGTTATGAGGCCATATTTATAACTGCGGTGAGCTCAGTTCTTTAGGAGTGGTGTACGTGCATTTATATGAGGTGTGCGCCATTAGGCGCTGTACTTAAGCGCTGTGGAGTGTGGGAGCTTCATGAATACCTTTATTCAATATCATGTACTGTATGCTGTTCTTTCGTCTATGTCGTTGTCTGTGTGTAACGTGAATAAACCATTATTTAAACGTTACTATTCGTTCAACGATACATGAATTCAGTGTGTGTCACTGTGATGGATGAATGTACCAGTACACACCTACATTGGGCATTCAAGGCATAGTGACAGCAGTAACCAATATTTATAAAGAGCTCTGTGTGGGCGTATACCTAAATACAAATAGACCAGGATTATCCTGTCCTAAACATTACAGTATGTAAGTGTCAGTGGTGCCTGTGTGGCGGTGATATTCAAGAATCATCTATCGTTCATTACCACATGAACCCACTACTAATTGACTTACACTTATCAGTAATGCCCCAGTATGAATGAATCTTTACACTTATCAGTCCTCATGCGAAAAATGAGGATAACTATAAAGTGCGCAACTCCAACAGAACCTGCGCAAACTGCCTTGGGAACCACGGAGCAAGATACCGTGGCTGTCCGACCTTCTATGAAACAAAGGCCATACTGAAGGAATCTGTAACCAAAAACATCCGCTTCAGAGAAGCAAGACACCGAGTGGCTTCAGGCGGCACTGCTAAGCAGGAACAGCACACAAGAGCCCAGCTTGTAAAGTTAACCACCGACGTGCGAGACTTAAAACAACAAATCAAAGTCGAGAAGAACAGACAGCACAACGAAGACACAGGTACCATAAGAGACGAAACAACAGGAGCCTTACAGAGCGCCCAGGCAATGATACAGGACATGAAAACCATCAAACACGAAATAGAAGTCGACATCGCTAAACTCGCAGAGCTAAAGGAAGAGAACGAAGAAATACTCAAGCGAATTGAAACAGAGAGAAGGATCATCGAGGATATCGTAACAAAACACAATCAAGGACGAGAAAGAAGCAAAGACACTAAAGACAAAGTAACCACCGAAACCGTAGAGGAACGCCTACCAAGAAGCTATCAAGAAAGAAGAAGAGAAGCGGAAAACAGAATAATCACCGAAACAATAATGGAATTCTTACCAAGCATAATAAAGACAGCCATGAACGACACACAGCCGAAACAGACAACAACGAGTAGGGACCAAACAGACAGCTAGTGGTCCTTTTCAGGGCCAGTCATCTCCAGGACTAGGAAAGTGAAACCAGCGAAGATGTTAACACACTATATACCCCAATATAACCGTTTATAACCCTTCAGTGGGTTTTGGTTGAACAGGGTATCACAGCCAAATAATCAGACGCAAGGAAAAAAAAAATGAATGAGAAATGGGACGACTTGTTGTAAGAATGTGTTCCACACCATAGTGGAACACGAAACTTTTTTTGACGGCTTAACTGCCTTACAAATAAGAATGTATCTGTCACGAAATAAAATAATACCGTAGTGCACGTCGGGTTTAGCGTGAATCGTTTTAGGAAGGTTTAACTATTTTTTGGTTTTAATTGTACTATTGCGTTGAGGTGTGCTTCTAAAGTGCATTCTGAAGAGAGTGGTACCAGTTTTAAGTGGAGCATAGGGAGCCGCGCTGGTGTAATGGTTACCACACTGCGCTACCGATCAGGAAATGAAAATGGTGAGGATGACAAGGAAAGACCTTGAACTGATGGTACGCAACAGGAGGACATAGCATGTGTTCGTCGAAGGCCTATGCTCCTTCGGGAGCTAAAGGGTATTTATTGATTGTTTGAATTATTTGTTACAGTGACAGAGTTTGACCATAGGATGAGCAGAATAAACGATACCGAAGCACAAACTTGAAGATTTATGTTTTATTTTTGTTGTGACATTGAAATGAGCAAAGTGTTTACAATTATTAAATATAGGCAGATTTATCTCAAGTTTTGAACCACGCTCAGTATCTTTCTTTATTTATATCTTTTATTTATAGAATTCTGTCTGATTGGCAGACTGGTTAGAGCACTGGTCTCTCACGTCAGAGGTGCTGGGTTTGATTCATGGTATCGACATGCTTCAGTCTTCCCAGCTGTAAATGGGTACCTAGCTTTGTACTTGTGGCAGTTAGGGAACGATTTACAGTCAAAGGGAATGAATAAGGAGAATTGGAATGGGAAGGTTCAGATAGAGTACAAAAAGGGGATGCGCGAACAATGATGCGCATGAAAGGGGTGAACGATAATCCAGTGAAGCAGGCTTTCTCAGCAGGCAGTCCAGAGGCGTGAAGTAGAGAGTGCAGATCGCACGTATGCGAGTAGCATGTTAAAGGCAGTACTAAAGTAGAGTGTATCGTGAATATTTCTCAGGTAAGGAGACGATTTAGGCGGTGTTTAAACCCAACATAATTGATAGGGAGAATTCTTGTCTAGAAGGAGAAACAGTGTGAGTTAGATTTTATTCAGAAAGGGAAAAGGTACGTAGAGTGAATTCTAATACATATACATACAGTAGTCATATTCTTCAGTGATGAAAGGGAAAGTAACAACCCCGGAGAGGTCCGGTTCTATCAATAGATAACCTGAACACTGGGATGATATATAACAATAATCTAAAAAATTGTACGGAAGAAAGAACAGAAATAGAGACTATAGCACCTGAGTGATCATCTATGGTTAAAAGGTCAGAAGGTGTAGATTCAATACTGAACGAGAGAGAGAGAGAGTATGAGGGAAGGAATAAATATCGAGAAAGAATTTACACATTGTATATTCTGTGATTACAACGGGCTGATCACCCGTTTGCCAGTCACTTCGATTACGGAAACAACAGCAAATGGGTTGATTTGCCGTTGCCCTAAAGACGCCACTAGGCGTGATGGGAAACAATGGCAAAGAAAACCTATCTGCTGTTGCCCTAAGACGCCACTAGGCGTAATGGCCACTGACTGCTTTGACGGTCGGTGGCTAAGGACGGAAGAAGAAGAAGAAGAAGAATATTCTGTGATGGACCAGATGTGTGTAATATAATACATTAAAATGCAAAACTACACATTGTAATATAATACATTAAAATGCGAAACTACACATGTACGAGCATATCTGTAAATAAAGATGGCAGCAAACTGATCACGCTTTACTTTGTGCATTGTGAAACTTATGTGTGCCTGTGAAGAGGGCGTAGTAACGCTTATATACATACATCATAACATTACATGGTGGCAGCGGCCGATACCGGACCGATGCAAAAAGCTACACGATAACACGTTAGTACAGTTTGTTCGGCTAACTTTCGTCGTTGAGGTCAACCATGGCGGCTAAACACTACCGCAGCGCACCCCAAATGCGATTTGCCGGTCGAGATGATAAGAGTGAAGCTTTCCTATTATGGCGCCAACGCATAGATCTCTACTCCAAGACCACTGGTCTGGAGGGTCAAGCCTTAACTCCATTTATTCTAGAAGCGTTGGACGATGAAGGTTTGAAAATCTACAATAGTTTTGCTACCGCCATGCCCGTTGAGTCGGCAACCGACCCCGTAGCCATATTGGACGAATTTGAAAAAACTTCTGATCATAAAGCACACAGACTTTAGAGCGGCAAGATTAGAACTTCACCACCTGCGACAGAAACCTGATGAAAGTCTAGACGATTTCTTCACTCGCATTAAGGAGAAAACAAGTGTATGTAAATTTAGCAAAGAAGAGGAAAAAGAGCGAATTATTGAACAGATCCTTCTTAGCACACCAATGCCAGAGTTCTAGAAATGGCTACTGAGCCAGAGTGATACACTAACTTTACAACAACTTCTGGATGAAGGCAGGAAACACGAGACACAAACACTAAACATTAAACAAATTCAGCAAGGTGCAGTAGCAGCCCAGGTGGATGCAATAAAAAGCTATAAACCTAAACACTACAAAGCAACTGGTATTAAGCAACAAGGAAAACACAACACAAGCAGAGGTGCTATGTGTAAATGTTGTGGCCTAAACCACATACAAAACCACTGTCCAGCTAAAGACTCTACATGTCATTACTGCAGAAAGAGGGGCCACTGGACAAAATTTTGTTTCAAGAGGAAACAAGACAGTGCTCAACACAAAATTCACAGCAGAGAGTCATCAAAACAAACACATTCTATGATGACTGAGGACTTTGACTCCAGTGAAGAAAGTGATCCTTCCACTTTTGATATTGTGAAGGTACTAACTTTCAGGCTTTCTGCAAGGTACAATTCAGAATACCAGGGATTAAAATGCACAAAGAAAGATATATTCGTTTCAAGATAGACACAGGTGCCCAAGGAAACACTTTACCCTTAAGAATATTCAGGCAGATCATGCCTGACAAGGTGGATGAGCAAGAATTTCCCACAAGGGATGTAAAAAGTAGGAATGGCAAGACAAAGCTAAGAGCTTACAATGGAACAAATATAGACTGTTTCGGAGCAGTAACACTTGAATGTTCATACAGAGACTCTGAATGGACATCGTCAACATTTTACTTGGTAGATGTTGAAGGACCTGCAATCTTGGGTTTCCCAATGTGCGAAGAGCTGAGTGTGGTAACTATTAACAACATTAAAGCTGACAAAAAAGAACATCTTACTCTACGCATCACTGGAGTAGATGACCTTAAACAGCGATTCCCAGAACAGTTTGACAGAATAGGCAAACTTCCGGGAAAGGCAAGATTTTTTTTTAAAAGACAACGCTGAACCAAAGATTGACCCACCTAGAAAGTATTCTATACATGTTAAACAGAAACTTGCCACAGAACTAGAAAAGATGGTGCAGAATGACGTCATTAGAAAGGTTGAAGAGCATTCTGATTGGTGTAGTAGTATCACAACTGTTTTGAAACAGGATGGTTCTCTTCGGGTTTGCCTTGACCCAAAACATTTAAACAACAGTCTAAAGCGCTGTCCACGCAAAATGCATACAGTGGAAGAGATAACTCACAGATTCCACAATGCCAGATATTTTTCTAAACTAGATGCTGTACACGGATACTGGAGTGTTGAGATAGCAGAGGAAAGTCAACCCCTTACAACTTTTCGAACATCATTCGGCAGATATTGTTTCAAGAGACTCCCATTTGGTTTGAATGTATCACAAGACATCTTTCAACAGAAGATTGACAACATTGTTGAGCAATGTTCTGGCACAGTGGCTATTGCGGACGACACTGTAGTCTGTGGCAGGTCAGAACATGAACATGACCGTAACTTGATTAACTTGATGCATGTTGTAGCACAGGCCAATGGGCTAACATTCAACAGCAAAAAGTGTACAATTAAGGCAACGGAGATACAATTTTTTGGATTGCTGTACACCCAGAATGGTGTAAAACCAGACCCTAAAAAGGTTGAAGATATTCATGACATGCCAACACCAGCTACAAAGAAGGAACTGCAACAATTCTTAGGTGCTGTCAACTTCTTAGCACAATTCATACCACATTTGTCAGCTACTGCAGAACCTTTGCGATCTCTACTACAGAATGACACTCCGTATGAATGGTCAGAAGACTACCAACACATATTCAACCATTTGAAGACCCTCATATCATCTGATGCATGCTTGAAATACTATGATATGCAAGCACCCACTTTTCTCATGGTTGATTCCAGTCTGAAAGGCCTAGGAGCAGCACTTTTGCAACCAGACAAAAATCCTGAAGGACACTATGCCAAAGAACTTCGTCCTGTAGCTTACGCAAGCAAATCATTAAGTTCTGGCGAAAAGAAACTTGCAAACATTGAAAGAGAAATGCTAGCTGTACGTTTTGGAGTCAAACGCTTCCACACATTTCTTTTCAACCGCCCATTTACAATTCTCTCAGATCACAAGCCACTAGAGATGATTCATAAAAAAACCAATAGCTTCAGCACCACCACGACTACAAGCTCTATTATTGGAAACACAAGGTTATGATTTTAATATTCAGTATATCCCAGGAGAGGATATAGGTCTTGCAGATGCTCTCAGCAGACTACCAAACCCCAACAAGATAGCAGATCTTACCCCAAACATTACAGTTGATTTTGTCAAGTTTAGCGATAATCGGCTTGAACACATCAGAGAAGACACAATGAGAGATCCTATTCTTAACTCTCTCAAAGAACTGATATACCATGGATGGCCAAGCTCTATCAAGGAAGTTCCAACACACATCCGTCCATACTACTCTATGAGGGACGAGTTAAGCATCGAAGATGGTCTGATCCTTAAAGGAGATCGCATTATTATACCAGAAACACAACGCGATATCATTCTTAAACAGCTCCATAATAGTCACCTTGGTATTGTGAAGACACAACTGAGAGCAAAGAAAGATGTTTACTGGCCACAGATAAACAAGGACATAGAAACACTATGTAAAAACTGTTCAATTTGCCAAGAACATGCCAATAGGCAGTGCAGAGAACCTCTCATACCGTCAGACATACCATTGAGCCCTTGGAGCATCATAGGGACTGATATTTTCTCCATCGACAGTAATGACTACCTTATCATTGCTGATTATTACAGCAAATTTCCCATCATTGAGAAACTTCCACAACCCTCACCATCAGCTGTTATTGCAGACATTACAAAGAAGTATTGCAGCATATTTGGCATCCCAGATGAAATTAGATCTGACAACGGTCCACATTTCTCAGGTCAAGCATACAGAAATTTCACTAAGAACTGGAAGATCAAACACACAACATCATCGCCTAGATACCCTAAATCTAATGGTTTCATTGAGAGACAAATACAAACTATCAAGTCAGTCATGAAGAAAACAAGAACAGAGGATGTACACCTAGCACTCTTGAGATGGAGAACAACACCAATAGACAGTAAGATTGACAGTCCAGCAGAACTCATGTTTGATAGAAGAATTAAAGACCTTCTACCATCTAAGGTCCACTTCCGTCCACAACATAAAGACAGCACATATGATCAACTTCAGCATCGTCAGCAGGTTCAGAAGTCCAACTATGACAAATGTGCTAAAGACTTACCACCATTATATCCTGGTCAGCATGTGACTACCTACAACCACAACAATGGCACATGGTCAAAAGCAACAATCATTTCAAGAAACCTTGAACCCAGTAGCTATACCTTAAGACCAGATAGCAGCAACAACCTCCTGAGGCGAAACAGAGTGGACATCAGAGAAATCCCACAGAATACAACAGAGAATTCCCATGCTTTCAACAGGCAATGCAGTAACTCCGGACCTTGGTACCCCACAAAACCAACAACCACCAAGGACGAAATCACAACCAACTCAAGCTAAACCAGGGACTTCCATAGAACCACCAGCCCTTTACACCACTCGTTCTGGCCGTACAGTGACACCTCCCAGCCGATACAGACAGTGACATATATGCTCACACTGAACATTACACATACTTATCCTTTCTCACATGAAACATTGTAATAGTATATCCCAACTTTTTTTTTTTTTTTTAAGGAAGGAAGGGGGGGGGGGGGGGGGAGATGTAATACAGTATAATACATTAAAATGCGAAACTACACATTGTAATATAATACATTAAAATACGAAACTACACATGTACGAGCATATCTGTAAATAAAGATGGCAGCAAACTGATCACGCTTTACTTTGTGCATTGTGAAACTTATGTGTGCATGTGAAGAGGACGTAGTAATGCTTATATACATACATCATAACATTACAATGTGGAGGTCAGAGCAGACAGCAATGATCCTCTCATATGTAAATAAACAGTATTTCAATTACAATGGCGTTATCGCATCACGTGCTGTGTGTGTGTGTGACTTTTATAATTATGCTGCATGTCATTGCTAACGAAAGAGGTAAAATAACCTGGGCAGACACTGCCACATAATATGATTCATGATACAGCGACCAGGCTGTCACATCATTAAAGAATTGGTGCCATGACCAACCCCTAGCAGCACACACACATAGTTTATAAACAGTAGTTCAGCAACTATGCTTTATGCTGTCACCTCTCCTCGCTTCAGGCAGAAGACATAGATACGTTTGACGCTGTGACAGATTTCAACAACCACGGACGACAGATAGCCATGATAATACAGAATAACACAGACAGAAGACACCATAATACATTTTCGGATTTGTGACAGACCTAACCAACTACAGACGGCTGAGTACAACGAAGAAAAAGTTCATATTTACGTTTCGATAACATACAAGGGGATTGACATAAGTCTTGGGCCTGACCATGAAGGACATGTCACAGAGAGCTGAAATTTTGTATAGTGTTTATTCCTTTTCAATATAGCCAACGTCTGAATTGAAACACTTCTGCTTGACCTTGAAAAGACCTTGAGAGTAGAACACCCTATTTTTCAAACTAAACCAGTCATCACATGCCAGTATAACCTCTTCATCGCTGTCAAAATGATTTCCTTTTAGCGTTTTTTTAAGATTTGGGAATAGGAAAAAGTCTGATGGAGCCAAATCTGGAGAATATGGTGGGTGTGGAAAAATTTCAATATTCAAATCGTTGGCTGCTAGCTGCACAAGCCGTACTTTGTGAGAGGGCGCGTTGTCTTGAAGCAAAGGAAGATTTTGAGTGCGCGTTATCCCTCGTTTCCTGGTCACAACCTTTCTTAGTTTTGTGAGAAGATCTGCATAGTACTGTCCATTAACTGTGTTGCCACGAGGCAGATAATCTTTCAAAAGGACACCTTTGCCATCCCAAAAAACAGTCAGCATCACTTTTCCTGCAGATTTCTGCGCTCTCGGCTTGACAGGTGTTGGGGAGCCCAAGGTTTCCATTGCATGCTGGCAATTTTGGATTCGGGGTCATAATGGTGTACCCAAGTCTTATCTACTGTCACCATGGTCTCCAAAAAATTTTTGACTGACACTTTTTGAGCAACTGTTGACAGCAATTTACCCTCGTTTGCTTCTGTTCACGTGTCAACAGTCGCGGAACCCAGCGTGCACACACTTTTCTTATGTTCAGTCTGTTGTGTAAAATTCTATAAACTGTTCTTTCATTTAGTTTTACTCTACTAGCTATCTCCACAATTGTCATTTTTCGATCCTGGTCAATGATTTTCTTCACTCTTGTTGCATTTTCATCGTTGCACTCTGAGGCTGGTCTACCAGATCTTGACAGATCAGCAACATTTGAGCGGCCGCACTTAAACTGTTGACACCAGTTTTTTTACCGAAGTATATGAAGGACAAGAATCACAAAACACTGGTTCCATCTCCCTGTGTATTTCTGTAGATGTTTTTCCCTGAAACATCAGAAATTTTATCACAGCTCTGGCCTCTTTCTTTTCCATTGTTTTGTCAAATCTTTGGAGCAGCAGATCCGGTCAATAGGGCGCATTGCACCGTGCACCGTAGCGGAAAAACCCATTGAAGAAACATACGCGTGCTTCACACATTCAGTGCAAATATGATGAACTTTAAATGTGCCAAGTTTCATCTTCCTCCTGTGACTCGTTCATGGTCAGGCCCAAGACTTATGTCAATCCCCTTGTAAAAAAAACCAGAGTGACAACAGTGAAAGTTGTAGACAGAGAGCAAAGTGAACAGTGTCGGAACCAGCCAATCGAAAACGCCACTTCAGAAACCAAGTCGGAATTTCCCTCTTTCAAACCGACCTGCAAGAGAATAAGTCGCCACAATAAGGCAAAGTACGCCACACATTATATAATTCGGGAGCCGAGACCAACCTCAGCCAGCATTGAAACCAGTCATTCACAAAGACAAAGTACAACACACAAACTGGTTGATGACAGACTTCAAGAACCACGGACGGCAGAACAACGCAGATAGAAGGCAAAATTGCAGTTTCACAACATACGAAGAAAACAGTCAAAGTGTAAACAGAAGTTGACAGGTTGGGAACCAGTCAACCAGAAACGCCAGCTCAGAAATCAAGTCAAGATTTTTTTTCTTCACACCTTCCTGCACGAGAGGGGGGTTGAAAAGACAAAGCGGGTACAACATTCGTTGTCCGGTAACACCAACTTGGAAACAAATTGTTTTCCTTCAAACCTTCCAGCACGGGAACGACTCATCACAGCAGACGTCAAGTCGACGTGCTTCGCTCAAGTAGGGTAAGACAGGTCATAGAGTGCATTACAGTAACCGATTCACGGACAGGTTTGTGTGTAGCAAAAGAAAACAGTGTGTAGTCCGGATGGTATAAAAATATAACAATCATCATCATCAGTTGCCGTCTCCACAACGAAGGTTGGCTGTAATGGATCTCCAACGTCTTCTGTCTCTTGTCTTGGTGGTGCACTCTGGTAGACTCTTTCCTGTCCATCTCTTGATGTTATCTTCCCACTTATAGCGCTGTCTTCCCCTTGCACGTTTGCCTTCAACTCTCCCTTCTGTTATGGTCTTCTGCAAGGTGTTATGCCTTTTTATGTGGCCAAAGTATTTTAGCTGCCGAACTTTGACCTCCCTCATTAGTTCTCTGTTCATACCTAGATTTTCTAGGACCTCCTTATTTGTTTTCATCTCTTTCCATGAGATACGCCCCATTCTTCTATATATCCACATTTCAAGAGCCTCAATTGAATTGAATTGAATTGAATAACAATAGTGTTTGTTAAAAAGAAAAAGTCGGTCACGCGCGCAAAATCGCGACAAAACGAATACTCCAACGCAGACGTCATAATTAATTAGTTTAGTTAGACATTATTGTAATATTATTGATATTGTTATTATTGTTTGATTACTATTCTTCTTCTTATTATTATTAGCATTGTAGTGTCAATAATATTAAAATTGTAACAATGTATGCATTATTTTTTGTTTGTAACCGTAACATTATTTTTTTTTCCCAAGGAATCCCAAGACTAATAGAAACATTTCCGTTCATTTTCAGGTGCAAGTTAGCTTAAGTTAACGGTAGAAATAAGTAACTATTTTTCAGATTGTATGATGGCACAGGCCGAACAGACACAGTATAACATGCAAGACAGTCAGACTCTAGCCCTCATAAAGGCGATTACCGACACGTTAGCCAAGGTAGACAACAGTGCTAAATATGCAAACATAAAAGGTAATGTAGATTTGGTGTTTCAGCAATGCGTACAAGGTGGAGACCGTGTCCTGCATTCGCATGCCGTAAGCCCAGGATTTCACTTCTCCGTTTTAGTGCTAAATATGCAAACATAAAAGGTAATGTAGATTTGTTTACAGGTGACCCACACGCATGCCGTAAGTGGCTCACAGACATTGATAAATATGCAATGTCAATAAATGCAGATGAATTTGAGAAAGATAAAATTGCGATTTTTTTTCATCTGCTGATCTGATCACAGATTTTCTCAGAAGGGATCCATGGCCTTTATCTGACAATTTAAAGGCTCCACGCCTTAATTAGACAGTCAATGGGTCCATGGCCTTTATCAGACAATCTAAGGGCTCCACAGCCTTCATTAGACAGTCAATGGGCCCATGGCCTTTTTCAGACAATCAGAGGTTGTCTATGGCACAAAAAATGTTAATAAACCCTGTCATAGAGGAAGTAATTACTGCAGAACTATACCATACAAGCCCCGTGTCATAGCCAGATTTTTCTGAAGAGATAAAGAATAAAACTACTGCACCATCAGGCATATCATACAAGATGACTAATACGAGGACTGGCAAACCTCATCATGTTAAACAATCTGGCACAGAAACCACCGCTGCAGGAGAGTTTGAATGTTTGGTGTAGGTTTTGTGCAAGGGGAACAACCACAGTACTGGCTTCATGTTCCATAAAAGCACAAAGGAAAATAAGCTACTCCTAAAGAAATATACCATACAATAAATTTAATATAAAAGCAAATCTAATAAACATTTCTGTAGCCTACAGAGTGGAAACCTGGAAACTAAAAGGCCTAACAGGAAATGGGTGGAAGATTTGGAGATGTAGAAACATAAGCTTTGATAATAGAAAAAAAACTACTGCCATTCCTTTGGATCTACCAGCTACATGGAGAGGGGAAGCATGCTGCATAGGCAACAGCTTGATCTCCATATAATTGTGCCCAAGCTTGTGCCCTGGAGAGGACGTTTCAGATTGGGCGGCAAGAAGATCTTACAACAAGCAGAAAATAACACACCGTAAGGAACACCAGAAAAAAAAAACTGCAGGTTATCACCTCACAGACGCATCATCCCATTGGTCAGTTATGATTGGAGGACTGAGGAGGCTACTAAAACAGAAAGATATTTTCTACAGACAACTGACAGATGGTAAAACAACAGTTGGGTCACCATAGGGGAGGTTCAAAGATGTGTGAAAGAGAGACATGTAGGCACTGGACATAATCCAGCAACTTGGGAGAATGAAGCTGCCGATCGCACCACGTGTCGATGCTCCCTACGGTGTTACCCCAGACTGGGCGAAAAGCAGCTTTCACAACAAACAGAAGAGAAAAGAACACGCGGAAAGGAACACCAGGAAAAAAAAGCAGCTGAAGGCTATCACCTCAGGGGCACATTACCCTAGTCAGTTATGAAGGAGGGTGGGGGTGGTGTTGGTGGTTTACCACCACTACTAACAGAAACCATAAATGTAATAAACATGAGATAAATAACAAGTAAATGTTGAAAATTATTTGTTGTGAAACAAAACCACATATTGTTTGTGAACACCTTATAAGATGAAGATTACAGAAACTCATGAAGAATGATGTAAAAAAAAAATGTGAGAAAGACGAGTTCCTTATACATAGTAAATAAATATTAGACAAACATAAACGTATGTTTTCAGGCACTCCCTTATATGTTATAAACTAGTGTTCTACTTCTTTATTTCTTACGAGTGCCTGAAAACATACCTTTATGTTTGTCTAATATTTATTTACTGTTTACAGGCCTCGGGTTTCCCTTCCTTATATGTTATAAATCCTTATACATAGTGTCTGTATGTGGAAGTGAACCTCTGTTTGTGAGGCTAATTACACCCTCATTGACTCTTGAAATCATCCACACACTTCCAGGGATTCCCCCTGTGGTGAAACATGTTGAGAACCCAGCACTGCACACCAATCTTGGAAAAGTCACTTGAACCATCCAGGATTTGATTTCTCATTTTGCAAAACTTGTCTACATTCTGTGTTGTACAAATTCTGTGTTGTACAAATTCATCACAAATGGCAGGACAAAATTGCAGTGAAATATTCTATAGAGAAGTAATGTGACTGAAGAATTTATAATTTAAAAAACACAAACTATGTTTTTGTTTAAAAGCTTTCTTCTCTTGCTTTTTTTGTTGCTGTGAAGTTAACGGGTCCTGAGATCAAAACCCTAAAGTGACATGCTCCAGTTTACTCAGCTGTAAGTGGGTACTGACTATGCTCTTGAGTTAAGGAAGGCAAAAGTAGTGAGGAAAGGAACTGGTCACTCTATCTCATTAAAAAAAACTGGACCTAATATAAAGTCTCCATCACCACTCCCCTATGGCAGTATCTGCTATAGGATTAACTTAACCGTTACCTTTTCAATGTCCACAAATATCTGTTAAGAAACTCTATTCTGGAATTTACTTTAAAAAGTAAGTTAACTCTTAGTATCATCATCATCATGTGACGTATTCTTTCCAGAACGTTGTCTCCATTACACTAATTACAGCTGCTCTGAATGCATCACGATTCTGGGCAAGTCGACCTGCATCAGCCAAAGACAAGTTCAGACTCTCTGTGATGTCCTGGGTCCACCGTCGTCTAGGTCGACCCCTTCCCTTTTTTCCAGGGACCATGCCTTCCATCACTATTTTTTTTTCCAGACTATTATGTCTTTTTATATGACGGAAAAATTTCAGCTTCCTTATTGCGATGGTATTTAGGAGCCAATGTTCCTGTACGTTTAGTGAGTGCAGTACTTCTCTGTTGGCCTTTTTTTCTGTCCAGGGTATTCTCAACATCCTTCTGTAGCATTTCATTTCGAATGATGTAATCTTTTTTGCAACTGTTTTATTCAGTGTCCAAGTCTCACAGCTGTATGTTGCTACTGGGAATATACATGCTCTGATCAGTTGTAACTTTGTTTCTTTGCTTGTGCCTTGCCATAGGTTTTTCATCTGTATTAGTTTATGTGAAGCAATTCCAAGTCTTCTTTTAATTTCTACTGCACAGTCGCCAGAGCTGTTGATGATTGATCCTAAGTATTCGAATTCATTAACACTTTCCAGTTCTTCGTTGTCAATTTCAATTTCTGGTTTGGTCTTTACTTTGTCTGTTGTCAATACTTTGGTCTTCTTGGTGTTTAGGTATAGATTCTGGGCCTCGCTGTGTTTTTTGGTGGACAGAATTAATTGTTCAACTCTTAGTATATGAGCTCAAAAACCACGTTTTTACGAGCTAATTTCAGAGAGTACATTTTTAGACATGACTACATTTACAGATTTTGCATTAAAAAAATTTATTTATAAAGATAACATAAAGTGTTATATATCAAAATGTGAAGAAATGAAACCCCCATATCAAGCACTTAACTAAATTGTTCAGTGGTTCTAAACATGCATTCACCATTGTGATGGAATACATTGATACAGCGATAAAATCCTCCATTTATAAAGATAAAAGTTAAAATAAATTGTAGGGATAAAATATAGTTAAGTTACGCTGCGGCTTTTTCGCCTACGCCACAAGAGCGTTGATTTGGTAGATCGTACCATCGTTTTCTAGTGTCATTGGAAAAAGAAAAAAACTAATTATAACATGGGGACGCGAAAGGCCTATTAGTTCAGACGGGGTAAGAAAAGGAGAAAAGAAAAAAAGATGCTGTCTGCAAGCGTTTGAATCTAAGCCTAACATACGCGCGAACTCGTAGTTAGTGTTTGAAATACGAGGTAAAGTAAGAACATGTAGCCACTTAGGTTACGAAAACAGACTTAGCTCTTATTTAGAATGACGTAAAACTCTCGAAAATAGCTGGACAGCACATGGAAAAGAAGTGAACGCGTGGTAGTAAAGATTTCAAGACTAACATGGAAAAAAAAAAAATATGGAATTTCTTATTAATAGGTTTAGAATCACAAAAATTAGCTAGTTAAGGAGCTTATCTTTTCCTGATAAATAATATGCTTTCAAATAAAAAGACGGACAGATAATTCGGAAGTTATTGACAAAAGACTGATTTGTTCGATGCAGACTCGCAAACACATGTTAGTTTTGCATTCACTAAAAGTTACATTTGACGCGTCCTTTAGACGAAGGCAGAAAAACAAATACATATAGACAAGGGGGAGACAAGGAGGAGAGAATCTAAAAATATCTTCGCAGTAGAAATCTAAGCAGTGGGTGAGGAAAAATTTGTGTAGTTTTTTTGTGTAGTTGGTCCAAAACCAAGTGCAATTTTGGGAAAACCCAAGTTCAGACCGACCGACAGACAGAAATACACTACACACTAGACCGAAACTAGACACAAATTGGACATTTATGTTTGAAATTTTAAACTGTAGAGGGGAAGTACTCTCATTGGACGAAATAGTTAATGTTATTGAAAAAAGTTGCCGGCAAGTTGCCATTTTTTTGAAGACTGTCCATACAAGCAGATCGTTGAGGCTAAGAAGTTTGTCGTCCATTGAATATATATACTAATAGTAGTGGGACGCCCTAATCTAGCCAGCAGCTCAGCTGAGTTTGTGCTATTTCAGCGTATCTGTGTGTTTTATTCTGAATTGTGGTATGGCTAAAATTATTAACCTTTTATTTAACAATTCTGTCTGATTGATACTGCCATATAATGAAAAATGATTACGAAAAGTGAGTACTTATTTTAGGTCCCCAGCCGACTGTCCAGGGCCTAGAGGTTGAAATATAGTAGGATAAACTATCAGAAATGTAGAATACAGATGTTTCTTGTCAGGTGGAAACATATCACCCACCTTGTTATATGGAAAAAAGAGATTAATGAAAATATTTCAGATGCAGTGCAGTCCATAGAGGAGAGGAATGGAACTAGTGCTACTTGATAACAGCCTGGATGTAGATGTGCTGGGTCGGTCAGAGAGATCTTACCCCGTCTTGTTAATTCAATGTAATTATGCTTGTAAACATGGTGGATTAGGTAGTATGTTAAGACATAGCCTAATTTTGTGGTTTCAGAGTTTCTTTGTCTGGCACTGTGCTAGTGCCAGATGTTCTGACGAATACACCATTGCATGAATTGAGATGCCTACCATACTACCTCAGAGCATATGAGGAGTGAGCCTAAGGAACAACTTTCTTCAAGCGTCACAGGCCAGTTAAGTATTAAAGACCTGGCCTGCTGATTCATCAACGAACATAATCTACTAGAAACTCCCTTGTGTATTGATAACTTTTTCCACCATTAATCCTGTTTAAAGAGCAAATGAACAATGTTAACCACAGACTGGGGATGATGAAAATACCCCGACCCGACATCCAGCACTAGTTCCTAAAGACTTTTAGTTAGTACCAATATTAGTAAATTCAACTTATATATATATATATATATATATATACGAGGCGTGTTCAAATGAAACCCGACCGTGCTGCGCCAAGTGGACATTCGTAGGAGGAGAATGATGACGTCACATCTGACGTAATAAGCACATACGAATGTACAAGTGTGTATGTGTTCATTCTCCTAGTATTCATTGGTTGTGCTGCAGACCGTTAAAATAATGGCCGATGTGACAAGGAATCCGTCCAAAAAATTCAAGTCACAGATTTCCGCCGGTAAGGTTATGCTGACCGCATTTTTTGACCATGAAGGGCTTCTATTGGTAGACTTTAAAGAGCCTGGCGTGAACATCAATGCCATCCGCTACAAAGACACACTAGACAACCTGCATACCGCCATCAAGAATAAACGACCCGGCATGCTTTTGCGTGTTGTGATTCTGTTGCACGACAATGCTCGTCCACATGTTGCGAACATTGTGCAGGAAGCGTTAGCAAGGAAAAGGTGGGAAGTTCTACCACACCCAGCCTACAGCCCCGATCTGTCACCATGTGACTTTCATTTGTTCGGACCCTTAAAAAAATCTCTAAAGGGACAACGATTCGACTCCGATGCAGACGTCAGGGCCTCCGTGACCAAATGGTTCAATAAGCAACCAGTCATTTTTCTCGGACGGCATCCGCCGTCTACCCAAGCAGTTGGATGCGTGTCTGAATGCCTATGGTGACTATTTCTAAAGGACCCCAGTGAGTACTTGCTTCATAACAATTGCGGTATTTAATTCTACTACTCCTGCTGATGTACCTTACATATATTTGTTATAAAGCCACTGGGACGGGTTTCATTTGAACACACCTCGTATATATATATATTACCTTATATTATACTATATATGGATATATCATCATGTGTGTGTGGTGAGACAAGAAAGTTTCAGTGTTTACCCGATTCTATGTAATTTTATATTTCAAATTGATTCACATTTTTGCCCTTTAAAAGTCCATGACCAGAAGAAAACTTGGTTCAGGACAAAATAAATTTGAAAAAAAATTGTAATTCCTAAATTTTAAACACAGTGTTAATTGACTTGATCATAGAGCTTAATATTAGTGTATGTGTGTTTGTGTACTCAATTACCAGCACACCACATTTCATTACCCTAGACATTAGACGTAGCTATCAGTCATATAAATCACAAATAAGTCTGCTTGAGGTCATAGGTGGTAGTAGTAAGGTACTCTGTAAACTCACATAAACTGTTATCCTCAGGGACCTTCACAGCTGACCTCATTCAGTACACTAAGTAACCTAGCAACCACACTTAATAACATCAAAACCCACCACAACCATATACAGTAAGGAGTGCAGAAAAAATTTAAAATAAAATTGTACTTATCAATATGTGTAATTAATCCTGGTAAGCTTCAACCCCTAAAACTACTTTTATTTTAAACTACATCCATTTTCACATAATGTAGTAAAGTTGCAGTTGTTTCTGAGCACAACTAAAGTTTTTATAACAATTTGAAAATTTTTGGTAATTTAGACAAAGCGCACAAATATTTTAATCCTATATTTACAGACATGACTACCAGTACTGATTTTGCATTAAATACTTTATTTATTATGATAACATAAAGTGTTATATATCAAAATGTAGAGAAATGAAACTCCTTTGACATGCACCTAACTGAATGGTTCAGTGGTTTTAAACATGCATGCAACATATAGATTAATGAATGAAAAAAAAAAACGTTTTGTACTTATCACTATGTGTAATTAATTCTGGTAAACTTCAACCCATAAAACTACTTTTATTTTAAACTACAGCCATTTTCACATAATGTAGGAAAGTTGCAGTTGTTTCTGAGTACAAATAAAGTTCTTATAACAATCTGAAATTTTTTGGTATATTCAGACAAAGCGCAAAAATATTTTAGCCTAATTTAGACATGACTATCGTTACTGAATTTGCATTAAATAATTTATTTATAATGATAACATAAAATGTTGTATATTAAAATGTGAAGAAAAGAAACCCTTTTGACATGCATCTAACTGAAATGTTGAATGATTTTAAACATGCAACATGCCTATACAGTACAGAGTGCAGGGAAGTTTAAAAATTTGAAAAAGAGTTGTACTTACCCACAAAAATAATCCAATTTGAAGCCAGAAACTCCTAAAACTACTTCCATTTGAAAGTACACTCACAAAATGTAGAAAAGTTTCAGCTGCTTCTTTTCATAAATACTATTTTTATTACAACTGAAAATTTGTTGGCACATTTTGAAGATGCACTCCAAATCTGAAAGTTTACTATATACAATGTAAATTTTCCCTTCATTCTTAAAATTAAACTACTTTGCCTCATGGTTTTTGGCAAAGCAGTCATTTGGGTGAAGGTGTGGATGATCTGTGCACCCATCATGATCTGTGCACCCATCACAATTAAAAAATGTTCTCATTCTAACTTGAGGGATGCTACAAATGACGCACCTGCGCAGAAATGTCGATTTTTTTACAATGTGTCTGGTTCCACACAGACGGTTCAACGGACTGTTGTGTTGATTTGCATGAGGTACTCTGTGTGGGATATTCTGGATAATATCAGAAGCAATACGACTAAGTTCTGTAATTAACTCATTCTTGAACTGCAGTAGGGTCTGCTTCTTTGAATTATTTGATCTGCTGAGTGCAAACAACACAAAAGCATTCAACTGGGAAACTTCAAAGATCCAAAAGAAAATTTTCTTCCACCACTTTCTGGTTCTTCTGTTGAATGTTCCATAAGTTGTTACACACTGGTCAACCTTGTCACATCCATTCATTCGTTGGTTGTAGTCATCAATCATAGCGGGTTTGTGCTTTCTTTCGCCGAAACGATTTGTGATTTCTTTGGTTTCCACGGTTGCAGAACTTGACACTAGAATGCATGACTTTTTTGCCTTTTTATCTCTAAACATTACACAAAGAAATTTACTTTCTAGATCGAGAAACCATTTCATCTGGAGATGCATCAGTTGTGTAGTCTTCAGCGCCTTTGGAAAATTTTTACGATTTATATTTACAGTTCCAGTAAAATACTGATTGTTGTCGTTAAGATATTGCAGCAATGCAAAACTTGTGTAGTAACGATCTGCATAAATATGATGGCCTTTTCCACAAGGATTTAGAAAAGTATTTTCAGTGTATCAAAGACTTTGATGTAATGGCAGAGATTGGCTCTTTACATCTAGCTCAGGACTGTATGATGTTTTGGCACCGAAGTAAATCAACAAATTGACAACGTAACCAGTACTACTGTCACAAAGGCCGAAGGTCTTGACATGATATTTCTTAGGCTTTGAGGCATTGAACATTTTATGTGCCCACCTGCCTTTCCACCCTATCACCATTTCATCTAAAGACAGCTCTTTGTAGGGATAAAATGCCTCCTGAAATCGTGTTAGGAGTTTCTGCAGAAAAGGCTCAATTTTTCCATTTCCCTGCTGGTCAACATCACTTACTTGGAACATTCTGTGATACAATGCATGAAACCTGTCCCTTGTAAATATCTGCCTGAACCAAGGAGTCTGTATGTAAGGCTCCTGTGACCAGTAATCACTCATTTTTGGTTTTTTGACAATGCCCATTCACCGCATGGGGTGCCTCAAAAATTAAACTTTAATAACTTTGGATGTACACGATAGAAACACATAGTAAACACCATTTAAAGGCATACTTCATCAAGTTTTGACACAATAAAGTTCAAATGTTTAGGCTTCATAACTACTATCTATTGTGACGCATCATTCAGTCCAATTTTCAAACACAAACTTAACCTTTTCTTTAACTGTTGCCATTTTCAATCAGTTACAGGAGCTACAAACAAAAACAACTCAACATTGATAACACTAACATTTTTTTTAAAACCTGTAAAGTTCCTGTAGTGTTATTGGATGCCAGTTGCGATAAACAGACCTAGTGCTCGCTGTTGCAGCTTTTGACTGACAGAGGTCAGGTGATCAGCATAATCATTGACAGACACAACAAGTTGTTCCAATATTTCCTCTGTAAAAAGGGCTTTGAGGCAAAAAAGTGCTGGTGAGTCTTCGGGGACAATATCTGGATTCACCCCAGGAGTCCTACCCTGAGGTGGAGCAAAGCGAAATGCATTCTGAGTTGAACCCTTATCAACTTCATTCAATTCAACCTCCTGTTCAATAATATTGTTGTTCTGAAGCTCTGCATTACCAGATTCAGTGATTACCGATCTCAGCTGTGATCTAGATCTATCTTCTCTTTCGTTTTTATGGCATTTACCTTTCCTTTTTAGCAATCCCCTACCAGTTCTATAACTAGGTCCACCCAAGGGACACGCCCCCTTGTCCTCAGAATCTGCTAATATATCACTAAATTCAGTGTCATCTGAACTATCCGTACTCGAAAACTCATCGCTGTCGTTATCAATCCATGATTTAATAAGCCGTGATGCATGTTCAGCTGATAATCTTTTCGAACGACCATTTGAACACGAAGCCATTCTCAGACAGACAACAAAAATTTTTTTTGGACTAATGAACCCTACTTAATGTAATCAAAATCAATCAATATTTCACACAAATTTGAGTATTCCAATATTTTTCAAACATGAGGTTTTACCGGAAATGGCATTAGAACTCTTTTTATGGGAAGAAAAGTATGTAAATAATGTTAAATCTTTCGCTATCGACATGGCAACCGTCTAAACCACCACGGTCTTCTAGAAAGGCCAGCCGTAAAATGGCGACCGTCCATCGGCCTTTTAGAAAGGCCAGCCGGATACTAAGAGTTAACCACATACTTTTTAGTACTGAAAAACTCATTTGAATGTGCTTTTAAATGTTGTATTCTTTTCTGTCTTCAGGATCTGATATCTAACAAAATATTTGTTTCAAAATACATTTAAAATTTATCTTATTTTACAAATAGTGCGTGTTTACTAAACAAATTAGAAAAAGGTAATGTGTCTTACTAAGACACAGGGAGCCACGCTAGCGTAGTGGTTACAACACCGCTCTGGCGACCGGGTGATACAGGATCAAACCCGGGCGACGGAATTTGAGGATTTTTCGTCGACCGGGATTTGGACTGGATTAACTCGAGACCTGGCGAGAACATTTGAAGGAGTGTCGTCGACCAGGGACTGGCGGCTCCTGAGCCGACCCAGCTGCAATGGGTACCTCCGAAATCGGCGAGTATCTGCCTGAATGGCGAGGGACACCTGTCTCTGTACAAGAAATAAAGGGATACTCACGTAAAATCAATGTCAGGTTAGACATAAAATAATAACCTGAGATTTCGCCTTGAGTATTAGCGGGCGAACGCAAAAAAAAAAAAAAAAACTAAGACACAAGACAAAGAAAACTGCCTATGTCAAGCCACAAGGCCTTCGTCAGAAAAAAGAACAAGGCAAGAGGTAAGTAAGAAACATGATAAAATAAAGAAAATTAAAAAGTACATGACCCAGTCAAAACAGGGCACCATGTGTTGATATGTAAAACTGCCACTGTTTCTGTTTCCGGGAATAAGAGAGTTAAATACTAAGCAGGGAAAAGAAACAGAAAGCAAAAAAAAAAAAAAAAAATTTATTCAAATTGATGATGATAATAATATATGTTAAAAATAAATAAAATATATTTATATAATTTATAGTGAGAAGAAGCTAGTGGGAGAGGGAAGAGAAGGTGATAGAAGCTGAGAAATAAAATATGAGAGGAGTGAGTCACCTCAGACGAAAGAATGTTGGGTGTTCAGGCCATCTGGTTTGAGGCACCCCATGCGGTGAATGAGATGCTGTTCAAGATGAAATCAACTTTTAGCATCAGAGGAGCAGGATCCGATCGCTGTGAACTGGATGTCCATGTGACTATGATGGTCTGGGTCACAGAAGTGAATCTTCTTACTTTACAAATACAAAACTTACAAGTTTGGTTTATCTGTTTACTTATAATAAAAACAACAGAACAAATACAATGAATGCACTTTGTTGTACAGATGATAATGTAATAGTCAGTCAATGTGCACACAATTTACAAAACATAACTGCAGTGTAAAAAATCTGAATGAAGCTGCCTTGTACGTTTTTATGTGTTTCATATATCCTAGAAAGTGACGAATCGACAACAAGCAAATCTAATAGATGTAGAATTAGAGAAATGAGAAGTTTCCTTCCCATAAAGAAAGAAAGAATTAGAGACCTTCAGAATTTTTTTTTAATAAATAAAATTTTGAAGAGGCGCATCCCGTTCAACCTAGATGGTTAAATTAGGGCGCATGTCCAAATACAAAAGACATTTAGGACTGATACAATAGTCTTCCCTTGTAAAAGAAGATAAAAAGAATTACAGAACTTGTGAAGTCTTTTTGCCCTGTAAAGAAAGAAAGAAGAATTAGAAGTTTTTCTTCCCTTGTAAAAGAAGAAAAAAGAATAGACAGAACTTGAGTGCATTCACATCCTGCTGTTAATTTTCTGGAGTCTTTCAAATGACATGCAATATTTTATTTCTTTATACTACTTGCACAGTTGTTAATACTAACAAACAAAAAATTGCAAATGATAATTCTGTGTCCATTACTCTTCAGTTTGATATACAGTGTCCATAAAGTCCTTGTGCAAAATTAAACTTTGATAACTTTGGATGTACACGATAGAAACACATAGTAAACACCATTTAAAGGCTTACTTTATCAAGTTTTGACACAATAAAGTTCAAATGTTTAGGCTTCATAACTACTATCTATTGTGACGCATCATTCAGTCCAATTTTCAAACACAAACTTAACCTTTTCTTTAACTGTTGCCATTTTCAATCAGTTACAGGAGCTACAAACAAAAACAACTCAACATTGATAACACTAACATTTTAAAAATGCAGACATTAAGCTTTTATATACTGTGTATAGTGTGCTTCTGTCGCGTGGACACACAAAGTTATTAAAGTTGCACAATGACAAGTATAATATGGTCACGTTCACTGAACCAATTCGTCAAAACTTTTAGACTTAAATATGCACCTACCAAACACTATCACCAACCAAGAACTGCTAACTCAGAGTCACCAAGAGGACACACGCACCATCATTCAGTTAACTAAGAAGTTTAATTTTAAAAATACTATTCTGGATCTGGCCAGGTTTAAAAACAAAACTGAAGTGCACACTACATTGTAAATTAACAGTAGGACCTATTTATAAACTGAACAACTCCCGGCTCTTTGTTAAATCGTAATAATTCCTGAATCAAAGAGTACACCAACTACAACATAGTACACAACATTAACAACTGCAGTATAAAATATTTTAGCTTGAAACTGCAGTTATAGTTAACTAACCATTCCTGCAACAAATAAAACAGCAGGAAGAGATAGCTGTAAATATAATTTTATGTTCATCCGATTTTTAATGGTTCAAATATTTGTGTTTAGCGATTCATAAATTTGATTTAGCACTACATCCACAAAAATAGATGAGATCATTTACACAAAAACATGTCTTCCAAGAATTTGAAAATTCATTAAAGTGGATGCAGACTGAGACAAATATGCTGTTGAAGAATGTTAGTTGAAGAGAAATTCAAGGTTTTATTTTTGTCATTGAATGCATTCAAAGTACTGTGACCTAAGTTGACCTGTTTACAATGTTTGTACTGGTAGTCTGCAGATGTTGAGGGCTGTCTGCCGAGTCAAAGTGGAGCCATGATTACTTTTGACGAGGGCTGGGATCTTCAGTGGTTAACTAATCAATAAAAAAATTTTAAAATCATTTGATAAAACAAATTTTAATCGATTAAGCAATGTTTGTTTTTTGCTTAAATGGGAGAGCATTTGCTATGTTAGAGGTATGTGATATGGAATTTGGCAAGTATGGTCAAAAATATTAAATTGTTTGGTTGCAACTTTTCAGCATTTTCATTATATTTTCAGGACGATGCTTAAAAGAAGTAAAATAAATAAATTCCTTAGTGATTTAAAAAAATGTTATTTATGATTTTTTTTTAATATTTATAAAATTGTTAGAAATTAATCTCAGCCCTACTTTTGATATAATACGAAGCCTAAATCGCACATGTATTACCAGGGCCCAGAAAGGGAGTTAAGAACAGTAATACTGTACTTTACCACACGTGTTGTACGTGACTAAGAATGGTTGGGCATGGGGACTGGCTACCTTATATAGTAGAAACTTGATGCCACAATAACTTCAACAACATGAACAACCACAGCCAACCAGGCACAGGATAGCAAGGCTTGGCATGAACTTGAAGGCATACGCCTCACAGCAGAAGGGTAATGAATAAATGACCATGTCTAAATATGTGACTAATTTGTATTCATATGTGATACATCATCATCATCATCAGCTGCTATCTCCACAACGAAGGTTGGCTGTAATGGATCTCCAACGTCTTCTGTCTCTTGTCTTGGTGGTGCACTCTGATAGACTCTTTCTTGTCCATCTCTTGATGTTATTTTCCCACTTATAGCGCTGTTTTCCCCTTGCATGTTTGCCTTCACCTCTCCCTTCTATTATGGTCTTCTGCGGGGTGTTATGCCTTTTTATGTGGCCAAAGTATTTTAGCTGCCAAACTTTGATCTCCCTCATTAGTTCTCTTTTTATACCTAGATTTTCTAGGACCTCCTTATTTGTTTTCTTCTCTTTCCATGAGATATGCCCCATTCTTCTATATATCCACATTTCAAGAGCCTCAATTCTTTCTTCCAAATGCTTATTCATCGTCCATGTTTCTGTACCATTGAGAAATGCAGAATATATATAACACTTTATGATTCTCAGTTTTAATTTCTGAGATAACTGTTTAGATGTCAGTATATGTTTCATGTTGTTGAATGTAGCTTTGGCCATTCCTATTCTCTTCTTGATTTCTGTTTTACATCTGCCATCTTCTGTTATTATATGACCAAGATATACGTAGCTCTTGACTTGTTCCAGGATTTTCCCATTTACGCTTATCTTTAATGTGGGTTTATCGTCTGTTTTGCTAATTATCATAGTTTTTGTTTTCTCAATATTAATGTCGAGTCCATATTCATGACTTATACTGTTCACTTGCTTCACTAGTTCTTGTAACCCCTGTTCGCTTTCAGCTAACAACACGGTATCATCTGCATATCTAAGGTTGTTTATTGACCTTCCACTGATGTTCAGTCCTGGTATTTCCTGTGTCTGAAAATTTTTTCGGTGTACAGATTACATATGTGATACACACATATTCATAACCGTATTTTACTTTGTCTACATCAGTGGTTCATAACCTGTGGACAATGCCCTCTGTGGTGTAATTTGGTCTATTTCTTAGGGTAGATGAGGTGAAGCAAAGTTGACAGGAAAGTGACAGATGCATGAGAAATGTTGTAACAGGTTTTAACATGCAGCACACTGACTCTGGAAAGACTCGGTCACTCCTGTCTTCACAAATTCACCCCACCATTCCTGACTTCACTAATTCTCCCCATTATTCCTGTCTTCAAAAATTCAACCGACCACTCCTATTTCAAAAATTCACTCCACCATTCCAGTCTTCACAAATTCAACCAACCATTCCTCTCTTCATAAATTCACCCCACCATTCCTCTCTTCATAAATTCACCCCACCATTCCTCTTCACAAATTCACCCCCTTTTCCTGTCTTCACAGATTCAACTGACCATTCCTCTTTTCACCCCACTATTCATGTCTTCACAAATTAAAATCCACCTTTCCTCTCTTCTCAAATTCACCCCACCATTCCTTTCTTCACAAATTCAAATCCACCTTTCCTCTCTTCACCCCTATTCCTCTATTCACAAATTCACCCCACCATTCCTCTATTTACAAATTCAAACCCACCTTTCCTCTCTTCACAAATTCATCCGACCATTCCTGTCTTCACAAATTCATCCCATAATTCCTGACAAACCTAACAAACTCTTTCTTTGTGCTTTCTGTTGGTAGTGTCAGGTCCCACAGAGTAATAGTCAGATTTATATCATTTGCTACAAAATATTAATGTCAGGTTAGATATTCAACATTTATCATCATCAACACCATATTAATGTCAGGTTAGATTTTCAACATTTATCATCATTAATACCAAGGCATGAAATAAACTGTTCATTCATCTTGACTTGTTTTGTGACCCAGCTGAGGAAGAAATTGTATGGCGAGGACAGAAGCCTGAGACAGACTGCCTGCTTTATATGAGAGACAGATTATATTTTTTTAGAGCGAACAACAAAGAAGTAGGACTTGTTTTGTGCACTATCTGTGGCAAATCCTAGTTTTTCAACGTTCAGTTTCCTTTATTTATTTTAAATCACAAAGGGTTACCATACTTTTTTTTTGGGTAGCTTAAAGGGTAATGATACTACAGAAGTTGAGAACTACTAGACTATATTTTAAGGCAGTGTGCGGGGAAAAAAAATAAAAAAGGTAATACGTCTTACTAAGAGAAAAGACGGGGAAAAACCCACATAACGGCCACAAGGTCTTCGTCAGGAACAGACAAACAAAAACAGAAAGGAAACAAAGTGAGAATTACGCGGAAAATATAAAAAAAAAAGAGAAAATACTCCCTGATATGTGTCACATGTTAGAGTTAAAATGTCTGTCCATAATTCCTACTGCTCTCTCAAGCACGTCTATATTTTAACGGTTACAAAGTTCTGAGGATGGGGTCCATAGACTTAATAGCACTTCTCAAAGGAGTCTACACTTGTGAAAAGGTGGAGATCCACTGTCTCGCTGTATACCCTTAAGGCAGCTGTTCCATGACCAGCTTATAAACACTTATAAACACTCTCCTATAGGCCACAGCTGTTTTGCCTTGTTTATTAATCTTGTGCCCAATAATTAAAGGATTTAATAGTATATCTTTCCTTGATCAATTTTCATGTCCATGTAGGGCCACCCAGATGTTCGCCTGATGTTCATAGTTCCCGTAGATGATGGCAATCTATAGACAGAACAATACAAGAACTCTGAGTGATTCCCTTTTCACATACACCTCTCAAATCTAAAGTTGATACAAGTACTACTTCAGGCATATGATTTCATATGTAAAAGCATGAATTATATTGTATGAAACACAAGTAATTTGATCCTCTAAATTCTTCTTCCTCGTTCGCCCTGAAAAGGACGGTGGTTGCGTTGTGTCTGTTTACGCCGTAGCTGTGATATCTGCACCTTTCGGTCGACACATCTGACTTCAGCACGGCATTTTTTAGGGACCGGGTTTGCCTTCCCATTGCGATCCGTACTCGCTCAGCCAGACTGCACTGCTGCAGACTGTTTCCAGGACCACCACATGGAGGTGGAGTATGGTCTTGACCAGCTCTGGTTCGCTGGTCCTGATGCAAGCAGTCAAGCTATGGGTCGCTGACTGCATTCACTATTGCTGCATCTTTGGGTCCCAATCCTCTAAATAAAAACTTAGGGGACCTTGACAAGAAACAAAACAACTGTATGGTTTCCAGTGGTCTGTAAGGAGACAAAGATAGAACATGTCTACCAGTCTCTCAAACATGTCTACCAGTCTCTCAAACATGTCTACAACTCTCTCAAGCATGTCTACAACTCTCTCAAACATGTCTACCACTCTCTCAAACATGTCTACCATTCTCTCAAGCATGTCACAAATAAAAAAAAAGGTAAAGGATCCCGTTACAAGCCCATTGAGGCATATTGGGGAAAATGGTGTTAGGCCCATATTTTCTTGACCATCGGCTGACTAGGGGTGATGTGGTCAGCATCATGCTGACCTCATGCCTTAACCTTCCCAGAGTTGTTGTCATGTCACAAGTGGTGACTAATATAAGGTTGAGCAAGCTCATTAGGTAAATAATAATAGCTAGAGACACCACTATTGTGGCAGCAAATAAATACTTTGGTTCTGGCTTCCTCTTGTGTCAAGTTTTCTCATGAATAAAGTTGTTTCATTTATTCAGAAAAAATGTGTTCTACACAGTGATTTAAGTCACTTCCTATTGTTAAATGTTTGTATCCACTGGATATACATGAAACAAATGTTAAAACAATCAGCAGTAACTGCAATTTGAGAAATCAGTTTTATTTATTTTTTTTATTTGCAGAAACAAAATAAAATAAAAAATGACCTGACATTACAAGATACGGCAAAAATTGCTGCCTGCTATCAAAGCATGCGCTGAATAAACCGGATCTCACTTTGAGTTGTGATGTTAATATGATACATCATTTTATGTCATAAAATGACAGTTAATTGTCTGTTTTTGTAACGTTTGTTCGTACAAATTAGTTAGAAGTGAAGAAATCATTTCAAAATAAAAAGTGACTTTTCAATCAACCTGTATAATAAATCACTTTTGGTTTAGCAGGTGACAACTCATAGACATTGTAGAAATCCTTCTACTTTGTTCAAGGAATCATTATTCAAATATCAAATTTAACTACTCTGTATTTACTGTATAGATAATAAAAAGTTAGATTTAAAAAAATTCTTTTTGTATTTTTACAAGTTGATTTTCTAGCACTTCTTTCAATTTATTTTATTTCATGCTCCCTGTGGAGTATCAATTCACCACAGCAGCTGGTCTCCGCAAAGCCTGCAAAATAAGCATTCATGTGCTCTTACTGCACGGTTATTTCTGAAGCAATATGTTTTACAAGATGAAGTTGCTAGTCACATATTAGTCTCCTGTTATGATATGCCTGTGGAGACCCCAGAAACTAAATGCAATTTGCTGTACAGAAAATATAATCAATGTTTCCCAAACTTTTTAGCACAAGTACCCCCCAGAGACCTATTCAGCAGCACTGTACTATAGTTTTCTTAATTCTGGCAGGGACTACAGCCATGTTAATTTTAAATATTGCTGCACTGCACTGGTTTCACTATGAGGTCTACAGATAGAAGCTATAGCTCTGACAGCATAAAATTTCCCCAAAGAAACAGGTCACAGAGATGAAAGAGATGGAAGCTATAGTTCTGACAGCATAAAATCTCCCCAAACAAACAGGTCTCAGAGATGGAAGTTATAGTTCTGACAGCATAAAATCTCCCCAAACAAACAGGTCTCAGATATGGAAGCTATAGTTCTGACAGCATAAAATCTGCCCAAACAAACAGGTTTCAGAGATGGAAGCTATAGTTCTGACAGCATAACATTTCCCAAAACAAACAGATCCCAGAGATGGAAACTATAGTTCTGACAGTACCAGATCTCCCCAAACAAACAGGTCCCAGAGATGGAAGCTATAGTTCTGACAGCATAAAATCTCCCCAAAGAAACATGTCTCTGAGATGGAAGCTATAGTTCTGATAGCATAAAATCTCTCCAAAGAAACAGGTACCTGAGATAGAAGCTATAGTTCTGACCAGCATAAAGTCTCCCCAAACAAACAGGTCTCAAGAGATAGAAGCTATAGTTCTGACACCATAAAATCTCTCCAAAGAAACAGGTACCAGAGATAGAAGCTATAGTTCTGACCAGCATAAAGTCTCCTTAAACAAACAGGTCTCAGAGATGGACGCTATAGTTCTGACAGCATAAAATCTGCCCAAACAAACAGGTCTCAGAGATGGAAGCTATAGTTCTGACAGCATAAAATCTGCCCAAACAAACAGGTCTCAGAGATGGAAGCTATAGTTCTGATAGCATAAAATTTCCCAAACAAACAGGTCCCAGAGATGGAAACTATAGTTCTGACAGCATAAAATTTCCCCAAACAAATAGGTCTCTGAAGCTTTAGTTCTGACAGCATTAAATTTCCCCAAACAAACAGGTCTTAGAGATGGAAGCTATAGTTCTGACAGCATAAAATCTGCCCAAACAAACAGGTCTCAGAGATGGAAGCTATAGTTCAGACAGCATAAAATTTCCCCAAACAAATAGGTCTCAGAGATGGAAGCTATAGTTCTGACAGCATAAAATTTCCCCAAACAAACAGGTCTCAGAAATGGAAGCTATAGTTCTGATAGCACAAAATTTCCCCAAACAAACAGGTCCCAGAGATGGAAGCTGTAGTTCTGACAGCATAAAATTTCCCCAAACAAACAGGTCTCAGAGATGGAAGCGGTAGTTCTGACAGCATAAAATTTCCCCAAACAAACAGGTCTCAGAGATGGAAGCTATAGTTCTGACAGCATAAAATTTCCCCAAACAAACAGGTCTCAGAGATGGAAGCTGTAGTTCTGATAGCATAAAATTTCCCCAAACAAACAGGTCCCAGAGGTGGAAACTATAGTTCTGACAGCACCAGATCTACCCAAACAAACAGGTCCCAGAGATGGAAGCTATAGTTCTGACAGCATAAAATCTCCCCAAAGAAACATGTCTCTGAGATGGAAGCTATAGTTCTGATAGCATAAAATCTCCCCAAAGAAACAGGTCCCAGAGATAGAAGCTATAGTTCTGACAGCATAAAGTCTCCCCAAACAAACAGGTTCCAGAGATGGAAGCTATAGTTCTGACAGCATAAAATCACCCCAAAGAAACATGCCCCAGAGATAGAAGCTATAGTTCTCGTCTGGCGGTGTAAACATTAAAGATGCGATCACAAGAAGAAGAAGCTATAGTTCTGACAGCATTAAATATCCCCAGACAAACAGGTCTCAGAGATGAAAGCTATAGTTCTGACAGCATAAAATCTCCCCAAAGAAACAGGTCACAGAGAGCACAGAGATGGAATGCTATAGTTCTCACAGCATAAAACCTTCCTAAAGAAACATGAAAGAGATGGAAGATACACTTCTGACAGCATAAAATCTCCACAAAGAAACATGTCCCAGAGATGAAAGAGATGGAAGATACACTTCTGACAATATAAATCTCCACAAAGGCACATCCCAGAGAAACGTCCACTTTGCTCTTGAAATGAAAAAAAAAGTAAACAAATACAAGATGACAATCTCAACAAAAGCTTGCAGAGACTGCCATGGCAGGCTTCTTAATTCATGTTCCAATATGCCCTTAATAGATGTTATATCAGATTCCATGATAGAAAGATGTCCGAATTTAAAAAGAAAAAAGATTATGTAGATTTTAAATGTGATCGCATAACTAGATAAATAAATAAAAATTTAAAATAAAAAGATTATGATGCAAAAAATATTCTTCTTAAACTTTTTATCATTCCCTAAACAGTTTTGGTTCATTATTGCAATGGGTTCTTTACTGGAAGCATGTGCCATATTACTTCATGTCTTCTTGCAGTGAAGTTTAGTGTATTTTAAATGATGAGGTTAGCTAGGCCTAAGAACAATCTTCCTTTCTCTTCTGATATGACATGCTTGGCACAGTAAAGTATTATTATTCTTTGCTACTAAATATCATGCCCCCAGTGTGGAACGGAAATTTGTTTTTATATTCTTATACATGAAAATGGAACATGCTGCTCAAACTCATACAAATTCAACTGTTTAATTCCCCCCCCCCCCCCCCAAGAATGTGCACATAAACAATGCTTGCAAAGTAATGATTGTAACTTTTTAACACACACAAAACAAAAATGCTAAAAAATAAACGCTTGTGAAATAATGATTGTAACTTTGTAAGGAAAAACAATGGTAAAAATATACTGTTTGTGAAGCAAAATAGACTGATCCCAGTTCTTTAGGAAAAGAAAATGGTTCAATGAAGAAACAATATTGCATTTTCCACGCAAACAATACAAGATAATGTCCGATTCATGCCAAAAACTCACAGCTGCCATAAAAAAAATAAACGACAGAGGAATGCATCTAATGGCTAAAATTGTTTAACAAATTATATCAGCATTAGAACAAAAAAAAGCAATACAGAAGCAATGCAAACAAAGCGTATGAACTCAAGTAAATGCAACTATGCGACATGTACAGCAAGCACAGTCAGTTTGCCATTAATATATCAGTTGCCTATTCCACAAATAATCACTTCTTCTACTTTTACCTTTCAACCCCCAAAGGAGCATAGGCCTTCAACAAACTTATACCAAGTCTTCCTGTCCCGTGCCATCAGCTCAAGGTCTTACCATGTCTTCTTCATCCTCTATGTCTGTCTCCAGTTCTCTTCTCCGTGTGTGTCTTTGGTCTTTCTCTACCTCTCTTGCTCTGGGGATTACAGGGATTGCCTGGTAACGCCATCAACAAGTTTTCTCAATGTGTGTCCTATCCATCTCCAGCATCTTCTCGTCTCTTGTTCCTCAGGCGGTTGTCTGGTTCATGTCTGGTTCATGTCTGGTTCATGTCTGGTTCATGTCTGGTTCATGTCTGGTTCATGTCATCAGTTCCACATTAGTAATCTTGTCATACCACTCCCACCTCCTTCTATTCTACGCAAGCACCCATTTATGAAAGTCTGAAGCTTTTTGGTTGTTGTTTTTGTTGTTCTCCATGTTTCAGAGCCATACAATAGGACTGATCAGAAATTTGAATGACCACTGACAAAATGAAATTAAGGAAACTTCATCAGATGCAGTTGTCATAAATGTTGTTTAAGAAACAGGTAATGATTTTAGTCTCTAGCCTTGACGACATTTATGGTGATTGCTGCTGGTGAAATTTCCCCAATTTACATTTGTGAGTTATTGTGTGTGTGTGAAATAGATCATTTACATACTGCTAGAAACTTGGTGTCCTTTTACATATATACAGTAGAACTCTGAGCTTTCCAAATTTATTCGTGAAATGTGTGGTTTACATAATCAAATTTTCTGATAATTTGAATTAAGGAAAAGCAAATACTCCTATCAGTGACAAAAAGCATCTGATAAATTTATTTAGTCTTTATTAAACATTAAAGCTATCTCAAATAAAATGGCTGATATTTGTATAATGCTTCTACTACTTTATCACGTCAGCCTTTTTCATTGTTTTCCTTCTGCAGAAACCATCCCCACTTTCTAATATATTAATGAATTTTAGAATCGGCTCTCTATTTTTTTATTTTGGCCAAGCCGACACCATATTTTTTAGTCTTTTTCTTCCTTGCTTCCCACCTTTTCATCCAATCAGTTACTTTCACTTTCTCCGCTACTGTCAGAACATCACATTTTTGTTTACTTAATGTTGTAAATTTTGTGGCATCCATGAAAATTAGTTTGAAAATGAAACTAAACTAAACACTAAACTGACTACACTACAGACTGGAATGGAATAATGACCATGTGAAATGACTCAGCGATTTGGGGGGAGATCATGCCCATGTTCCTTGGTTTTGGTGAATTGGTGATTTGGATAATCAGAGTTCTACTATGTACATTACCTTAATTATTTTGTTCATAAAAAATAGAAATGTAAATATTTTTTTAAAATCACAAAAAGCAACTATAAGCTCTTATACATGTCTAGCATTCAGAAATTGATGCTGCTTCAGAAAATTCTCATTATCATGACTAGTAAAACATACACACAGCACAATAACTGGATATCTGTCATTCACTTCTTTAGCCATTCTCATGTTGCTCTCTCTCTCTCTCATTTGTGCCACCAATAGTCACATTAAGACTGCATTTCTATTATTGTGCAGTCTTACTGCTCTAGCTAGTGCCACTGCTTCTTCAAAATTTTGGTATTATCCATTCATCTCCATCTTAAGCTCGGGGAAGAAGCCCAGCTCTGAGAAGACAAAGAAAGATAAGGCTACTGCTATCTTGGGCATGTCTTAAAATGTGACTGAGTTATGTGTATGGGGCTCCTAAGTAACCTCGTCATGTAACACAAAATGCTACAGATACTATAGATGCCACCAAGGAGGCCATCTACAGTGGTATCCATATGCTCCGTAAGGAACGAAAAAGAAATATGAATACAATGAACTAGCTAACTGAAGCTGTGGTAGCACAGTGGTTAGTGCACTGGCTTCCTAGCTCGGTGGTCCATGGTTCGATCCCCAGTTGAGGTGGGGATTTTTTAAAACCGCAAACGGCTCCGGGGTCGACCCAGCCTCATGAATTGGGTACCATAACAACTCTGGGAAGGTTAAGGCGGCCAGCGTGATGCTGACCACATCACCCCTAGTAAGCCGACGGTCAAGAAAATACGGGCCTATAGCATGTTTCACTAGCTTTGCCCAACTTCAAAATGCTATATCTCAGCGAATATATAACGCATATAAGTGAAATTTTGTGTGTGAATTTGAAATGGTATAGACCCTATGAATTAAATTTTTCATTAAAATGCGGCCATTGGTTTCAATTTTCGTTTCTTTGCGATATAATATAAAATCCTACTTGCCAACACACATCACACGCACACATATTGAAATGTCTACAGTAAATTATACGACCTCATTTGCACATTTTTGGTTTATCAAGCAATTGGCATGATTTTTGAGTGAAATTGCGTGAAATCGCACTTCTTGAACATAAAACAGTTTATATCCGGTGCAACGCACACATTGTCAATCAGAGGTGTGTCTACAAAAATTATTGTGTGGTTAAGAAGGAAAAATGAGTCTGCGAGTACATTTTATGACATTACAGCAAATCACAAATAGGATTTTTAAGTATTTCTGCAATGAAGCTACTCGAGGAAAACTATATCATTCTATTTCAAACCCACAAAAGAGGACTATTCATGCCTTGGGGATAAGCAAACGATCATTGCACCGCTGGATAGCGACATCTGAAATGTCTAATTCCAGTGTTTTACACACGAAAATTAGGCCAAGAGTGGTGGATAATTTTGACAGAGAATTGATCCGCAGAGAAATTTGCAATATGTTTCACAATAATGAGGCAGTGACTTTAAGGAAATTGAAAATTTGGTTAAGAAAGAATAATGACATTGATATTTCCAAATCTACGCTAAGGAGGACTATTAGGAGTTTGGGATTCACTTTTAGAAAATATGTTGGTGGTAGAAACCTTATTTGTGAGAAGCTGTTACAAGAGGAAGAGGAATATTGGAAGAATGATGGTTTGTCCTTCATTCAGCCGAGATTGATTTTCAATTTCTCAGAGACATCTGATTATGATTCGGATGAAGTTTAATTTCTTTAAAGATGACCTTACCGTTATTTACAAGCACATTAGAGGAGCAACGTTCCATTATGATATTTATGAACCGCAAAGAGATGATACCCATTGAAATAATTAGATCAAGGAAGGTCCAGTATGGTATCGCATTAAATGTCAATGACAAACAATGTCACGAGTATCTCGCATGCAGATCATTTAAGAAATCATCTTCAACACGTATTCAATTGCAAACGTGATGGCCACATTATTGTAATAGTAGACACGCCTATGCCTAATCAATTCACAGAATCTGTGCATGAAGTGGTAAAATTTCTTTTCTCGATACACAATAATTAGTATGCTGACAAAGATCAAAGGATTTCATCCGTTTATGGGAACTGGACAAGATGCACAGATATAAAGTATATATTTGTTGGGTCTAACCCAATATAACATCGTATGCAAAAAATGGCATTAATACGTTAGACGGTTAATCAGATAATTACATTTGTTTGAGGGCAAAGCTAGTGAAACGTGCTATAACACCGTATTCCCAATATGCCTCAATAGGCGTGTAACGGAATCCTGAACTAGCTAACGAGTTAGAGAATATTTTCAGGAAGTGGGTTCTCTGTCATGGTAAAAAGGACCCAGATCTAATAGTCCCAGTTATAAATTATAAAACAATTGTAAAAAACGTTTCATGTACTGAAAAATTAAAAAAAAAATGTTTTTGTCTTAAAGATAAAAAAAATCAAATTTTGGCTTTTCTGTTCAGAATATAACAAAATCAGCCTTAACACTTTGAGTACCAAGGCTTCTCAGTAGCAATTACCTTCAAGTGCCAAGGGTTTTTAGGAAAAATTTCCCATTCGGGGTGATGAAATTTAAAAAATCACTGAGGCCGAATGAGTCAACAGATTGACATGAAACTTTCGGGATTATATGGGAAGTGGATAAGGTGTCACGTGGTGACCTAGTTTTGTGTTCAGGTCATGTGAATATTAATGAGGCAATAGCCAAATATTGGCATGCACTATTGAAAAATGTATAAAAAATATTATAATCAACTCAAAAGTCATGAGACTTTCCAAGATATAATATTATTGTACATTCTTTCCAAAAAAAAGCAAGTATAATATGCTCTTAAAATGATATTGGGGTTAAAAAGCTATTTGAAATGGACACAAAATTTCCAGGGTTTGTACTGGCAAAATAGAAATATTCATGAGGTACTGACATGATTTCATGCAAACAGAATGTTTAAAAATACATACTTATCAATTTGCTTTAGCTGGGTGTGATAGTCTAACATAAAATATGGTCACAGATGCAATTATTGTTGCTTTTTTCTCTGGCATTGGGGGTTTATTTCCTTCCTGGCGGCAGCATTGTCCTCACACTTATAAAAAAATAGAAAAGCAGGGCACAATGCAGAGTGGTTTTTCACATCCAATACAAAAGAATCTTTTCTGGACTCTCAGTCCAGCAGAATTACAAACAATGCATCTTGATCGCTGTCAATTGTCTTCATACTGCTGTCAGTAACATTGTTTGCATGGACTGTGCTGAACAAATTCTATAATGCCAAGTACAAGCAACCATGTTTCCCGACCTAGCAAAAACAAATGAACGGTCACGCTTCATGTTATGTTTTGTTTTTCTCAAAATTACAGGAAACCCTCTTTTACTGTCTGTAACAGTCTAACCCTAATCATAACACTCATATAGGGGTCATCAAAGCCATACAAGTACCACTGAAACTAATCAGCTGCTTCTCTGTCACCAATAGGCGCCCGCAGTACTCAAAGTGTTAAGATACTTACATACATAAGCAGGGACCCCAAGATGCAGCAATAGCGAATGCAGTCAGCGACCCATAGCTTGACTGCTTGCATCAGGATCAGCGAACCAGAGCTGATCAAGACTGTACACCACCTCCACGCGGTGGTCCTGGAAACAGTCTGCAGCAGTGCAGTCTGGCTGAGCGAGTACGGATCGAAATGGAAAGGCAAACCCGGGTCCCTAAAAAATGCTGTGCAGAAGTCGGATGTGTCGACCGAAAGGTGCAGATATCACAGCTTAGGCGCAAACAGACACAACGCAACCACCGCCCTTTTCAGGGCGAACGAGGAAGGAAGAAGATACATAAGCAGAAAGTACCTCATCACATAAAACAAATTGCCACATAAATTACTAATGTAAGAGCATGTGACCCCCTTGCTTCCCATTAAGGGGGGAACAGCTGAAGTAGTGGCTTCACGTTCTGTAGACAGCCGAAGGACAATGATGAAGATGTGTGTGCACATACGTACAAAAATACATACAAGCCTTTGTCATTCATAAACTACTGAATTTTTCAAATTGTAAATTTCATTTTCAAATGCATCATTTAACATAACAAAGCTTAACACATTTTGTTGAACATAATTTAAATGTATACTTAGTGTCACAAATCCAATAACTTAATCCACCTTTATTTGCGCAAGGGAATATTTCTACTTTCACACATACATCAATTTAATCCCTCTTCATTCACTTCTTTTAACAGTGAGTATTTTTACTTCACACACACACAACATTTAAATCCGTCAAAATTAATTTTGTACTGGTGAACTTATCTAGTCTGTTAGTTGGTGCTATTGCGATACCTTACTGCCCCTGAAATCGGAGTGCTGGAAAAACTTGGGGCATGTATGGAGGCCTTTTCTGCTTCTGTAGAATTGCTGTCTGCTTTCATCACGGAGATACATTTCCAGTTGTCAAGGTAATTGGCTGTGAGTAAATATGAATCATGAGTAAATATGAGCCAAACTTAGCTAATGTCATGCAACTGTTGCAATATGAAATTGAAATGCCAAATGTCAGGAAACTCTATACAGCGCATTACAACAAGGTAATATGATCATCAGAAGGACTTGAACAATTACTTCTGTCCACCAAAAAACACAGCGAGGCCCAGAATCTATACCTAAACACCAAGAAGACCAAAGTATTGACAACAGACAAAGTAAAGACCAAACCAGAAATTGAAATTGATAACGAAAAACTGGAAAGTGTCAATGAATTCGAATACTTAGGATCAATCATTAACAGCTCTGGCGACTGTGCAGTAGAAATTAAAAGAAGACTTGCAATTGCTTCACATAAGCTAATACAGATGAAAAACCTATGGCAAGGCACAAGCAAAGAAACAAAGTTACAACTGATCAGAGCATGTATATTCCCAGTAGCAACATACGGCTGCGAGACTTGGACACTCAATAAAACAGTTGCAAAAAAGATTACATCATTCGAAATGAAATGCTACAGAAGGATGTTGAGAATACCCTGGACAGAAAAAAAGACCAACAGAGAAGTACTGCACTCACTAAATGTACAGGAACATTGGCTCCTAAATACCATCGCAATAAGGAAGCTGAAATTTTTCGGTCATATAAAAAGACATAATAGTCTGGAAAAAACAGTGATGGAAGGCATGGTCCCTGGAAAAAGGGGAAGGGGTCGACCTAGACGACGGTGGACCCAGGACATCACAGAGAGTCTGAACTTGTCTTTGGCTGATGCAGGTCGACTTGCCCAGAATCGTGATGCGTTCAGAGCAGCTGTAATGGAGACAACGTTCTGGAAAGAATACGTCACATGATGAATGAATATGATCATCAGAAGTAGTTCCCCTCTAAGACAAGTGTTTCGAGCCTTATTTCTCCTTTAAGCTCAAAACGTAGGGGGCCCAGGCCCTATTGGGTCATGACTCCAAAGTGCCAGCCTCCTTTATTTATTCATTTTTATTCCTCCATCTGCAATGGGAATGGAACTCACTCCACTTTGGCTACATCTTCCAACTTCACTCATGATTTGATTCATTCTGCCAACTTTAGGTATTTATGAAAGTAAATTTCTGTCCTTAATCTCATGGCCCATTGTGGTTGTTCCACAGCCAGCACAATTCCTTTCCTTCAGCAAATGCTGAATAAACAGATGGAAAAGATTTTCTACAACTTCTTACAAATCTGTCATGCCCACTGGCTTTGGGAATCATGTCCCTCCACAACTTTATGTCCATAGAGCTGTTTATTAATTATGTTATTTCCTTTAAAACAAAAAAGAGAGACCTATTGATAATGTTCAGAATGAGACTGAGCCACAGCAGACTTTAATACCAGCTTATCACTGGACTGTACTCACGTCGAGAGCACAAGCAAACAGCAGAACTTATCCTACAAGAATATCAGCTCCACGAGAGATGCAGGCTGAAAGTATAGCCTTCATCAATTCCCTTGAAAGATAAAATGTAGGATGACGAGAGAATCCTGAGACAGTTAACTTTATGACAGACATAGATGTGGTTATATGAGAGATTATTGAGAGAGACAGCCAACTTTATGAAAGAAATAGATGTGGTTATATGAGGGAATCCTGACAGCCAACTTTATGACAGACATTGATGTGGTTATATGAGAGAATCCTGACAGCCAACTTTATGACAGAAATAGATGTGGTTATATGAGAGAATCCTGACAGCCAACTTTATGACAGAAATAGATGTGGTTATATGAGAGAATCCTGACAGCCAACTTTATGACAGAAATAGATGTAGTTTAATTTTTTCATTTTTATCCCTTGTCTTTCTTAGTCAGTTATGGTATCGTGCTATTGATGGAAAATTACAAGAAGGTGGGATAGAATATTTGTCAACATCATTATATAGGTTATATGAGAGAATCCTGACAGCCAACTTTAAGACAGAAATAGACGTGGTTATATGAGAGAATCCTGACAGCCAACTTTATGACAGACATAGATGTGGTTATATGAAAGAATCCTGAGAGAGACAGTCAACTTTATGACAGACATAGATGTGGTTATATGAGATAATCCTGAGAGAGACAGCAAACTTTATGATAGACATAGATGTGGTTATATGAGAGAATCCTGAGAGAGACAGCAAACTTTATGACAGACATAGATGTGGTTATATGAGAGAATCTTGAGAGAGACAGTCAACTTTATGACAGACATAGATGTGGTTATATGAGAGAATCTTGAGAGAGACAGTCAACTTTATGACAGACATAGGTGTGGTTATATGAGAGAATCTTGAGAGAGACAGTCAACTTTATGACAGACATAGATGTGGTTATATGAGAGAATCATGAGAGAGACAGTCAACTTTATGACAGACATAGATGTGGTTATATGAGAGAATCCTGAGAGAGACAGCAAACCTTATGACAGACATAGATGTGGTTATATGAGAGAATCCTGAGAGAGACAGCCAACATTATGACAGTCATAGATGTGGTTATATGAGAGAATCCTGAGAGAGACAGTCATCTTTATGACAGACATAGATGTGGTTATATGAGAGAATCCTGAGAGAGACAGCCAACTTTATGACAGACAAAGATGTGGTTATATGAAAGAATCCTGAGAGAGACAGTCATCTTTATGACAGACATAGATGTGGTTATATGAGAGAATCCTGAGAGAGACAGTCATCTTTATGACAGACATAGATGTGGTTATATGAGAGAATCCTGAGAAACAGCCAACTTTATGACAGACATAGATGTGGTTATATGAGAGAATCCTGAGAGAGACAGCAAACTTTATGACAGACAAAGATGTGGTTATATGAGATAATCCTGACAGCCAACTTTATGACAGACATAGATGTGGTTATATGAGAGAATCCTGAGAGAGACAGCAAACTTTATGACAGACATAGATGTGGTTATATGAGAGAATCCTGAGAGAGACAGCAAACTTTATGTCAGACATAGATGTGGTTATATGAGAGAATCCTGAGAGAGACAGCAAACTTTATGTCAGACATAGATGTGGTTATATGAGAGAACGAACGAACGAACGAACTTTATTTTCAAAGGGTTAAGAATTGGGCACGCAGGCCCGTCTGACATTCTGCCCTTCCTCTCTCTCTCATCATGTATACTGTATCCTTTCATCCTCACATTTACTTTAAGCATTATTAAGGCATTTATCATTATAAAAGTAACATAACATCAAACATTTGCAATAATCATCATAATTAAAGTATGTTTTTAAAATAAATAAAGATAGATAGATAGATAGATAGATAGATAGATAGATAGATAGATAAATAGATAGACAGACAGACAGACAGACAGACAGATAGATAGATAGATAGATAGATAGATAGATAGATAGATAGATAGATAGATAGATAGATAGATAGATAGATAGATAGATAGATAACGAACGAACGAACAAACTATATTTTCAAAGGATTAAGAATTGGGCACGCAGGCCTGTCTTACATTCTGCCCTTCTTCTCTCTGTCATCTTACATACCGTATCCTTTCAATAGCACATGTATTTTTAGCATTATTTAAGCGTACAAAATTATCGAGGTAAAATAATAACATACATTTGTAACATCCAGACATAATCAAATTTAAGGGGGGGGGGGGGAATTATTAATTAAAATAGATTAACAAAAATTAATACCTTAAAAAAAAAAAAACAAAAAAAAAAAAAAAAAAAACTAACAAACACAATCAAAACAATTCATACAGTAAATAAGACATAATTAGAAACGTAATCAGATAATGGTGGCATATAATAAGAACTCGTGACAATTTGGAAATCTGCTGAAATAGCTGGGACTTCATGTGTTGTCAGCGCATGCGAAAAATGTTCCCACAGGTGAGCAACTTTGAGTCCCAAGCAGATACTGCCACAGGGAGTGAATTGTTGACGCCTCCACTACACGAGATCCAGTTTTATGACCTATGCTCCTTAGGGAGGTAAAGGGTATTGACTGAAAGATGAGAATCATGCATATAGGCCCGTCTTGCATTTATCCCTTCCTCTTACTCATCTTTTATTGCTAGGTATCCAGACATTCTCCAGCATACTTAAGGTATTAGTTCAGAGGCGATGCAACATTATAAGTAGTATAAAAGCATACATTACAGTATCTGATTACAATTAAGAAGTAAGGTATATTAAAATGAAAAACTAGATCATCAGACCCTCCATACAGTGTATTAGATAATAATAATTCGAAACATAATCCCTTAGGGCGGCATATAATCCGCACTCATAATGTATTTGAACAGTCTACGATTATATGAGTAGGGACTGTGCATGTTTTTCAGGTCATGTGGAAGATTGTTCCAAAGATGAGCAGCTGAGTAAGCCAAGCTCTTCTTGTACAAATCTAGCCTCGGCTTGGGTAAATCTAACTGGTTTAAGCGCTGACTACGTTTTTCATTGAATTTGAATCTTGAGAGAGACAGCAAACTTTATGTCAGACATAGATGTGGTTATATGAGAGAATCTTGAGAGAGACAGCAAACTTTATGTCAGACATAGATGTGGTTATATGAGAGAATCTTGAGAGAGACAGCAAACTTTATGTCAGACATAGATGTGGTTATATGAGAGTAAACATTAAAAATAATTCTATCAACGTCTTCTTTATCCCGTCTGCTCCAGTTCTCTTCTCCGTCTGTTTTCGGTCACTCTCTTTGTCTCTTACCCTGGGGATTCCAGACCAATGGCTGCCCAGCTTTTCTCAACGTGTCCCTTCCAGCTTCAACATCATTTCCTCACCTCCTGTACCACATGCACTCTCCAACAGTTCCACATTGATGATCTTATCACACCATTTCTATTCTATTTCAGCACAGGAACCCATTCAAGAGAGAGTCAACTTTTCCCCATACCATTATGTTAAACTATCCAGTATCTTCTCACTTTGCCATTCTTCATTTCTTCTGTCAATTTTCCCTGCTGAAACTTACAAGTTTCAACTTTCTCATTTCTCGTAACATGCCAGAAAAACACGCACCGTTTATTCCTGAATGGCCGCCGACCTAGCAAAGTGGAATCAATTTGTTGCTGCCCTACAAGACGCCACCAGGCGTAATGGCCACTGACTGCTTTGGCGGTTATGGATCAAAGAAGATTTTCCTGAAATGTGTATTACTCTTCCTTTGCACCCTTGCCTTCAGTCAGGACACTGTCATTAGTATATTTAGTTGCCCCTAGTATTCGTCTGCCCCGAGTAAATCCCGATTTTCTCTGATAAAACAAATAACATGACGACTGCTCCCTCAGCGGCAGGCATCATGCTGACCACATCACCCCTAGTAAGCTATATGGTCAATAAAATACGGGCCTAACACCATATTCCCAGTATGTCTCAATGGGCGTGTAATGGGATCCTTGACCTTTTTTAATACTCCCTCGGGCATGTGATCTAATATGAGGTAATGCAAGAGCTCAACATTTAAACTAATTGCTCCAGAAACCATCTATGGTGCGGAATGCTGGAGAGTCACAGAGAAGGAAATGTCAAAATTGTCCTCTTTTCACACAACATGCCTAAGAAAAATTCACCAAATCTTTTGGCCGAATACCATCACAAACCAAGATCTGCTTACTCGTAGCAAGCAAGAGGACATGCATACCATCATAGCTGGCAGACGCTGGAGCTGGGTTGGTCATGTCCTCAGAAGAGACCCCGATGCCATCACAAGAACAGCTATGCTTTGGACCCCTGAAGGAAAGCGAAAGAGAGGCCGACCAAAAACAACTTGGCGGAGGACTGTGGAGGCTGAGATGCAAAGAATGAACCAACCGTGCAAAGTGGAATCAATTTGTTGTTGCCCTACAAGACGCCACTAGGTGTGATGGCCACTGACTGCTTTGATGGTCGGTGGTTAAGGATCGAAGAAGAAGCTCCAGAAACCACTGCTTCAAAAGCATGTAAATGATTGGTGTATGCTTCCTTATGGAGACCAGCTGCAGTCATGGCTCCCATGCTCCATAAGGAGGAAAAAGGAAAATGATGATAGAGATGATGTCCCACACGGAGGTGAAAGGTCATGAATTGAATAAATGTAAAATGAAAACAAGTCAGGAACAAGACAGGAGTACTGCATAAAAGAAGTGCTTTCTAGTGTTTCAATTATCTGTTAAATGAGCTTGTTTGAGTGAGTACATATAAGAAGTGCTTTCTAGTGTTTCAATTATCTGTTAAAGGAGCTTGTTTGAGTGAGTACATATAAGAAGTGCTTTCCAGTGTTTCAATTATCTGTTAAAGGAGCTTGTTTGAGTGAGTACATATAAGAAGTGCTTTCCAGTGTTTCAATTATCTGTTAAATGAGCTTGTTTGAGTGAGTACATATAAGAAGTGCTTTCTAGTGTTTCAATTATCTGTTAAATGAGCTTGTTTGAGTGAGTACATATAAGAAGTGCTTTCCAGTGTTTCAATTATCTGTTAAATGAGCTTGTTTGAGTGAGTACATATAAGAAGTGCTTTCCAGTGTTTCAATTATCTGTTAAAGGAGCTTGTTTGAGTGAGTACATATAAGAAGTGCTTTCCAGTGTTTCAATTATCTGTTAAATGAGCTTGTTTGAGTGAGTACATATAAGAAAGTATAAGGAAGCAACTAGAATGTCAAAGTTCAAGACAGAAGACATAAAAAGTTTTGATAAACAGTAGGTAAGAAATTTCCAATAGCAAGAGAAATGGCGACAAGAACTAGACAAGTGGCAGTAGAACAAGAATGAGAAGAAGATGCTGGAGATGGATAGGACACACATTGAGATAACATGTTGATAGCATTATCAGACAATCCCTGTTCTGGAATTCCCGGGTTAAGAGAGATAGAGGAAGACCAAAGAAGACATGGAAAGACCTTGAGCTGATGGCACAGGACAAGAAGACCTGGCATACGTTTGTTTAAGGCCTATGCTCCTTTGGGAGTTGAGGGGCGGAAGAAGAAAGAAGAAGACATCTTTAAGTTAATAATATATTCTTACTTGACATTTTTGGTTCCACTCTCGCCATTAAGCATTTTTTTTTTCTTGAATCAAGTGTGCTGCACTGGCAGATGTCAGCCCCATGTCGCTGTAGGATTTTTGTAATACTGTCTATCCATCTACTATCTGGTCTTCCTCATGCCATAAAACCGGATATCTGATTGTTTTAGGCACGCTGTGGTAACTGACCAGACTCCATTCTAACAAGACGGCAGAAACACTTTATTTTGTTTCTCTATTTATTTGATGCAGGATGTAATTCCTACAATTTTTCTGACATTACCATTTCTCATTCTGTCTCTCCTGGTAATATTAAAGCTTCTAAAGCAGTTGATCTTGCATGACATAATTTTCCTCTCGTGTGGTCAGAGCCCTTGTTTGACACTGACAGTAAAGAGTTGGCAAAAATATACACAACTTGTACTAAACTAAAACCAGTTTATAAAGTCTAACCTTTCCACAGTCGCACACATCCATCGTCACCAGAAGAGGCCAAGATGGTACCCGTTATGTTCCAAGAAACACGCCAAACCTTTATAGGTGAAAAATAATAAGCCAAATGTTTGTAAAAAAAAAAAATATAAGCTAATATAAGCAAATTGTTTTTTTAAATAAATATAAACTGTTATAAGCAAACAGTTTTGTTAACAAATATAAACTGTTATAAGCAAACTGTTTTTTTTTTAAAACAAATATAAACTGTTATAAGAAAATGGTTTTTTCAAACAAATATTAACTGTTATAAGCAAATTATTTTTTAACAAGTATAAGCTATTATAAGAAAACTGAACAACAACAACAAAAATGTAAAAAAAATACATAAGTAAAATCTCTGAAGAAATATTTAAATGGATATATAAATGTTCATCTACGATATATAAATGTTCATCTACAATATATAAATGTTCATCTACGATATATAAATGTTCATCTACGATATATGAATGTTCATCTACGATATATAAATGTTCATCTACGATATATAAATGTTCATCTACGATATATAAATGTTCATCTACGATATATAAATGTTCATTTACAATATATAAATGTTCGTCTACGATATATAAATGTTCGTCTACGATATATAAATGTTCATCTACGATATATAAATGTTCATCTATGATATATAAATGTTCATCTACGATATATAAATGTTCATCTACGATATATAAATGTTCATCTATATATGAAAAATGGATGAGGGTGTTGTTGCGTTCTTTTTCAAGTCCTAACAGACTTTAACAATATAGACAGTCTCAGGTCCTGTCTTTGTTAAAAGTGTACGCACCAATTGAGATATTAGTAATACGCTTGGTATATTAAATTTATTGTGCACGAGAACGCACATTTTTAGGGATTTTGAAATTAACGCGCTTGTTGTGAAACACAGGCAGTCGACGTCATAGCTTGGTGGTACAAGCTGGTAACCCAAGATCAGTCCTATGATCTGTGGATTTTAAACCCGTGTATTGGGTGAAAGTTATTATGTTTCGACCCGGCCCTACGGATTAGAAGACGTAGCCGGTGGTCATCCACGTAAGTGTCGATTCGCTGAAAAGAGCGAAAGTGTAATTATTATTATAATACTGTTTGTTCTTCTAGTTCGTGAGTATCTAGTCGCGACAGGCAACCAGCCTGTACCGAAATGGATTCACAACTGAATATATATATCATTATATGCCTATATATGCCTAACAAAAGGATTGTCGGCAAATAACGTGGATTTTTGTTGTAAATATATTATTAGGAAGCTGTCGTGTCAGTCACGGCTAATCGAAGAGGTGATTCAAATAATAATACTTAAGTAACTTTATATGCCAAGGATGTCTCCAGTAAAGAACTGTCCAGACGTTCTACTATGATTAGTTTAATGAGGACATTTGTAAGAGAACATAATCAAGATTGGAATCTTAGATACTACGAAGCATAATGAGAATCTCCTGTCCTTGGGAAAGGTCAACCGTTCTCAGTATAACCTTGTGATAAACTACCTCATGACTTTTTATGTACATTATGTATGCCGATAATCAACTATAAATTGATGAATGGAGTTTGTCCGGAATTTGTTTAATTGGATTATTGAAAGAAAGATGCTGTACCTGCATCATGTGATTATGAACTGTCAAAACCGTGTACAATGTCTCGTCTCGTCCAAAGTCATCGGTGAATAAACGTTGTATTAACTTTGAACCGGAGTTGCAGTATATTTTTAGTTGGCACAAGCCTTGATTGAACGTGCCACTGTTGACGACTACATTTCTACCTGATCACCCTCTGTTCAATTATATTCGCGTAACTAGTTCAGCACGATATAGAGAGAAGTCTTGCCATACCCCTTCACATCAACGAAATATGGCGGCTACAGTGTGCATGAGGCTGGCAACCTCATCATGTAAAACAAAATGGCAGGGAAACAACGACGGCAAGAGCATGTAAATGATTGGTGTAGGCTTCCGGTTCCTGTCCAATATGTCGGACATTGTTTTTCGAGAGTTAGATTCGATGAAGTAATTTGATGTTTTCGTTTATATAATTTGCACAGTTCGTGCCAACATCTTTATGTTTGAAGAAATTGACTGTTTCAACCTGAATATGTAGGTACCTTGTGTGTATTTGGTTCGAGTGAGGACTTTTAAATTCATAAATCATTTCAGCGATCCCATCAGCCATCTTGGCTATTTTTGTGCAAGAATATGGTAACGTGAAATAAAAGCGATTAACGCAACTTCCGTCACTTAAAAACCAGCAAGATGTCGAAGGTAACAAACAGGGGACCAAATTGGCTTTCAGAAGCTAATTTACTTGATTTCTTACAACTCGCTTCAGTGTTATTATAGCTAATTATCAGGAACAATGGCACACGTGAGCTCGGTCACCACTATTCGTCCTAAAACCAAAAAAATTACACATTAAACGTGACAAGAACGATGAAGAAAAAGATCAAGATCACTAAAGATAACACCCTGTACACGCCTTCATTGAATATAACTTATAAAAACAACAGGCAGTGTGCCATACTAAATTTCTCCACATTGCTTGAGTATGAGGCACTGAGAAGTCTTTCAAAGATGTACTATGAATCGAATGAACATATTGAATCAAGAACAGATGCTAGTGGTGCATACATGCAAGATGTTATTTCCACTGAAGATGTTTTCCTCCATTGTTACAACACTTCTAACAAAATTATGATTCAAGGTTCAGAGACTGCTGTGAAAAATTGAATACAGAAAGATTTAAACAAATTATGGATAACTGCAACCACTGCTGGAGTCAGTCGACAGGCCATCTCACCCAACTTAGCTCTTCCCAACTTACCAGACAAATCTTCGCATTGTCAGACACCCGTTGACAAAAATGTAAAACTACATATGCCATGTATTGATGAATGCGACACGTTATCTCAAACTGAGCTGAAAGCAACAGTAACAGCAGAAACAGAATATGGAATCCCAGAGGCGGATCACCATTCACTCACTGAATTTGTTGTTAGCGGTCCAGTACCAACATCACCACAACCCTTACAAGTAGCATTTCATCATGATTTATTTACAAGTATTATGTCTGAGATAGATTCACTTAGAGCAGAGCTGAACAGCCTTAGACAGTCGTATGAGAAGCTTCAGGCAGAACATACGGTACTTAAAAGTAGCTATGAAAAAAAGCCAGCAGTATATGGTAGAGCTTTGTACACCACCAGAGAAAACGGACAAACTGTGTCAAAAACTGAAAAACATTAGCAACGAAACCCAGCAAACCATTACGCAACTAAAACTCCATCACAGCCGAGAAAGTGTCCTGGATTCTCCGAAATTAATTACAGACAATGCAGATAATGTCTGAAGAATCACTGTAACAATTTCAAATCGGCACTCTCTGCCAAGATGAATAACTCACAGCGTGCGTTATTATCAGAAATCCAGTAATCAGAGCACACAGGTAACACAAGAACGGACACGTCCTATCACAGGCTCCAACACAAGGATTCAGAATAAAAGGAAGCACCTTATTTTCGGGGACCAGAATGTCAAGGAATTACAAAAATCTAAATTGTTAACAAACGATATGGACTCAGTAACAGTTCGCTTCAAGAACTGGGCATCTACTCAGGACTTGCTGTCACTTCTTAAACGTTTTCCATCTGATCCCACTGTCACCAGAGTAACTACTCATATAGGTCTATCAGACTCGCTCAAAGGTATTGAAATGTCCCAAGCTGATCTAAACCAAATCATATCAAAATTCCATTCGTTATTCCCTAATGCGAAAATCTACTTCTTGTCCATTATTCCTCCAGTCAGAGCCCATTACCGCAAATCCATTGATGTCAACAATTCTAAACTTAAGAGGCACTGTGTCAAACACAACTACAAGTATAAATTCATTGATCACTCCTCGTACTTCCTTGCGAAATCAGGAGCCCCTAAAAAACATCTTTACAGCGGTGATATTGCCTTATCTACTGAAGGAATCAGCAAGCTGGCAACAAATATCAGGTACCCAGAACGCATCTTCAAAGGAGTCAGCCACACACCAGGATCTCAAAATCCAACCAGTCATCTATCAACAGTGAATACCTGCTTCTCGGATAGTAAGTATGACCTTGACTTTCCACCATTACTTACTACTTCTAACAACACCCATTCAACATCATCTCATAAGCAGGAACATCAAATCACACCTGTTCTTATAAATCGCGAAGTGCAGGGAACAGCTTGTGATGTCTCCCTACAGCAACAACCACCTGTTTTCTGCACTTACTCAACAGGAATGATGTGATAGACTCTATCCTCAAAAGTGTACAAACGAAGCAACTCAACAAACTCAGTCTTCATGTCCTGATACACTCCAACCATCAATGTCACAGACACAAGAAGCCTACCCCCTGTCACCGCATTTGTACCATCTTCCTATGTATCAACATCTGTGCCCAACCTTTTCTAATTTCTACGCTCTGTGCCTATTTACCTTCTGCCGGGAACCTTTTCTAATTTCTCGCTACAACAAAGACGTATTCCGGCGGCCATTCCTCGCCTTCGTACAGTGCCACCAACTCTTTGCATCTTGGACTATTTACCTTCTGCCGGGAGATCATACTGGTTAGCAAACTCCAATCCCACAACAAGAACACATGAATATCCCGCAACCACATTCTACCCCATGCATCATCCTTCACGTCCTAATCTACCAAATTTATACTTTCAACAGCCCTGTTATCAATGAAATTTTAGTGATCATCAATTTCACAAAATATGGCTTCCACAATCACAACGGAATACCCAAATCGTCAGGGACTCAGGTTGGGACATCTGAATGTTTGTCATCTCTACAATGTGAGTAAATTGGCTGAAATTACTTCCATACTCTATAATAACAATGCATACTTTCATATTTTTGGTGTAACAGAAACTAGACTTAATGAACACATTTCTAACCAAGAACTGCAAATTATGAAATTTTCCGTCAGGATCCATCAATTAGGTTTGAAACTGGTGTGGCTGCCTATGTGCACACAAGCATCAAAGCTATAAGACGCGTTGATCTCGAATGTCCTGAAGTTGAATGCATGTGGCTGGAAGTCCGACTCCCACACACTACCTCTATATTAATTGGCTTTATATACCGCAATCCGGATGCCAGAATGGAATGGCTAGATCAGTTCTCGGACATGATGGACAAAGTCTGGATAACTTCTTTGGAACTATTAATAATGGGAGACTTCAATATTGATGCCTTGAAGCGAAACGTTAATAGGGATAATTTGTATGCTCTGTACAACCTGAACCAGTTGATATCGCTACCAACCCGTGTCACAGACAAGTCATCAACCTGCATAGATCATCTGTATGTTACTAACACTGCTCACATCATGTATGTGGTCTAAGCGATCACTACCCCATATGTTGCACCTGGACCAAAAAGGGAGTTCGAATTCCTAAACTCTGTCACCAGGTTATACAAACATGAATATTCAAGAATTTTGATAGCTTCAAGTTCCTGTCTGATCTCTTAGCGACACCTTTTGATAATGTCTATGGAGTCTGATTGTACTGCTATTTCATTCAATCGAGGTTAAACAAAGCCCACCTTCCTGAATTACCTTTACTGTCAATATCGGAGGTTTCTATTTTAATTAAATTATTACCACAGAAAAATTGTGCGGTGAAGATGGAATATCTTCGAAGATACTTCAGATTGCAGAGCCTGTTGTATGCGACTCACTCACTTACATTTACAATCTGTGCCTCACAAAGAAAGTGTTTCCTCAACGACTGAAAACAGGCTTAGTGGCACCAGTACCTAAAAAAGGTGATATTAATGTCGTCACAAACTACCGGCCGATTTCCCTACTATCAGTCATAACTAAGCCTCTTGAACAACACATGTATAAACATATTCTTTCTTCACTGAACAGCTACAATCTTATACATGAAAACCAATCTGGATTTCGACCCAAACACTCTTGTCAATCCTTGTTGACTAAGATTACCGAAATCTGGCATTCTAATATCAAATGGGAAAAAATTAATGGAGTATTATTAATCGACCGTTACAAAGCATTTGACACAATTGACCACTCGTTGCTGATACAAAAGCTTGCGGTGTATGTTGTATTTTGGTCTGTATTACAACATGTCAAATTTACCGCTCAAAATAATCGGAGAGAAACGGACCGATGTAACAGCCAATAGAATCGCTCCTTTTTCTGTTAGGTATAGGAAATCTTTTTATGCTTGATAGAGGGGCCTATTTTGTGTATTTGACAGAACGTAAATAATTTATTTCTTAGAAACTAAAGCTTTGTAATCAGAAAGGTATAGCTAAATTTATAGCGGGGATATTACTTAAGAGGTTAGTGTAACGACATCCTCATAATAATATTTTATTGTAATAGAAAAACTGGTTTAAGTGACATTTAAGCATCAGGGTAGTCCCAAATTTAGTCAGTTAAAGTCTGCACAAATTTAAATGCACTTGGCTAGCAAAAATATAAATAGATAGAACGATATAGATAAATCCCCAGAATCAGTAGGTCTTTAAATAATTAAAATCGGCCCAGTAATAAGTTAGATACAAAATATTTAAACTTATTCACATTGTACGGAAGGGCTGAAAAACGTTTAGGGTGAAAATTCTTAACGCCAGTTTTTGACTGTGTCTCGATTGGTCGAGCACAGCGTTATATAAGGCCTTGAACTTGGTCAGATTCTTGCCACTACTATTTTGAATCATAAGCGATACTAGGAAGAGCGCAAGTGTAAATTGTCAATACCTTTGCCGCCTGTATCTAAAGCAGACCTAGAGAACCATTGAAAGCCTGTATCAGCTTATGTATTTTACCTGAGGGTAAGCGATATATAAAAATGTTTGTATATATTCATGTTATTTGCCTGTAGTTATCCACTTATGTGTTCGCTGATGTGTTAGAAGAAAAAAAAATAGGCCAAATGTGTAACGGACTTCCTTACAAACGTGTGTAGTTTTAAAGACAACAGGCCAGAAATGGAAACTGTAGGATATTTGCAAATTAGGGTAAAAGTGCGACTGTAAGTCTAGTAGTGTATATGAAGGAGTATGTCATACTGGAACGACACAATGTTCACGAACATAATATAGGATGACAGGATATATTGACATGATGTAATCAAGATATCACTTATTATTTTGTACATAACCTAAGTAAGGTATGGAAGCCAAACATGGATGAATCTTCTTCTTCTTTGATCCTTAGCCGCCGACCGTCAAAGCAGTCAGTGGCCATCACGCCTAGTGGCGTCTTGTAGGGCAACAACAAATTGATTCCACTTTGCTCGGTCGGTGGCCATCCTTCGTACAGTGCCCCAACTCTGGTTCATTCTTTGCATCTCAGCCTCCACAGTCCTCCGTCAGGTTGTTTTTGGTCGGCCTCTCTTTCGTTTTCCTTCAGGGGTCCAAAGCATAGCTGTTCTTGTGATGGCATCGGGGTCTCTTCTGAGGACATGACCAACCCAGCTCCAGCGTCTGCCAGCTATGATGGTGTGCATGTCCTCTTGCTTGCTACGAGTAAGCAGATCTTGGTTAGTGATGGTATACGGCCAAAAGATTCGGTGAATTTTTCTTAGGCATGTTGTGTGAAAAGAGGACAATTTCGACATTTCCTTCTCTGTAACTCTCCAGCATTCCGCACCATAGAGAAGCACAGAAAGCACACAGCTCTGATATAATCTTAATTTTGTGCTTGTGCTGTATTGGGAGGACTTCCAGATGTTGTTTAGGCTAAAGAAGGCTGTTCTTGCCTTATTCATTCTGATGTTGATGTCTTTGCCTGCCCCGCCATCTGGTGTTACTATGCTTCCTAGGTATGTGAAGGTATCTGTCTCTACCAATTGCTGATTCCTTACTGATATGGGCTCAGGGTTGCTCACATTGAGCGTCATGACCTCAGACTTCTTTAAATTGATGTTCAAGCCCACCTACTGGCTAAACTTATTGAGTCTATCCGTTTTTTCCTGGATGTGTTGATGTGAATGTGCTAGTAGTGCAATGTCATCTGCATATTCCAGATCTTCCAATGTAGAAAATGTTGTCCATCTTATTCCTCTTGGACTGCCCTCTGTTGTCTGGCGCATCACCCAGTCTATGACTGTTAAAAATAGAGTGGTTGATAAGGGGCATCCCTGTCGTACTCCTGTCTTCCTCAAAGGTTAGGTTGCTCTGCCCAACACTACACGTAAAGTTGGCATAGAGGCTTTTTATGATTGACACTATGCAGCTTGGAATTCCATAAGCCCTCAGTATTTTCCATAAACTGTCCCTATGTATGCTGTCAAAAGCCTTTTCAAAATCAACAAAATTAATGTAAAGCTGTCTTTGCCATTCTGAGCACTGCTCTATAATGTTCCTGAGAGTGAATATATGATCTACACATCTCCTGTTCTTTCTAAATCCTGCTTGTTCTTTCCTCATGGATGAATGGATCTAACAAAAGATGTATTAAGGACAAGAGTACTTAAATTGAACTGGCTGTAGGGTATTGAAGTAAACTGTCCTGTGTCTGATTTAGTGTTTGCACATGATGTTGTCTGTGTGTAGGGGGAAAATACTGGACCCTACAAGGTTTGCGACTGTTTCTTTTATTTCCAGATTTTGTCCTGGTAATATTTCAAGTTCATGAGACATCCACTTGAGAGGAGTTATGGTGGTGTACTGTTCTTCATATAAATAGAAAGAAAGCCACGTTTCCCAACCTGGAGTTCATATTCTGTGCGAACCCAGCCAGGATTGGAGGTGTCTCAGACTTCAATCAAGATAAGTGGACACATAGATCCACTGTTCAGATGATCCAGCAACAATAAAAATAACTAAAAGAGAGAAACTAGACATATTAAAGACTTAAAGTAAAAACTCTTATAATATAGACTTGTTAGAGACTGTAACATTATAACATGATGATTCACGGAGGACCATATTCAACTCCTATTACATTACCAGCCCGGGACGTTGATACCAAGATTGTGATCGAGTAAATGAACTGTAATTGCTTATATAAATAAATATAAACGCATATTATTGCCTTTTATGGAGAACATTCCATATTATTTATTTCATTTTGTAAATACCTTATAACCTGATTTTAAGTTTCCTAACCAAAAGAAAACAGGTTTAGGAACAATGAATTGTAAATACTATTATTCAGTCTTGCTTAATTATTCTAATTAAGTCTATATTCTGTTTGATAGCTATTACATGTTAATAATTAATTACACCTAGATAATTAGCCACACAAAAACAAATCTTCTTCTTCTTCTTCTTCCGTCCTTAGCCACCGACCGTCAAAGCAGTCAGTGGCCATTACGCCTAGTGGCGTCTTAGGGCAACAGCAGATAGGTTTTCTTTGCCATTGTTTCCCATCACGCCTATTGGCGTCTTTAGGGCAATGGCAAATCAATCCATTTGCTGTTGTTTCCGTAATCGAAATGACTGGCAAACGGGTGATCAGCCCGTTGGTAACAAAAACAAATATATAACCATTATTCACTGTGGGATCTTGAGAGGTAGCAGTTAGATCTTCAGTACCCAACATTATCATCATACCTGAAGGTTTACATAGGTTGACCCCACTTTGATGTCGATACACCTTTACTCTTTTCAGAGAAGGGGGTATTTCTTATAAGACCAGTCTCTTATCTGGCACTATCCTGGTATCATCTGATACACCTTTGTGTCCAGGAAAGTCTTTATTTTAATAACATCTGAACCTCTCGCGACAGTGTACAAATTTCATCCACAAGTGATCACATTAATAAAATCGTTCCTTGAAAACAGAACACAACGAGTCTTATACAATAATGTGCTCTCTAAATCATACACCACTACAATGGGTGTCCCGCGGGGCTCGATACTAGGACCCTTACTCTTCAGCATCTTCATTAATGACCTGCCCTTGTCATTGCCACATGACGATTGTCTTATGTTTGCTGATGATACCACAGTAACAGTGGCTGGCACAGACATTAACACTGTTCAGTCTCTTTTACAGCATCACCTGGACATTGTACAAGCTTGGTGTATTATTAATAGAATGTCCATTAATAAAAACAAAACTCAATCTTTGATTATCTCAACCCACCAAAAGATTCTGCACTGTCAACCAAATACGTTATCTTTATCTCTAGACGGAGAACGTATTAAGCAAGTTACGGACCACAGCCTGTTGGGTGTGGTCATCGACCAGTCTCTAAGCTGGAAGTCACATGTCTATTTCATCGCAAATAAGATCTCACAAACATTGTTTCAACTCTCAAAAATCAAACATTTTTTATGTCCGCACTCTCGACTTATATTCTATTATGCACATATTCAAAGTCACCTTTCTTATTGCTCAAATATCTGGAGTCGCTGTGGCTCGTCGTTTTTGAAATGCCTAGAATCCCTACATAAAAGGGCGCTACGACTTGTTTCTTCTTCTTCTTCTTAGATCCTTAACCACCGACCGTCAAAGCAGTCCACTTTGCTCGGTCGGTGGCCATCCTTCGTACAGTGCCCCAACTCTGGTTCATTCTTTGCATCTCAACCTCCACAGTCCTCCGCCAAGTTGTTTTTGGTCAGCCTCTCTTTCGTTTTCCTTCAGGGGTCCAAAGCATAGCTGTTCTTGTGATGGCATCGGGGTCTCTTCTGAGGTGTTTCCGTAACTTCATTATTTACATAGACAGGGGTGTCAGCCCTATGCTAAAACCCCCAACCTGGAGGACCAGGGTACCAGCTTTTGTCTGACCCCTACGACTTGTTTGCCTGAATGATAACATTCCCAGTGCTCAGCTATTTTCACAGCTGAATGTTCTTCCTCTTAAAAAATTCTTCTTCTTCCAAGATCTCCTATTTGTGCATCAAATTTTACGCGGCAGAACGCCTTCATACTTGCAAATGTTCTTTCGCTATAAGTACTGCTCATATTTTATACGTGGCGACCTACTTTTGGACCTTGCAAAACCTTGAACTGACCTCTTCCGGAGTTGTTTTAGTTATGCAGGTGGTTTAGCATGGAATTCCCTACCCAAGTCTGTCAAAACTGATAATTACACCACATTCAAAAGACATCTGCATTCACGTGTCATGAAATCTTGTACACATATTTAACGACAATTCTGTTTCAGTTATTTCAACGTTTCCGCGAGCATTTAACTATCATTGTAATATTTTCATTTTAAACTGAATTTTTTATATTAAGTAGCTTTATTGCTTGACCTCTCTCTCTCTCTCTCTCTCTCTCTCTGCGTGAATGACTATGAGTAAATGTACTTGTGTGTGCTAAGTTTCTGATTGTGATGATAATATTAATTGATCCTGTCTGAAGTTGTTAATATTTTAATTTTTAAAAAGCTGAAAATTGTATTGCAGGGCAGAAATGTAAAAAGGCAATTATGCCTATTTCTTGACCCTGATGAAATAAAGATTTCGTTCGTTCGTTCGTTTCTGTAAGAAAACCAGCTGCAGGGGTGGCTCCATAGGGAGTAGAGAAAAGAAAATAATGATGATAATGACATGAAAAAATGAAGATGAAAGTACTGAATTATACACTCTGAAGTACTTCTTCTTCTTCTTCTTGCGATCGCATCTTTGATGATTACACCGTCAGACGAGTTCTCATGATGAATTCGACTGTTGTTTGAAGTTCCTCTTTAACTCCATATAGCTTTGAGTTTAGTGTTGAGTCATTGGGCCAGTATATCTTTCTTAACTGGTCATACAGAGGACAGTCCTGTAGAACATGCTCAGCAGTTTGTTCGTTTAATCCACATGTGCACAGTGGTGAAGCAGACAATCGTAGCTTGTGCATGTGTTTATTCAGTTTGTTATGCCCTGTCCTGAGTCGAAAAATAGTTATCTGTCCCTGCCGGTCGAGAGTGTGATAGTCATCTTTGGGTTGGTTCTGTTCTCTTCTGATAGTCTGGATAGCTCTCTTTTTCTCAAAGTATGTGACTTCATTATCTTCTTGTTCACATTCTCCTCCCTTTTTTGCAAGTTTATCTGCCTTTTCATTTCCGGGTACACCACAATGAGATGGTACCCACTGAAGTATGGTTCTCTTTTTGGCAGCTACCTTGTTTAGTTCATTTCTCAGATGCGGGAGTTTACCACCCTTGAGAGCTTGCAGGACAGACAGTGCATCTGTGAGGATGACTACCTGGTGGCAGTCAGAGTTGGTGTTATAAATCATATTTGCAGCTTGCTCTAGAGCTTGAACCTCAGCTGTATAGTTGGAACAGAATTTACCAGTGGGAATGTGCCTAGTCTCATAGTGGTTGTCAGGATATGAGATAAAGATACCGGCACCTCCATTCCTAACAGCATTAGTTGCTGATCCATCTGTATAGGCATGTATCCATGATTGATCGGGATAGCTTTCTTGGATCATACTCAATGTAGCAGTTCGTTTTTGCAGATCATTATACTCACATCCACTTGTGAGACCACTGACTGATGTATTAATTTGGAGGGCACTGCTGGCCTGCTCCCATGGTACAGAGTATAGGGTGGGCTTCAGTGGTGTTGTCTTCATGGATAGGTCTTCTTGATGCTGTCTTATAAGTCTTTTCCCCCGATGCACAAAGCTGCTACGCTTTAGACGTCCCAATGCCAGATCATCTAGTCTTGCCTTCATTGGGTGCAATGGCATACTGTTGTACTTTTCCATCTGGATCATGGTTTTTGTGTCTCTTCTATGGGACAATGTCTGTAATCCAGCAACCTTCTGCATCTCTGTTATTGGTGTAGTTTTCATGGCTCCTGTAATGAGCCTGAGAGCTTGATTTTGCACCTTGTCCAAAGACTGCAGATGTGAGTTAGCAGCTGATGACCATGCTGCTGAGCTAAACTCTAAGTGTGGTCTTATTACTCCATTATAAATCTTCTTTAGATTTCGTTCATTTGCTCCCCAGTTGGTACCTGCTAATTTTCTGAGTATGCCTAGTCGTCTTCGGGCCTTTCCTTCTGCATTTTCAATATGCTTATTCCATGTAAGCCTTTGGTCAAATGTCACCCCAAGATAGGTGGGGTAGCTTTCTTCCTTGATCACGGTTGTCCCTAGGTGTATGATAGCTGATTTGTCCTTGGGGGCGAGGGAGAACAGTGTTGTGGAGGTTTTGTCTGTGTTTATTGTGATAAGCCATTTCTCTGCCCATGACACTAGCATGTCTGCTGCCCGCTGCATTCTATAATTTGCTGTGGTGACATTTTCATCAGCGCACCAGAGTACTAGGTCATCTGCATATAAGGCAGCTTTAACTCCTGCAGGGAGATCTTTCACCAGGTCATTGATGTAAACAAGGAAGAGTGTTGGGGAAATTACTCCTCCTTGAGGTACCCCCTGATGGAGCAACACTTTTCTGCTCTGCAGACCGTCAAGAGTGACTCTAGTTCTCCTGTTATGCAAGTATGACTGGATCCATTTCATCATGTTGCCTTGGATTCCACTTCTCCTAAGTTTTGCAATGAGGCCATCTTTCCACACCTTGTCAAAGGCCTGCTTGAAGTCGACCCAGATCGTTAGGACCTTTTTCTTCTCCTGGAAGGCATCTTCTATTGCTTGAGACAAGTAAGTAACTTGGTCTTCTATACTGTAGCATTCTCTAAATCCAGCTTGTTCCGGCACCAGGATCTGCTCAGACTCTAAATACCATTTCAATCTGTGGTTGACTATTCGCTCCATAGTCTTCCCAACACAGCTTGTGAGACTGATTGGCCGGTAACTTGCAGCCTCGGTCTTACATTTCCCTTTCTTTAGTATGGGTATTGTGATGGCTTCTCTCCATACTTGGGGTACCGTTCCTTTCAACCAGCTGTGGTTGAATATCTCAAGCAGTTTTGTCTTTGCTGCTGAGCTCAGATTTACTAGCATTTCGTTGCTGATTTTGTCTGGGCCGGGTGACTTTTGAAACTTAAGCTTGGAAATAGCCTTCTGTAGTTCTCCTAGTGTGATGGGTTCCCTCATTAGGGGAAGGAGTATCTGTCTGTCCCATGGTTGCCAGTATTTCTTTTCTTATCTCTCTCTGATGATCTATGTTAATGGGTAAGTTGCTTTCTGAACTGTATCTTCTAGCAAACAAGTCTGCAGCTTGTTTTCCTCTGAAAAGTTTGCCACCTTCATCCAATGTGATAGTCTGCCTAGGTGAGGAACGCTCTTCATTTAGAGACTTGACTAATCTCCAAAGTTTCTTGCCGTCTTTCTCAAGGTTCAGCGATGCCGTTTTAGTTCTCCAGCTTTTCCGTTTTTCTTCTAGCTTTGTTCTCTGAAACTCTGCTACAACCTTTTTCCATTTGTTGTGAGTTTCAAGTGAAGGCTCAGACTCTGCGTCCTTTCTAGCCCTGTCCATAGCTTCCTGACGTTCTTGGAGTGTGCTGGACCAGTATGGTATGTAGTTACGCCGGCATCCTTTGGGAATGGTTTCTTTTGCAGCTTGTAGTATGCATCTGTTGAAGTCTTTTACCACTTCATTAATGTCTCTGTTCTGTACCTTGAGGGTAGACAGCAGCGTGTTCACCTGATGCCTGAATAAACCCCAGTTGGCTTTTTTGTAGTTCCATCTTGTAATGGCTGGGCCTGTACTGAGAGTTGCACTCTGGACAGTAAGAAAGATTGGGCGATGGTCGCTTCCCCCTAGTTGGTCTCCTACTTCTCTACTAATAGATCCATATATCTGGTGTGGAGAAGGCAAGATCTGGTGTTGAAGTTGTGTGCCATCCTCTGGAGTAGAAGGTACGAGTATCTGTGGCATTATTGACTAGGATTAGGGAGTGATCATCTTGCCAAGTTTCAACCTCTTCACCTCTGTGATCCAGATGGTTATAGCCCCAGCTCTGGGAGTGGCTATTAAAGTCTCCAACTGCTATAAAGTTGGTGGCTGGTACCTGTACAGAGCTGAGACTCAGGGGTTTGTTGTTCGGACAGTAATAGTTCAGGAGTTCTATTTCCATCTTGTCTACCTTTATATGCAACAGCTGATATTCTGCTCCATCCATGAAGGTTTTCCTTTCGTGTGCAGGAATGTTATTCCTTACAAGAGTAAGTACTCCTCCTTTTCGTCTATCTTTTCTGTCGGATCTGAAGCATTGATATCCCCTTATTTTAAAGGTTTGATCGCTTTCAAGTGAGTCTCTTGGATACAGCAAACACTGACTTGCTTCTCATACAAGATGTTTTCCAGCTCTGTCTTTTTGCTGTATCCAGTCTGCTTGCTGTTCACTCCCTCTGCATTCCAGTGCATCATGACAAGTGGCACTCTGGGTTTCTCTTTTTCTGTTTTGTTTTGGTCAGTAGTTCTCCTCCGCCGTCTGCTGACTCCACAAGACGGTCTAGAGGGTCCTCCAGTAGCTGAGGGTGGGCTCTGTCGAGGCTCAGAGCCCGGCACTGCACCTGCCTGGTGGAGCTCCACAGGGCGAGCACCAGTACGAGATTTATTTGACGGTGTACTCTCCATAGAAAAAAAAAAAGCGAGTTGCGTGATACTGTGGTTTCCGGTGCGCCTTCTGGCCCAGTATCTATGACTTTAGCACCTGTTCAACGGGAGAGTGGGCTCATCCCTAATCTGTTTATGTTCCCAGTAGTAGCCTATTCGCAAGCAGCCTGGGGGTGTCACTGCTCTGCGCGGACCTTGTTTACCGAGGCGGCGTCCGAGCTCGTATGGTGAAAATATGGTTGCGTTATCTTCAAAATAGCCCTGTCTTTCCCATGGCTTTTCTGCCATCCTGCAACTTTGAGTTAGGGAGTTCTGAGCTCCAGTCTCTTTCCCAGGCATTTTATCCTGGCCTGGCACACATACAGAGGACCACACTTCTGGTTCTAAGTTAGCGATTGGGGATAGGTGGGGTAGCACACTGTGCATTCCCCGTCATCCAGGGGGCTCTCCAACTATGCAGAGCTTGCACAATGCTGTGCTCTGGTTCTGGGCTCTCCCAAGGAATCCTCACGTCCTGCACAGAGCCACTTCCAGATACCCACCACCTGCCAACCCTCCATTGTAGAAATCTCCTGCATGCGGCCATCCAGTCAAGAGCCAGTATTAAGTCTGGTGCCCAAGTGATCCCCCCAAGCTCAGTGTGCAATGCTGGGTTCTCATCATGCTGCAACACAGGGGGGATTGTGATGCTCAGCCATCTCTCTCAACTCTGCACCGATAAGTGACATCGGGGACTTAACTGTGCCTCAGTACTGGGAGGCCCCGTTTCCGGGTACACCACACACAGCCAATTGAGGCAACGGTCGCCGTGGGCGTGTCTTCAGTGGGGAAGTTGTGGAGTCTTCCTGTCCATGTTCTTGCACATCCTAACACTGCCCGCAAGACATCGGAGGTTTGGAGAGTGGCCTTCTCTGCTTTTTTGAGCCGGGGTGGGCTCCCCGGGCAAGTCTCGATGGGGATCGGGACGTGTCCACGCGCCAGTGGGCCCAGCATCGGCCGCATCTGATGGAGGACTTGCTCTGCCAGGTCTGAGTTAGGAAATTCCAACTTTGTCATCTTCTTGGCATTGTGATGCTGGGGTGCCTGTGGATTTCCTACCGCCCCGGGTAGAAGCCAGAAGTGTACTGTGCCAGCTCTGGGGGAGATAAAGGGGGTGTTTCTGCGTCTCCTTGTGATACGTAGCCAAGGTAGGGCTCACAGTGCTCTTTCCCCGCCACCAAATTGCCTGCTGGTTACGCCGAGTTCTCCGAGGCTCTAGGCATGTGACCAAGAGTTGAAGGCAATAGGCTCGTCACGTCCTGAGTCTCTGTGCCTGTACGATGAGTTCCGATCTTCAGGGAGCAGTCCACACTCGTTCCCACTCCCAAGACTTGTTCAGTATCCATCTGGCTCCTTCCCACCCACAGAGAGCGTGTACGGTGTAGTGCACCGGTTTTATTATCGAGGTTTGCTCCTCTAGATCCGTTGTGTTTAGCCTGAGGATTCGCACCCTCAGTTACCAGGACTACCTCGAGGAGGGTGTGGCTCTTCACCACGCACAACGATCTTGGGGTATGAGAGGTTTTGCTAGGCCAAGAGACTAACACTGCAATGGTCGCTCCTTTCATGAACAAGAATTCACTAGGCCTAGGGTGAAGCAAGGGGGGAAACCCACTACCCACAACACCAGCACATCATACCCTCTGTCTGTAAAAGACTTTGCCCCTCTGAAGTACTGAACTATACACTCTAAAGTACTGAATTATACACTATAAAGTACTGAATTATACACTCTGAAGTACTGAACTATACACTCTAAAGTACTGAATTATACACTCTAAAGTACTGAATTATACACTCTAAAGTACTGAATTATACACTCTAAAGTACTGAACTACACACTCTAAAGTACTGAATTATACACTCTAAAGTACTGAATTATACACTCTAAAGTACTGAATTATACACTCTAAAGTACTGAGCTATACACTCTAAAGTATTGAGCTATACACTCTAAAGTACTGAACTATACACTCTAAAGTACTGAACTATACACTCTAAAGTACTGAACTATACACTCTAAAGTACTGAATTACACACTCTAAAGTACTGAATTACACACTCTAAAGTACTGAATTATACACTCTAAAGTACTGAATTATACACTCTAAAGTACTGAATTATACACTCTAAAGTACTGAATTATACACTCTAAAGCAGTATTCCGCAACCATTTTTACTTCACGGCACACTTAAGTTCCCCTTAAAATTCCACGGCACACTATAATATTCAAGTTTGTGGATACATTAAATATATATTTTAAAATTTGCTGCAGTCATAAGGCAGCGCTCCCTAATTTTGTGTGGTAGGCTTATTGGACGATGATAATTCAACATGTTATTGGTAAAATTGTACATGTTAGATTATTTCGCAATATTTTACCATAACATAATTTTGTATACCATTATATGGTGTATTCTGCCTGGGGTCACGGCACACCAGCCAGGCACCACCCGCGGCACACCAGTGTGCCGGGGCACACCAGTTGCGGAGCACTGCTCTAAAGTACTAAATTATACACTCAATGTTTCCAAACTTTGAACAGTAAGTCACTTTTCAAGTTATTTTTTAATGAATAGTATACTAAAGCAATAGTAGTGTATGTGATGGTGGCAAGATAACTAAAGTGGAACTGATGGAAAGAACCAGGTAAACACGAGTCAAACAAGAGGTGAGGAGAAAGTGCTGGTGTTGGATAGGACACACTAAGAAAACCAACTGACAGTATGACAAGTCAGCCTCTGTTCTGGAATTTCCAGGGTAAGAGACAAAGAAGAAAACCAAAAAGCGCACACAGGAAAATAACTAATGACAGGGATACAGATCGTCGGCAGAGCACGATCTCCGTAACTCCCGCGATGATTTTTGTTTGAAAGATAACTCATGGTAGCATTGCAATAGATGGTGGAAATATTCGGTCACCCTGGAAGAGCCACCATACCAGGGAAGAGGCAAGGGATGTCTCTTAGGGAGTCCATCTGCCTGGTGCCGCTCCGCTCGCTCCCCAGACAGCCAGTGTTTATGACTGTTCACCCAACAGTCATGCAGTCCTTCGGCACACTGGTTCACCTTAGACTTGGAGTCATTCCCTCACACATGGCTGGATACAAGCTCCCACAATAGTGAGGATACAGGATTGCAGGGAATTGAGGTGAATATAAGCAATCAGGAATGCGAGTCTACAGTTTGTATGCTCATGTAGACCACCTTCCTGAAGAGGGATTTCCTGATAGATTTGTCCGATGAACCTAACAATAGGTGTTTATCCGATGAACCTAACAATAGGTGTTTAATTGCTGGTGATTTCAATGCCAGGTCTTAGGAGTGGGGTAACATCACGGACAATAGACAGGGTATGGCCTCGAGTCGGGCATTAATGAACACAAACTTAACCATCTTGAATGTTGGATGCCCGACAAGACTGGCAACTAAACCTGGGGACACTGACGGCGTCATAGATCTGGCATTGATTTCTAATGCAGCCGCAACCCTTGCACGTTGGAATATACCAGGAGCACAGGAAAGTGATCATCTACCTTGTGTCGTCCTCAATGCAAAGGGGAGGGCAACCAGATACAGGAGGCCTAAACACACTTTTAAGTACCCTGCAAGCTCACATGACTGTAATAGCCCTCTACACATATTGCGTCAAAATGCCAGGACAGCTAGAACACCTTTCACCCAATCACCTTGGTGGAATGAGGATGTAGAAAAAGCATGGATAGAAAAAGAAAGGGCGATGAAAGAATGGAGCAAAGCACAAAAGAGAAGTACAATCAATAATGGAGGGGTTGAAGAGATAAAGGAGAAAAAACAGAAAGCCATCAATAGGTTCAAGAGCGTCGCAAGGGAAGCCAAGGAGCAAGTGTGGGAGGCCTTCGTGACACAGGTGGGCACGGACAAGACCTTACAGAAATTCTGGTCCTTACATCGACGAATGAATAGGAACAATATAAGCCAACCTATACCTAATATTCTGAGCTCCGCGGAAATAAGTCTGAAGACCGATGAAGAGAAAGGACGTGTACTACTCAGTCGGTATATCACTCAGACGGATAAATTACATCAAAGTCTTGCAGCCTTTATAAAGGCGAAGCTGCCCGTCAAGAGATTAAGAATCGTTTACTGGAAAATGGCATCAGATGCCAGATATATTTAGACATCATATCTGACTAGAACGTTATGGATACTTTAACCTTTAGCACGCTGCGGGCGACACATGTCGCCGAAGGTAACCTATGTTCTGCCAGCTGGAGGCGACATGTGTCGCCTTGCGGATATCATCGGGAAACTGATTTATAATGTGTGTGCACGTGATCTTAGCCCCGGATGCAAAAATAGAATCTTCTGTGAAAGAGGTTTTACTTCCTTTTCTGACTTTCATTTGAAACGGGTGCGATAGCGTACATTTTCTGTGCAATTTTCAAATCGAAATCAATCGGCATGGATCCAGCTGCCATTTTATCTGAAATTTTCATGGATTCTGATTCCGATGATGAGGAGTTTCTTGGGTTTACTAGTGCTGGTCTGCCGGTATATACTTCGAATGTGGGTGATGATGAAGGGGAAGATAGTGATGTGTCAAGTGTTGATGATTTTGAAGAAGTCAATGTTGTTAGAGCAGCACCTTCTGGCTACAACCACGACTGGCTCCGCAACTTCGACCAAGTTGTGGGACCTGTGGGCGTTGACGATGACATCTCTGAGTTAGATGTATTCCGTTTGTTCATCACAGATGATGTTGTGAACACATTAGTTACGGAAACTAATCGTTACGCCAGTCAGGTTGGTGAAAAGGACGGGCAAGATGTTCGTGCCGCATCCCGTGTGGCGTTGTGGACCAATGTCAGTGATGACGAGATGAGGGCATTTCTTGCTTTGCTTCTGTTGATGGGTGTAACGAAAAGATCGTCATTTGATTTGTATTGGTCAAATGACTGTTTCCTTGACATGCCAGGGTTCAAGAAAGTGATGAGTAGGGACAGGTTTCTGTCTATCTTATCTTTTCTACACCTCGTGGACAATACAACTGCAGCACCACGAGGGCACCCTGACCACAGCAAAGCCTTCAAAATCAAATCGTTTGTTGACACTCTTCTCCCTCTATGGCAAAGCCATTACATACCCTCAAAAGAGCTTAGTGTTGATGAAAGTATGATTGCTTTCAAAGGTAGGACCAGCCTTATGCAGTACATGCCCAACAAACCCTCTAAGTGGGGTATGAAAGCCTGGGGCCTAGCTGACTCCAAGACAGGCTACCTCTGGAATTGGCAGCTCTACCTTGGGAAGGAAGACAATGTGGACCCTACTAGAGGGGTTGCTCACCGTGTTGTCACCTCCCTTGTTGCTCCCCTGTATGGGCATGGCCATGTTGTGTACATGGACAACTTTTTCTCTTCGCCTGCCCTGTTCAAGGAGCTTGGGGATAATCAGACAGGGGCTTGCGGCACACTGCGGACCAACCGCCGAGGGGTCCCCCCACAACTGAAGTTGGCGAAACCCAAAGCTGGTGACCCTCCCATGACTGTTAGAGAAGGCAATATCCTCTATATGTCATGGTTTGACAAGAGGCCAGTGAATCTAATGACAACTGCACACGATGCGCAGACCTTCAGGAAGGAGGTTAGATCCAAACATCATGCTGGCAATGTGCGGATTGTGGACAAACCATGCGCTGTCCAGGCCTATTCCTGTCATATGGGAGGTATTGATCGTGTGGACAAACAGTTGACATACTATATGGTTCTGCACAGGAGTAGCAAATGGTGGAAGAAAATTTTCTTCTATCTATTGGAAGTTTGCTTTGTCAATTCGCTTGTCCTGTGGAGGGCCAAGCATCCGTCTCGTATCAAGGCGGAAACATTCCGTCTGCGGATTGCTCATGGGCTGCTTGAAGGGTACCAGTCTAGGGTCACACACCGCAGAGGAAGGGTATCTGACACTGCACCAGCAAGATTGGTTATGGGGGAACACTACATGACTCCAAACCCTAAACGTCTGGCTAGCGGCAGACCTTCCAGGCTAGACTGCGTTGTGTGTTCCAGCAGGGACACGGGCAAGAAGCGCCACCAGTCCCCATTAGTGTGCCGTAGGTGTGTAGTACCTCTCTGTCCATATCCCTGCTTTGAGCGTTATCACACCCTGCTCAATTTTAAGGCAGATTGTACTCCAGAGCTGCACCAGGAGTGAGGTAAGGCTCTTTTTTTGTTGATTTTTTTTTTTTTTTTTTTTTTCACCAGTCTTCTTCTCCTATCACATCAACAAAATGACGTCATCAGATTCGTCATCCATTTATCTCTATACAGTCCAAAAATTACAGCAATTGGCCAAAAAACAAAAAAAATATAGATTTTACAAGTCATCCACTATAAAAAAGGGGGTTTTCTGAAAAAGAATGCAGCTGCAGGGCAAAATTTCGGGAAAAGAATGCAGCGTGCTAAAGGTTAAAATTACAAGTAGAAACACTGCTCCGGGTCCTGATGGTGTACAGTATCAACACATCAAAAAGGTTGATGACAAAGGCATTATGCATGTAGTGATGGATTTCAACACCAGTATACAGAATGCTGAGGTGTCAGAAGACTGGCTACATAGCTATTTACGGCCACTTCCTAAACCTGGGAAAGACCCTACACTGCTTAGCAGCTATCGAATCGTCACACTGCAGAATGTCTATGGAAAACTACTTGAGAAGATAGTGTTGAGACAATTAATGAACCACCTTGAAAATGCACACATCCTCCCTGACACCCTGGGCAGTTATAGACCAATAAAGGAACATGGGGTAAATGCTGGAACATTTGTGTACGATGTATATGAGGGTTTCCAGAGTAAACAAGAAACGGTGGCTGTGGCAACTGACCTAGATGATGCTTACAACAGTGTTGACTTTGCAACCTTGATGGACTGTGTAATGGAATGTGGTGTAAACTCATGGCTAACAAGGTGGATAGCAGCTGCCTTAACTGAGAGCAGTAGCATTTTGCTTGGGAACATCGACATCAGAACCAATGCACATTTGCTCGGGATTACCCCAGGGTTCTCCATTATCACCGGTGCTGTTTAACACCTATACAGCAAACATAGATGCAATCCAACCAACAAGTTTGGGACGAACATTAACTTTTGCCGATGACTTGCTCATTTACAGGACTGGTTCAGATAGACATGAAATGGTTAAAAGCATACATGAGACACTTCAGGTAGTTTCTAAATGGTGCGACGAAACCAGTTCCAAGGTCAATCCCAACAAAGCCTGTGTGCTTTGGTGCTCCTTGAACAACTACATATTGAAAGCAGATCTTCCAGACATTACTCTCAGTGGACAGAAAATTGAAAGGCAGAACAAGTTGAAATACCTTGGAGTAACATTCGATCGTGGGCTATCATAAAAGCACCATGTTGATCAGAAGTGCAAGAGAGGTCTGGAAGCTGTAACACTCTTCGGACCGGAAATACAAAAAATCGTTCCAAACGTACCGATGACTTTTGAAGTAAAAAAAGCACATTTATTTTTTAATTTTGACTTCAAATCAATGTTTTATATTAAGAATACATGTTAAGAATTATATCTGTGCTAAAAAATATACAGCTTTCACTTATTTTGACTTTGAAATTACACGCTGAAAAACGTAAACACCGCATTTGTCAGTCTGCCATTTTGGATATTTTCCTAAAAACTCGACTTAACAGATCGTACACAAAATGCAGTCTGATAATGACTACAATGCATCTAGTGATGTAGATTCCTGTTCTGATGATTATTCAGAGGACTTGGAAACATCTGATGAGTCGGATGGTGAAAATACAGCTCAGAACAACTCAAATCACCAGACGTACATGCAAAGGTATTCCACGAAAAGAAGAAATCATCACAGCAATCAAAGGGTTAAAGAACGGTAAAGCTCCGGGCCATGATAACTTAAATGCAGAGCTATTTAAGACAGACCCTGAGCTAGCAGCAGAACTATTAGAACCACTATTTGCACAAGTGTGGAAAACGGGGACAACACCATCAGAGTGGAACAAAGGAATAATTGTCAAATTGCCCAAGAAGGGAGATCTTTCAGACTGCAATAATTGGAGAGGAATCACTCTTCTCTCAGTTCCCAGCAAAATACTAGGCAGGATAATTATACAGAGAATTTCAAAGGCAGTAGACTACAAACTGAGGAAAGAACAAGCAGGATTTAGAAAGAACAGAAGATGTGTAGACCATATATTCACTCTCAGGAACATTATAGAGCAGTGCTCAGAATGGCAAAGACAGCTTTACATAAATTTTGTTGATTTTGAAAAGGCTTTTGACAGCATACATAGGGACAGTTTATGGAAAATACTGAGGGCTTATGGAATTCCAAGCTGCATAGTGTCAATCATAAAAAGCCTCTATGCCAACTTTACGTGTAGTGTTGGACAGAGCAACCTAACCTTCGAGGTGAAGACAGGAGTACGACAGGGATGCCCCTTATCAACCACTCTATTTTTAACAGTCATAGACTGGGTGATGCGCCAGACAACAGAGGGCAGTCCAAGAGGAATAAGATGGACTACATTTTCAACATTGGAAGATCTGGAATATGCAGATGACATTGCACTGCTGGCACATTCCCATCAACACATCCAGGAAAAAACGGATAGACTCAATAAATTTAGCCAGCAGGTGGGCTTGAACATCAATTTAAAGAAGTCTGAGGTCATGAAGCTCAATGTGAGCAACCCTGAGCCCATATCAGTAAGGAATCAGCAACTGGTACAGACAGATACCTTCACATACCTGGGAAGCATAGTAACACCAGACGGTGGGGCAGGCAAAGACATCAACATCAGAATGAATAAGGCAAGAACAGCCTTCTTTAGCCTAAATAACATCTGGAAGTCCTCCCAATACAGCACAAGCACAAAATTAAGATTATACCAGAGTTGCGTGCTTTCTGTGCTTCTCTATGGTGCGGAATGCTGGAGAGTCACAGAGAAGGAAATGTCAAAATTGTCCTCTTTTCACACAACATGCCTAAGAAAAATTCACCGAATCTTTTGGCCAAATACCATCACCAACCAAGATCTGCTTACTCGTAGCAAGCAAGAGGACATGCATACCATCATAGCTGGCAGACGCTGGAGCTGGGTTGGTCATGTCCTCAGAAGAGACCCCGATGCCATCACAAGAACAGCTATGCTTTGGACCCCTGAAGGAAAGCGAAAGAGAGGCCGATTAAAAACAACTTGGCGGAGGACTGTGGAGGCTGAGATGCAAAGAATGAACCAGAGTTGGGGCACTGTACGAAGGATGGCCACCGACCGTGCAAAGTGGAATCAATTTGTTGTAGCCCTACAAGACGCCACTAGGCGTGATGGCCACTGACTGCTTTGACGGTCGGTGGTTAAGGATCGAAGAAGAAGACATGCAAAGGTAATGTTACTTCGTTAATGAAATGATAACAGCTGATTTTGAAAAGCAGTAAAACAGTCGTTTTAGTGGCCTATTGTAATCAGTATAGCTGCTTTCTGTTTGTTTTTGAAAAAAAGAAACAAATATTTCACCATTCAAACAGTTAACAAAGGACTCATGGCACCAGGAAATAAATATAAAGTGGGTCGGACGTAACTTCTGAATCAGCTGATATTTCTGACCTCATTGGCCCCGCGTCTCTGCTTTTAAAAATTATTATTTACATCATATGACTTTATGATTGACAGTATTCCTTTGTACGGAAAATGTAATGTGTGTCAATTTTCCTGTGTACACTAAACTATAACTTTGAATTCTATTGTTGATCTGTAAAAATTAATTTTAAATTGTTCTTCTTGCAGATGTTTTGGTTATGATGGTTGATGAAGGCCCACCTTCCAACCCTCCACCCTTTGTGCCTGAGAGGGTTCCCACCCTTTTTGCCTGAGAGGGTTCCAGGTCTGCAACTTTCAGAGGTAAGGACCAGAGAAAATACAAAGCAGTTTTTGAGACCCATTGACTTCTTCAAACTGTAATTTTATGAAAGAATGGTTATAAGAAAAGCGTGTTTTCTTTTTGACAGTATATTAGAGACAAGCCAACAAACATGGGGGATAAAGTTATCGGTTCTTGCTGATGCTGTTAGTGGATATACTTTGATGTTTATTTAGGTAGGAACACTGCAAATGGACCATTTGGTTTAGCTTATATTGTAGTTAGTTATGAATCTTATGAAATCTTTGGTGAGTCAAGGATATAGGGTTTATTTTGATAATTTTTATACATCCAATCAGTTACTGTAGGACTTGTGGAAGTTAGGGGATTGGAACGTGTGGCACATTTCTTAGAAACAGAAAGAGATTTCCAGCTGCACTTTCAAATATAAAGGAATTTTTTTTAAAATAGTATCAGAGGTGCAATGAGGTGGGTTAGAGATGAAGAATTACTAGCACTGCAGTGGAGAGGTAACAAAACTATAACACTGGTTTCAAGCATTCACAATGCAAATGGCCATAGGTTCGCTAAGCGTAGAACTAAGGTTAATTTGAATTTTCAAGAACTTAATGTTAGACAGCCAAATCTTGTAAGGGATTACAATATATACATGAAAGGAGTGGACAAGAGTGACCAGCTGATTAACAAGTACAATGTTTTGAGAAAGATCAATAAATATTGGAATACTTTTTTTTCACTTTCTGGATATTGCTATGGTAAATGCTTACATTTTATTTCAAGACAGAAAAAACACCCAGATGTAGAAGACCAGCTAGATATGGTCAGCTAGATTTTACAGAAGAACTAATCCGGGAATTGGGGAACATAAGTTTGTATGATGCACTACTCACTTCAAAGCCACCAGTTTTTTCTCGGCACACCATGGACCCCGAGTTTACAAAGAAAAAAAGAAATTGTTAGCTTTGCTATCAGACTGTAAAGATTGAAAGAAAAACAAAAGTTAAATGTAAAGTTTGTGATATTTTTTTATGTTTTCATGCAGGTAGGAATTGTCTGTCAGAATACCACAAGCCTTAGTAGGAAATATATAAAGATGTGTTGAGTCTTTATTATGTCACCCTCATAACTGATTTTACTTATGTGTTAGAGATCATACAGTGTTACACTAGAAATATGTCTACTGAAGTCATATTTCATTATTTTAGCTAAGATGTTGCAGCTACCTATAATAACTGTAATGTATTCAGGGGAAGACTTTTTTAAAAAAAAGCCTAGTTACGTAACATTTCAAAAATTTGCATAATTTTATTATTTAATGTTGAACTGTTTTGGAAATGTAACACATAATGCAGAAATGGTCAGACTACAATAAAATATGAGTTGTTAATTGTTCTGATAATACTTTTTTGTTTTCTTCTTTGTGAAATATCATGTTTATAATTTTTGTGTATTTTTACTGTTGACTTTCCTTCAATTTTTTAAAACTCACATCAATATAAATTTTTAAAATATTAATTTTACATCTAAATATGGTAGTCTGTTCAATTACAAACAATTTGATATATAACACTCTTGGGTAGACTTCAAATTAAAATGTATCAAGGAACATTAGAAGTCAGATATGTCAGAGTATGAGAAAATTATACAAAATATCAGGTCTGAAGAGAGTTAAAAACAATGGCTGCAGCGCACCTAGAGCAGACTACTGTCTCTCCTGTTTCATCAGCTGGTCTTGTCTGCAATCGAGTATGACCTGGGAACACTCATGCTGTCAATATTACAATGTGAACGACTGGAATGCACTCAAAATAAAAGCATGCGTATAGTCTTGGGCTGTACGCCACATACCCCCATTGTGATGATGCGGCACATGCTTGGATTGCTGTCAATTAGATCCAGATATACGATGGCCCAAGTAAAAGCGTATAAATGCAGTAACCACAGATAAAAGGCATGGGAACATAGCTGACATCAAAGGAGCAAGAATAAAGAGGGGAATGTCATGGATGGTGCAGGCAGAGGAAACTATTAGACAGTTGAAAATATATTCATGGGAGACGAATGGAGTAAGTCAGATGAGAGCTGGATGAACAACCAGCAAGTTATCAGCCTTGGTAGAGAGTGCAGAACTTGAGCCAATGGTGGAGCAGAGATGGAAATTGATCAGCTTTTAAATGTTAATGCTGAGGATGATGATGCCATTGTGTACACTGATGGGTCTGTAATCTGTGGTAATAAATCAGGGTGGGGCTTCTCTGTTAGAGTAAAGGGCAGAACCGTCGCTGAACATAGCGAGGCTTACATGATAACAACCTCCAGCATGAGAATGGAGGTAGAGGCGGTTACTGCTGCCTTAAGATGGCTGTCTGAGACTTTATTAACAAAGGCAGTTATTGTATCAGACTCACAATCCATGCTTCGAAAGGTCCAAAATGGATGGCTCCGAATGGAATGGACTAGTGCCCTAGATTCTTCTATAAGAGTTACGACACTATGTCAGAATCGAAAACGAGGCTGAACGACGTGGACGCCATTTTTTGTCGACAATACCAGGGTTAGTAGCGGGAATAAGCGTCGAGTAAGATTTTTTTTTTTAAATTAATGAAGAAAAATATCCCGTTCAACCTCTAATGGGTTATAATTAGGATATATATTGTTTTCAATTCCAAATAATATGAACAACTGCCGATGAGAAAGTGGCATCACATTTGTCAAATCATTGTAAATAGGGACAATCACAATTATGCTAATACGTTAAATAAATAAACAAAAAACAAACAAAATCAAGAAGAAACTCTGAACAAGAATTATATTAAAATGGAGAGGTTCCAGTTATATAACTGACTTTAACAGATAGTTAATTGACTTTCATCTGTTAAAAGTCATATGCATTGTAAGAACAGCATCAGACCTTCACATTCCCAGACACTAATATTAACATTTGTTCGTGATAAATATTGTTTGACTATATTATGCAGTTCCCTAGGTCTGTCTATTCTTAACACCTCTTCTATATTTATAAGATTATATATATATATATTTTATATAATCTATATAATTTTAAATTATATAATATAAATTATATAATTATTATAATTTTATAATTATATAATTTAAATATATAAAATGATATCATGTAATAAAATTTTATATTTTTATTATTTTATTAATATTTTTTAATCGGGAGTAAACCCTGAGGATAAATCCGGAGTCAGAGTCCCTAAGGCAGTCTAATATCGATTCGACATTATTCTGGCAACTCCTGCGACATGGCTGGTACCAAACTGTATCGGCTACTGCCGTTCCTTTGGATCTACCGGCTGTGTGGAGAGGGTGAACATGCTGCATGGGCAACAGCTTGATCTCCATATAACTGTGCCCAAGCTCGCGCCCTGGAGAGGACACTCCAGCTTCACCCTATAGGTGTCGGCAAAACACGGGAAGTAGCAGTTACCAGTTATAAGTTGCTTCACTAAAGCATGCAAGGACTTTGGCCTCACAATAAGTCTAAAGAAAACGAATGTGCTGAGTCAGGATGTGGGTGCTGCACCAGTTATCACTATCGATAACTATGAATTGGCAGTGGTGCACCACTTCACATACCTAGGGTCTACCATCAATGACAAACTCTCACTGGATACAGAAATCGACAGCCGCATTGGCAAAGCTGCAGCTACCTTTGCCCGCCTCACATCGCGTGTTTGGGGAAACTCTAAACTCACAATGAAGACCAAAGCTGCGGTATATAATGCCTGCGTCACCAGCACACTCCTATATGGCAGCGAGACCTGGACGACCTATGCTAAGCAAGAAAGAAGGCTCAATACCTTCCATTTGCGGTGTCTACGCCGCATCCTCGGCATCTCGTGGAAAGATAAAGTGACAAATGTCGAGGTGTTGTCACGTGCTGGCCTTCAAAGTATGTATACGCTGCTTAGACAGCGCAGACTTCGCTGGCTTGGCCCTGTTCGCCGTATGGAAGATGGTCACATCCCAAAAGATATCTTCTACGGACAATTAGCAGATGGCAAGAGAACAGTTGGGCGACCACAGCTGAGGTTCAAAGATGTGTGCAAGAGAGATATGAGGGCACTGGACATGGATCCAGCAACATGGGAGGATGAAGCTGCCGATCGCACTAAGTGGCGATGCTTCTTCTTCTTCTTCTTTCGTTCGCTTGAAATATATTGTCTATATCTGCAATTTTGTTTCTTGTATAAACTTCACTGTCTTTTGTAGTTCATACAGAGGTCCATATAGTTTTGCTTCCAGTGTTGTTTCTCTGGGCCAGTGGGTTTGCCTCAATATATCATATTCGGGGCAATCTTGAAGTACGTGCTCCGCTGTCTGGGGTGCCTGTCCACATGTACACATGGCTGAATTGCCAATCTTGAATTTTGTATACATGTGGCTGCGGAGGCGGTTGTGTCCTGTTCTGAGGCGCAGAATGACTATTTGTTCTGATCTGTTCATAGCTTGGTAGTCATCCTGCGTTGATGTTGGTGGCTTTCTGATAGATTTGATCATCTTTTTCTTCTGATGGTACGTAACTGGTACATCCGGTTGTTCGTCTGCAGCACCTTCTTTAGCCAGTCCGTCTGCTCTCTCGTTTCCTGGTATTCCACAATGAGACGGTATCCACTGCATGGCGACCCTGCGCTGGTTGCACAGTTCAGAAAGTAGGGCTTGTATACCTGGCAATTTTCTGGACTGAAGTGATAGGAGTGCTGATCTTGCATCTGTCAGGAATACCACAGGCTGTGGACCGAGATTGGTGTTCAACAGTTTCTCAGTTGCCACCTTGATTGCCTGGACTTCTGCATCATAGTTGTTACAGAATTTCCCCGTTGGTACTCTGACCGTATCCCTAGTGTTGTTTGGGTATTCTATGTACACTCCTCGGAGCGAAGGATTCAGGCTTTCGAGCATAAATGTTATAGAAGAATTTTGCGCATTTGCTATAAAGAGCACAAAACAAATGTCTATGTTAGAGAGAAGATAAACACCTATGCAGGCCACCAAGAACCACTTTTGTCAATAGTGAAACGTCGAAAGCTTGCCTGGTTTGGGCATGTAACTCGTCATGACTCCCTTTCGAAAACGATCCTTCAGGGAACAGTCGAAGGTAAACGGAGAAGAGGAAGGCAGAGAAAATCCTGGGCTGATAACATCAAAGAATGGGCAGGACACGGTTTTTCCACACTTGTATGCATTGCTGAGGATAGAGAGCAGTGGAGGACCCTGTCTGCTGATGCTTCCACCATGGCACCCCTACGACCCATGACGGGTTACGGGCTGAGATGATGATGATGTACACTCCTGCTCCTCCATTCTTGACTGCATTCTGTGCTGACCCATCCGTGTATACTCGGACCCAGAGGTCCTGTGGGTATTCATCATCCAGGAAACTGAGAGTGACTGTCCTACGTTGCACGCTGTTCTGTTCATCCCTGTCGAATATTCCTTTAACTTTTGTGTGGATGTGTACTGGTAGTCCATGCTCCTCTCTCCAAGGGGTTTGTTCTGGCACAGACTTCAGGGGGCTGTTAACTTCAGGCAGGCCTGAGGTTTGTCTACGAAATCGTTTGGCCTGGTGGATAAAGCTGCTTCTTTTCAGTCGCCCCATTGCTAGGTTTTGGAATCTGTCCTTCATTGGATGGCTCGGCATACAGAGGAACTTTTCTGCCTGTGTTAGCACTTTCGTGTCTCTGCGTTCTCTCAGTGCTTGTATCCTCCCCATTTTCTCCATCTCCACTATAGGCGTCGACTTCATTGCCCCCGTGATGACCCTAAGCGCCTGGTTTTGCACCTTATCTAGCTCTTGTAATGTGGTGTTTGATGCTGGACACCACGCAGCTGACCCATATTCCAGGTGTGGTCGTATGCCCTGCTGGTAAACTTTACTAAGTATTTTCCCGCTGGCTCCCCATGTGGTTCCACTTAGTTTTCTCAGGATGGTTAGCTTCCTCCTGGCCTTTGTTGCTGCCTTGTTGATGTGTTGCTTCCATGTCAGCCTATCATCGAATGTAACTCCGAGATAGGTGGGTTGTTTATCTTCTCTCAGGAGCTCTTCGTTTATCTTGATGACACCAGCTTTTTGTTTGGGAGAGAGGGTGAAGAGCGTAGTGCTGCACTTGTCTGTGTTGATGCTGACACACCATCTATTTGCCCATGAGGTTAAGGCATCTATAGCTCTTTGTAGCAGTTTGGTGGCCACTGTTGCATGCTCATCTGTGCATCATATTACCAGGTCATCAGCGTACATTGCCACTTTCATTCCATGTGGTAGTTCAGCAACCAGGTCGTTGATGTAGACTAGGAAAAGTGTGGGGGACAGAACCCCTCCCTGAGGGACGCCATGACGCAGTAGAATTTTCTTACTCTTGAGGCCATCTAGTTGTACTCGGGCTCTTCTGTTATGTAAGTATGCTTTCACCCATTTGTACATCTTACCATTCACTCTACAATTTCTCAGTTTCTTCAGAAGCCCTTCTTTCCAAACCTTGTCAAATGCTTTCCTTAGATCTATCCATGCTGCTAGTACCAGTTTCTTATCTTGGAACGCATCCTCAATCTCTTGGGAAAGGTAAGTTGCCTGATCTTCGGTGGAATAACACTGCCTAAAGCCCGCCTGCTGTGGTACAAGGTTTTCACTTTCAAGGTACCACTGTAGCCTGAGGTTGATGATACGTTCCATTGTTTTGCAGAGGCAGCTTGTAAGGCTGATTGGTCTGTAGCTGGAGGCAGTGGAACTGTCTTTTCCTGGTTTTAGGAGTGGTATCATGATTGCTTCCCTCCAGGTCTGTGGAACTCTGCCTGAGTTCCAACAGATATTGAAGATCTGCAGCAGCTTTGTTTTTGCTGCGGTTCCCAAGTTCTTAATCATTTCATTGGACACTCCATCAACTCCTGGCGACTTTCTCATTTTCAATTTGGATATTGCAAGCTCCAGTTCTCTGAATGTGATTGGTGCCTCCATAACTTCAGGTATGGTTCCATCTCGTCCTGCGTGTTGTTTTCCACGAGTCTCCTGTTGCTTCTCTGGGCTAACTTCGATGTTGTTGTCTTTAGCAGTGGCGATGCTATTTACGGCGCCACCTCAGACTGGGCGAAGAGAGGCTCACACAACAAGCAGAGGTGAGGAGAACACGTCGAAAGGAGCACCAGGAAAATAAGCAGCTGAGGGCTGCCACCTCAGGGGCGCATTCACATAGTCAGTTATGACTGAAGGGGCTATTATTATTATTATTAATATTTTTTAATTATAAGAAAATTATATAACATTATATAATAAATTATATATTATTATTATTATTATATAATAATAAAAAACTATATATATATATATATATATATATATATATATATATATATATATATATATATATATATATATATATATATATATATATATATATATATATATATATATATATATATATATATATATACTGAAGCACATTAAAAACGCACCACCTGTATAATCCAAGAACAGAGTGTGAAATGTAAATATAAGTGTGTACAAGTTTACATATTTGGAATCTTTATTCATTTTCCTATGAATCCATGCTGGTCATTAATTTGTACATTTGATTGTTATGAAATTCATTGCATTCTGTGCAGGCAAGGGAGAAAACCAAAAATACAAAAAAATGCACGTGCGTTATCCTGCTGGAGAAGCTGCAAGTCTGGATAAATTGTGAACGCAGGAGCAACCAGTGCATCCAGAACCTCATCTCGATATGTCACAGCATTAACATTTCCACGGAAGACGTGAAGAGGCAAGCGATGGTGAAAACTGAATCCTCCCCAAATGTGAATACTGCCACCTCGAAATCGGTTGACACAGCAATCTGCAAAGCGTTCTTTACACCGTCGCTAAATCCTCATACGTCCATCTGCAAAGGATATGTTGAATCTGTTCTCTTCTGTGAATAGGACAGCATTCCACTGCAGTCTAGTCCATCTGATATGTTGCTCTGCCCATTGCAGGCGCTGCTAACGATGTCTGTGAGTCAAGTTTGGCCCAACATAAGGTCGCCTTGCAGTAAGGCCTGTATCTCTGAGTCGTCGTATGACTGTCATTCGAGAGACTTGCCCATGTCTACCCACTATTGCTCTTGCTGTTTGACTTGCCGGGAGAGTCAATTCCTTAGGTGACTCAGCACAATATGACGATCTTGCGCAGGGGTAGTAACTCGTGGTTGGCCACTCCGAAGTCTATCCCGGGCACTGCCAGTGGTTCCGTAACGTTCATTGAGACGTACAATAGTGCTGTGGTGGCAATTCATCCTTCTGGCAATGGCCCGCGAGCTCATTCCGGTCTCCAACATACCAATGGCTCGTTGGCGGTCGTTTTCAGATAGTCGTGGCATTTCAAGCACATGTACTGGGTGTTTTGTCTCAACGGCCTTTTTATACTGAGTATACTGCCACAACGCGTACACATTTTCAGGGTCATAGCTGTTGAGAATCGTGTTGCACATCTAACTTTCATCGTTTTCATGTAGTCTGTACACACACCCATGGGTTGAATCTTGCACTTTCCATTCCAGCAGCCATTCGCTCTCTACCTCATGGCAAACACGGGGAAAATCCATTCCCACACTTTTTTTTTGCCAGCTTCTCGGCATCAGTATATATATAATAGTGGTGCGTTTTTAATGTGCTTCAGTATATATATATATATATATATATATATATATATATATATATATATATATATATATATATATATATATATATATATATATATATATATATATAAAAAAATTATATAATATAAATATATAATAAAACTATAATAAAATCGTCTCCAGTCCAAAATATGTAATTAGATTTTGTTAAAACTATCTGTACATAGTCACATTTTAAATGAAAACATAAACTGGTGTGATCATCTGGATCTAGTAAAACTGTCAGTGTCTACAACAGTCATTCACCAGTTTCCACATTTCAAACTAGGTAAATAGTTCAATTCGAAGGGAGTATGTTTTGCTGAGTGTTGCAACTCTAACGGAAAATTTGTTGCTAAACAGTGGAATTCTAACGGAATATAAAATTCAACGGAGTATGTGTTAAAAATCCACGCTACTGATTCTTTTCAATAAACCGGTAAGTAAACTAGTTTTCTTCTTTTTGTTTTGTTAGTTGAAATACAAATAATAGTACAAATATGTGCTACTGTATTTGCATCTAATTTTATTTCAAATTATTAGCTAACCTAAACGAAAATGCAAATTGGGTCTGAAACTCATGATCGGGTCCATTTTCCTGCAATTCGGGTACGACCGAAAATGGCGGCCAAATTTTAGTTGGCGTAACTCTTATAGAAGAATCTAGGGCACTAGAATGGACAACCTCCACAGAAGCATCGAATCTTCAAGAACTGATATTGATCTACTGTCCTGGTCATGCGGGGTACACGGCAATGAAAGAGCTGACAGACTAGCTCCAAGAGCACCCATAGAAGGTGAACTGAACATGGATAAGAGAGAAATACTGAAGGCAATTCATGATCGCCTATTAGAGAATGACACTGCAATAGATGAATCATCAAGGTTAAGACTGCTGGAATTTGGCATCAAACGTAAGACCAGCAGGGATGGATGTATGAGAGGATGCATCCGGCTTATATACAACCAGTGCGCAACAGGAACAATTAGCATTCATACTCTTCAACATTTGCTGAGGGAGACTGAGCACTTATGGGTTTGCCCAGGGTGCAATGATGTTGATTTTGATTAACATTAACATGGAAAAGACATTGAACGGATGACACAGAACAGAAAGGCTTGGCACGTTTGTGCTTTGGACCTGTGCTCCATGGACAACTGAAAGTTACTGATGATGATTATGATTACTGCGCTAACTAATGTACTGTGAAGATTATGTCACTGTGAACTGAACATTTTATACTTACTAAGGACTCGTGATCATCAAAGGTTCCAACCTGGCGTATCTCAAACTTGCTCAAGCCTCCTGTATTGTTAACTCCTTCTTTCCTGAAGATTATGTGCAACAAAAAAGCATGAAACAGCTCTCTACAGTGGAAAACCAATAATTTCATTACTGTATCTTTCAATGTGTAGGCCATAAGTCTGCTGACCTGGCAAAATTTAAAAATTAGGAAACTTACCCACCAGAAAAATATTTATAGAAAGGGTGATTCCTATATACACACTGGGCTTCCCGCCGGTGCTACGGAGTTCGTGCACTGTGTTGAGATCCTCCTTGTGTGATCTAAGGGAGGAGATCGGGGCATTGATGGAGTTGTCCATGTGTAATGAAGAAAGCCCTTAAAAACCAAATCTTTCAATGTGATATTGTTATAACTCTGGTATTTCAATAAACAGATCAGCTCAATTGTAAACAACAACTGCAATCTTTTAACTGAACAATAAGCAACCTGGAAGTTGGTGGAATCTAATTTATAACAAGCTCTCTAAAAATCTACATCAACAAAATCAAACTTTTGTGTATTATTTTTTTCAGCAGAGCAGTGGAAATTAAATGACTGTACCAAATGTTAACTTTGCTTCACAGAAAAGACTATGTTCCTATCTCATGTGCGCGGGATTAAAGTGAACTATTGTAGGCTAACTTGTGAGTATTCTGGGAATGAGGAATAAGTACCGCCAATCTCGGGGATGCTGCGCATATATATAGCGGTGGAAGAGGGCTAGTAAGAAATTCCTCTAACTTTAAAATTATGTTTCTGTTCCCCCTCCATCACATAGAGGTCTACCAAATCATCATCCCCAGTAAGATATCTTATGCCACCCCCCCCCACCCCCCCCCCCCCACCCCCACCCACAGGTCTACCAAATCATCATCCCCAGTAAACTACCATACGACACTTTCCCCCCTCCGTCACATAGAGGTCTACCAAATCATTATCCCCAATAAACTACCGTATGCCAATACCTTCTTTACCCTAAACAGGAAGTCCAGTGATCCCAGGGAATGGTCAAGTAGTCCACATATAATGGGAATTTATAAACATACAAACTTAATATTTAAATTAAATTAGAATTGGACATACAAGCTCATCCAACTACCTGCCCTTTACCTCAACTCGCATACAGTGTTCTGGCATTCAAATGTGTTCAAAGAACTTGAACACTGTCTCATCATCATCATCGTCATCGTCGACGTCGCCACCACCACCATCATCATCGTCGTCGTCGCCGCCCCCACCATCATCATCATGGCCATTCAAAAATAACACCTTTCAGTTCCCCCATGAAGCACAGGTCTTCAACAAACACACGTCCTGTGCCATCTGCTCAAGGTCTTTACATGTCTTTTATGTCCCTTTCAGTTCTGACTCCAGTTCTCTTCTCCGTGCAATTTTTGGTCTCCCTCTACTTCTCTTATCTTGGGCATACCAGAACAGGGACTGCCTTGTATTGCTAGCATTTGATTTTGTCAGTGTGTCCCCTTACCAATGCCAGCATCTTCTCATTGCCTCTTGTTCCACTAGTGTTTGTCAGGTTCTATCAATTAACTCCACATCAGTGATCAGTAATACTTCACTATTATTAAAAGGTATCACTAGATTCTCACAATCGCCAGCAACAGTGTTAAATATTATTTTCTCACACAACTTCAAGATTACAACTTATGCACTATACCAAGGTCATCATTTATCATATTTAACTTAACGCAACACTGCATTATTTCAATTCATTCATTATACATTCATCGCCTTTCAGCTAGCTCTTTAAGGGGCACAGGCGTTCAACAAACTTGTGCCAAGTCTTCCGCTCAACATCCTATCCTTCCATGCCATCATCATCCCCTTCACGTCTGTCTCCATGTCTACCCTGGTCTTCCTATACTCTCTTACCCTGGGCAATTTTATATTCTACAGTTGATCTGTCCATGTTGTATGTTGAAGTTTTTTTGTGGTTTTAAATTTCTACAAGATGGGGGTAACCAGCCCCATGCCCAACCCTCCTTAGTCACCTTTGACGACATGATTTGTAGGTCATAGTGTTACTATTCTTTGCTCCACTTTTGGGCAGCGAGGTAACACACGCATTGCTTTAAGCTGAAAAGCGAAAAAAAAATGCATGAACAAAAAGGGCGTTGTACCTTATGTTTTTCAGAGACAGGATTGTAAGGTCACGAGCTGCTATGGCCAACAGATGGTACGACCTGCCTAGATTTGGAGCAAATCTGACGTCATGCACAGGCTCTGTTACCATAAATATGGTCTCGACTTTCTGCCACTTTCTACAAAATGAAGTAGCAACACATTATTCCAATGAAATGAAACTAATTTTCAGATTTTACATTTGAGAACAATAATGGATGAGAACATCTTTCAAATTCTATAAAATCAATCAATCAAAACCCTTTAGCTTCCCAAGCTTCAACAAACACATGCCAAGTCCTCCTGTCACGGGCCGTCATTTACTTTCCACGTTTTCCTCATCATTTTCACTTCCATCTCCAATTCTCTTCTCAATTTGTTTATTGGTCTACTTCTGCCTATCCAACCCTGAGGCTTCCAGAACAAGGACTGCCTTGTAATGCTATCAACAGGTTTCCTCAATGTGTGTCCTATCCATCGCCATCATCTTCTTCTTATCTTTTATTCCACTGACACTTGTCTGGTTCTTGTCATTAGTTCCACATTAGTGATCTTGTCATACCATTTTAATCCTTCTAGTCTACACAAACACCCATTTATCAAAGTCTGTAGCTTTTTGCTTGTTGTTTGTGTTGTTCTCCATGTTTCAGAGCCATACAATAGGACCGACTTGACATCTGAATGAAGATTCTTATTTTTGTGTCAGACTTGATTTCTCTTAATCTCCACGTTTCCCAATGCAATGAAAGCTCCACTTGCTTTTTGTATTCTTATTTTGACATCACTGTTTGTCCCTCCAACTTTGTCTATATTGCTGCCAAGATATGTGTTTGATTCCACATCTTGTAGTGGTGTTTCTTAAAGTTCAATCTTGTTATCATTTCTTGCATTTAATTTTATCTTAAATTGTATAAAAGGTGAGACATTATTGATGAGTCAAAGGAAAACAATTTCTTCTTCTTCTTCCTCGCTTGTCCTGAAAAGGACGTTGGTTGCGTTGTGTCTGTTTACAGCGGAGCTGTGATATCTGCGCCTTTCGGCCGGCACATCCGACTTCAGCACGGCATTTTTTGGGACCGGGTTTGCCTTCCCTCTTCGATCCCTACTCTCTCAGCTAGACTGCAGTCTGTTTCCAGGACCACCACGTGGAGGTGGAGTAGGGTCTTGGTCAGCTCTGGTTCGCTGACCCTGACGCAAGCAGTCAAGCTATGAGTCGCTGACTGCATTCTCTATTGCTGCGTCTTTGGGTCCCGGAAAACAATTTAAAGTGACTTTGCTTTAATAGAAAAAAAAACTATTTTTTTATAACATTAAGATGTATTTTGTTTAAAAGTCATAAAATCGTCAATATTTTTGTCCTATTATACGAATGCTACCTGACAATGGCTTTACGTGTAAAATTACTATATATCACCATTGTCTTTAGCGCTCACATACAAAGTATGGAGTCACCACTGCAGCTGGTCCCCTTGCAGGCAGCCTGCACAAAGAAGTCACATGTTCTTGTAGCAGTGGCGTCTGTGGCAAACTGTATTACATGATGATGTTGCTAGTCACAGACACAACCACATATTGGTCGCCTTGTGCGACACGTATGAGGGGCAGTAGTTCTGTTTTTTCTGTCTCCTCAGGTAACCAAGGAACATCCAAATGGTACCATCGCATCGTTGCAAGAATGAATCGTGAAAGGACATATGGCCAACTATGAACCCTAAAAAAAAAGTGCCTCAGCAGTGATGGATATTCACACAACACTATACTCAATTATAGAACATAAGTCCTGGGAAAAAAAACTCAAGATATTTATACCACATAACTTTCCTATTAGAAAATATAAGCCAGATCATACTTGATGGTCAAAATACTTGTATAGTAGTTTGTAGAGGAAAATGAAGAATGCTACAACTGTTAAAGTAATACCCACCGTGATGTCTCACTGTACTCGTAGATCTGAACTTTCCCTCCAGCTGATTGGTTCGAGTCATCACTTCCCACTGCTATCATTGGAGGATGCATTCTGGGATGAAATAAAATACTGAATGAATAAAATCACCTGGCAATACATTAAATAACAACCTGCACCAAGCATTCACATGCTCTTTCTGGGACAATTTGTTTAACATGATGAGGTTGCCAGTCTCATATTAGTTGCCTGGTAGGATATGGAGTGTCTGATTGGCATAGTGGTTAGAACACTGGCCTCTCGCGGTAAAGGTACTGGGTTCAAAATATGACTGCGTCACTAACAAGTCTACCAAGCTGTAAATGGGTACCTGACTCTACTCTTGAGTTAAGGAAGACTAAGGCAGCGAAGAAGAAAGCTGGTCACCCCCACCTCTTAAAGCTGGACTTGGTATAGTGAAGTCTCTAACACTTCACTCCCCTTCTGCAGTATCTGCTACAGGACTATCTTTTTTGTATGCCCTTGGGAACTACGCGAAGCTATGCATGTTTTTTTCCCTTACAAATAAAAAAAAATTAATTAAAAAACATATATGTACGCTTTCATTACATACAGAATGCAGTGGCACAGAAAGTTAAAAAAAAAGAAAATCCTAAGGCTGCAAGACTTTGATGTAATTGATTTTTTTTTTAAAACAATAATTATCACTTCCCTTCTTGCTACCTATGGAACATGGTGTACACAGTAGCTTTTACCCTAGCAGGAAGCCTGCACTACATCAATCATGTAGTGGTGGATTCTGTAGAAGTTTATGTTACATGATAAGGTTGCTAGCCACAAGCAAAACCTTGCACAGACAAGAGACCCATTTAACAAAGGCTTATTTGAAAATACAAGGGAAGTCAGCAAGTAGGTTACAAACTGATATGGGATAGCTGAAAATTGTAGTTGGTAGTTTCTAAAGGTGTCATTAGGTGGCAGCAACATCCAGTATGATGATTAATTTAGGTAGCAGACGCTAGGTGTCGCATGCACATCTCAGATAAAAATGGCATAAGTGCGTAAAATTGGTGCCTTGTAAGCAGAAGAGACCCTGACACCGTCACCAGAACTGCCGTACTATGGACTCTAGAAGGAAAGTGAAAGTGAGGCCAGCCAAAAGCTACCTGGCGGAGAACTGTGGAGGCAGAGATGTTAAGCATGAACCACAGCTGGGGTACCACATGAAGGATGGCTGCCGACCGGGGCAAAGTAGAGACAGTTTGTTGCTGCCCTACAAGACACCACTAGGCATGATGGTCACTGACTGCTTAGTCAGTTAGCGGCCAAGGACCAAAGAAGAAGAATATTGTGATGATTAAAATCCAGCTCTTACCTTGCTGTATTCCAAGATAGACAACTGAGGCTGAGGTTACAGTTAAACTCAAACTGAAGCTGCCAGTTGCTTAGATTCATCACATCAACAGCCTCATAAATTCTTACAACACCGTCTGCAGAAGAGGTGGCCTGCGTAGAAACCAGATTTCAAATTTAATTTTTTTCCTTAAAAATCAACATCAGCATTTTTCTCCTCACCTCTCCTCCCCCATCTAATACTATCATAATAAATCTGGATCAAAGGTCTGCAACAGGTCAATCACAATCTACCTGTAGATCCCAGTGGATGATGTGGTAGATCTTTAAGTGACGGGGGAGGAAAAAATAAATAAGTTTTAATTTACGGAAATTTAAGTCTAGTCGTCTCCCACCTCCACCTAAAGCACGGCAACCCCAGGATTAATGATTCTTTTGCCTGATTTCTTTGTAAAACTATCGAGCTAGCTTACTCAAATTTATTTCAGTCATAAACTTCACAAGATAGGAGCATGACCTTTTCTTTGAAGTGAAGTTAACCTTCAGTAAAATATAATTTATTTTCCATTGTCCATCGCTCTTTCTATGAAATTGCAGGAAGCAGATCGTATGGCAGTGATAGAAACATTGGTTGCACTTATTCTATATTACACGTGCTTTGAATTTTAAAACAGATTTCATAAATTTTCCAGACAGATCTTTAAAGAGCTCTGTGTTTCTTAAGTTGATCCACACAGTTACTGGGTTGCCTACCACTGATCTAGATGCTTCAGATCTCAACTCATACATATTGGCAAATGTTCAGGCAGTAAACCTGTATAATTTTAAACTTAATTCCATTTTTTATTTTCAATTACCATACCCCTCTCTTTGCCTTTAACAAGAATTTTTTTCTTCCTTTTTTGCTCAACTAATTCTCAAAACTCCAATTTAACTATTTCAGTCCCAAGCAAAAAAGTGGGTTTGTCCCAAACAAAAATGGCCACCCCAGTGCGTTTTTATTGTTGTTTGGAAATAATTTTTTTAAATGTTCAAATACATAAATAACTTTGTTGTTGTATATGAAACTGAAGGTTTACTCTTTACTCTTGTGCTACTAGTATAAAAGCTTTCATTGAAAAATTATTGGTTATCCAAGGTAAAATGGAGGCTGAAAGAATAAGCCGGAAAAATTACAGCAAAAGTATTCATTAAAAATCAAAGTCATCATCACTATCCTGTGAATAAATACTACAGTCTGAATTATTATCACTATCCAAAATGTCTTCAAATAACTTTCTAGCTTGGTCTGACGTTAATCTTCTAAGTCTACTAGAAGCAGTGTGTGTGGCCATTTGATCTTATAAAATATGCGCTTTAAAAATCTTAAATTAAAGTCAAACAATGAAAACACGTCTTCTCTTCAACACACGAGGTATTTAAAGAAAGTTCTTCCTGTCGGAAATGACGGTTTAGGTTGTTAAAATTAGAAAACAGCTCTAGAAAGGAGCAAAAGATACAACATCCGATTAATCGGCTCCCGGGTCAAATGGGTCTAAAATGAAAACCGATTTATCGGCTTTTGGGACTTAAGAGTTAAAACAATCATTTTGTAAAGAAAACAAATGACAAGAACCAGAAAAGTTCATCATGAGATGAGAAGACGTTGGCAATAGAAAGGATACACATTAAGGAAACTTGCCGATAGCATTACAAGGCAGTCCTTGTTATGGAATTTCTAGGGTAATAGGCGTAGAGGAAGACAGAAAGACATATAGAGAAGAGAGCTGGAATGATGTGAAAATGATGAGGTTTGGTTTGAAAGACTATCTTCATTGCACACGGACTACTCCATCAGTGCTCTGATCTCCTCCCTTAGATCACACAAGGAGGATCTCAGCACAGTGCACAAATTCCCTAGCACCGGCGAGAATCCAAATGTGTGTATATAGGAATCATACATTCTATAAATATTTTTGTTGTGGTTAGGCTTCTAATTTTTAAATTTTGCCAGGGCAGCGGCCTGACAGGCCTACTCTTTACGATTTCCAACTGCCGTGGGATTTTTAACGTGCGCAACTTGCGCACGGGACCTCCTATTTTTTTGCCCTTATCCGAGAAGGCGAGGCATCCGATTTCCCTACCCAGGAGACCAGGGGGAAGTATGACATCATTAGAACCATTAGGTTCTGAAAAAATCTGTCCATAAATTACATTGCCTCAACTGGGAATCAAACTCGGTACTACTAGAACTCGAGGCGGACGCGGTACCTCATAGCCACTCCGACCCCCAAAAAAATGATGAGGAAGAGATGGAAAGACCGTGAGCTGAAGACACATGATAGGAGGGTGTGGCATCTTTGATGAAAGTTTATGCTCCTTGGGAAGCTACATGGTTTTGATTGGTTGCTTTAGTAAAAGGAGTATATCTATTGTAATTTTTTTGTAAAATGTATATCAGTTTAACAACCAACAAGAATACACACTTTCATAAATGGGTGCTTGTGTAGAACAGAAGGACTGAAGATCACAAAAGTGGAGCAAGAGATGAGAAGTAGAATCTGGTGATGGATTGGACACACATTGAGGAAACCTTTTGATAGCATCACCAGGCAGTCCCTGTTCTGCAATTCTCAAGTAAAAAGAAAAGTAGATGTAGACAACAAAAAAACACTTGGAGAATAGAACTTGATAGAAATTAAAATGGTGATAAAGATATTGAAAGATCATGAGACGACGGCACGAGACAGGAGGACTTGGCAGGTGTGTGTTAAAGGCTTATGCTTCTTAGGAAGCTGACGGGAATGATGACGATGAATATAATCACATTTTCTTCAAAGATTTTCTTTTTCTTAAAATAAAACAAAACTGCAACTTAAATCAAATAAAATGAGAAATAAGTTGGCAGAAGGAATATTTACCAGTTGTAATCCTAAATGCTTTGGCGCAAATCTCACATCTGTCACAGAGGTTCTGCTGTCAACTAGTGATGTCCGTTTCAGCCATGTGTTTGTAGAAGACCCACCTTTGTAGCTGGCATCACTGCTAAGCTCCTCCCAGATTGCCGCTGTTCGGTCAAATGAACAAGTAGCCAAGACCTGACCAAATTCAGGGTGAGCCCAGGTCACACGCCACACAGAACCACTGTGAGTCTGAGGTAAAAAGAAAAATAAAAGATACAGAAACGTATAAGAAGGTTATACTTATTGTCTGACGTAAGAGTTACACAACTCGACAGCAATATGAGTTTCTATAATTGTGTTCACCATTCCCACTTGGCCGTTAATAAAATATTACAAACAACATTGTTAAAAATACTAATTTTTTTAGTCAGGGAAAAATACAATGTGTTCATGTGTACATTTAATGTTCGTGTGCTAACAGACAAACTTGCAAATTAATGTATACATACTGTGTGTGCTCTAATATATAAACCAGTGAGTTTATGTGTATGTAAGGCATGTGTAGGTTTAACATAAAACTGAATTTATGTTCATACGATGTGTGTGAAACATACATAACTGTGAGTTTATGTGCGACATATGTGTGCCCTACCATATAAACATATGAGTATATGTGTATGTATGACGTGTGTACACTAACAAACAAACATGCAGATAAATGCACAAGAGATACTGTATTTTAGGTCATGAATGGCAGAACCCATTGTAAACAAAATAAAATGTTTGAGCTATGTATTACATTTTTTTAAATTGTTCTAAGGGCCACAAGAAATTAATATGACACCCTTGAAAGATAACTCTTCAAGAGAAGAAGAAATATGATAGCACAATATATTCTTAATCTTTTTGATCCTGCAAGAAAATATCAGAAAAGCCTGAACTAGAATAACAAAAAGTTGATATCCAGGGAAAAAATAATGCCAGCATTAGAAGTACAAGTCTATAACCATTTTATCAGAACACCCGAAAACTGAAAGTTTCTTTGGGCTACTGTTCAATCACAATTTCGACAATTTTTGACTATTTTGGGTGACTTTTGGTTATTTTTAACCCAGTTTCAGCAACTTGGGCTACTTCGTGACAAATTCAGTTTCTGAAACAAAGCCACCCCCCAGGATTTTGGATAAAAGTTGACAAACTGGGTTATCTATGAACTGGGTTTTGATTTAAAATGTGTGAAGTAATGAAGTTAGCCCAATCGCAGGAAAATTAAAGCCTATTTTAAAATAGTATTACTAAAAAAAAACCATCCAACAGAACTAGCTGCTCTGTACTTAGTTGATCATCATCATCATAGCCCCCTTCTTTCCTCTCTCTGGAGCATGTAGCCATTACTGCAGTTAGAACCCTGTAGGAAGCCTGCACCAAAACATTTGTGTGCTCTTCCAGTAGTACTTTCTTCTTCTTTCACTTTTCAACTCCCCAAGGAGCATAGGCCTTCAATAAACGTCTGCCAAGTCGTCCTGTTGTTGTTTAACTAGAGTGCTGAGCTTTCCGCTCTTTTGCAGCCAATACCAAGTTTAAGAGTCCTTGATATTATCTACATTGTAAATCTAGGCTTTTCCTGTGGCTTTTCTGCCATTCCGAAACATGTTGAGTTGGTCATGAACTCCTATTTCTTCAGCTTGGTCCCAAGATAGGAGGAAAAAGTATGTAGCATACTGTGCATTCCCTGCCATTCAAGGGGGCTCTCCATATATGCAGAGCTAAAATACTGTGCTCTGGTTCTGGGCTCTCCCAAGGAATTGTCACATCCTACACACAGCCATTTCTCACCCCCCCCCCCCCCCCTCCCCCCCCCCAAGTAAGTATCTTGGTCTTCTATACTGTAGCATTCTCTAAATCCAGCTTGTTCCGGCACCAGGATCTGCTCAGACTCTAAATACCATTTCAATCTGTGGTTGACTATTCTCTCATAGTCTTCCCAACACAGCTTGTGAGACTGATTGGCCGGTAACTTGCAGCGTTGGTCTTACATTTCCCTTTCTTATGTATGGGTATTGTGATGGCTTCTCTCCATACTTGTGGTACCGTTCCTTTCAACCAGCATGATGTCCACAGTGAGATCCTCCTGCATGCAGCCAACCAGGTAAAAACCAGAGTTACGTCTGGGCCTCGAGTGACTCCTCCAAGTTTAGTGAGCAATGCTGGGTTCTCAACATGTTTCACCACAGGGAAAAATCCCTGGAAGTGTGTGGATGATTTCAAGAGCCAATGAGGGTGAAATTAGCCTAATAGACAGGTTCACTTCCACATCTACAAACTATAGCATTGTGCACAGCTGGTGGTCATACAAGGATGACTCCAGATATGCCTCCATGCATAAGTCTTCTTGTAGGTGACCTGTTCATGTGTCTGTTGAAGTTTTGTTGTTTTAAATTTCTGCAGATTAGGGTAACCGGCCTCAAGCCCAACCCTCAATAGATGCCTTGTACGAAACGCATGGTGGATCATAGTGTTCCTATTCTTTGATACCCTTTAGGTCCCAGGAACACACAGGTGAGCAGCGGTTTTGATAACATTTTATTTTTCATAAGGAGGTTGTCAGCCCTATGCACAACCTCATATTAGTCACCACCTCGTACGACATCATACTTACGGGAGCCAGTACTCCTATTCTTTGTATCTTCAGAGATGCCACGAACAACATCGGATATACTTAGTTGATAGCAGTTTAAAACACTAAAACATTACCTTCCAGCTTGCTGTACATTGCCAGCCAGCTTCATCATCCAGATCCCACACCTTTGTACATGAGGCAGAAATAATAAATGTTATCTTACATGTTACACAACTTGTTTTAAGAACAACAAAAAACTGGATGATACAAATGAGACAATATCTCCCTCTGTAAAGTGTTATAGTGTATGACAGTAAGATCTCTCATAGTAAACTGTTATAGTGCATGATGGTAGGATCTCTCGCAGTAGACTGTTACAGTGAGTGATTGTAGGATCTCTCACAGTAGACTGTTATAGTGAATGATTGAGGAAGTTGAGGGGAACTGCGGTAAGACGTGGAATACAATGGATGGGTGTGAAAAAAAAATCGAAAAAAGGTGATTCGTCTTACGAGGACAAAAGAATGAGATCTTGTTAGATTTCTTGTTAGACGTCTGTTCTCTGTATACCTCAATTCCCCACCCTGATGGTCTCCGAGCTCTTCGGTTTTTTCTTGACCAGCGCACTTGTCCCTCTATTCCCACTGACACTCTTCTCCGTCTTGCTGAACTGGTCCTTCAACTGAATTCCTTTGAATTCAATGGCCAGTTTTTTGACCAAATTTGTGGTGTTGCCATGGGAACGAAGATGGGTCCTAGCTATGCCTGCCTGTTCATGGGCCACTTGGAGCATCAGATATGGCAACAATACTCCGGTCCTTTCCCCGGGTTTTACTGCAGATATATCGATGATGGCATAGGTCTCACAGATATGTCCGAGACTGATTTATCCCGCTTCATCGACTTTGTCAATCACTTCCACCCCACCATCAAGTTCACCTCCCTCATCTCCACAGTATCTGTCAACTTTCTTGACATTACTATTACTATCACACCCTCCGGCCTCAATACCTCAGTATACTACAAGCCGACAGATGCCCATAGCTATCTTCTGTATACCTCTTCTCATCCTCGGGCTTGTCATTACTCCCTTCCATTTTCACAACTTCTCCGCCTCCGTCGTTTGTGCCAAGACGATGATGACTTCCACTTCCGAGCCAATGAGATGTTGGATTTCTTCCGTAGCAGACTTTATCCCGAACATGTTCTCACCTCTGCCTTCCAACGTGTTCTCCTCATCTCTCGTCAGCAGGCCCTCAAACCTCACTATAAATCCACTTCGGATAGAGTCAAATTAATCTTGACCTATCACCCTCACAGTACTGCAGTCAAACAGATCCTTTTCCGCCACCTACCTATCCTTCAAGCAGAGTCTGTGACCCAAGAAGTATTCGGTGAAGCACCTTTGGTGGCATATAGACGCGACAAGAACCTGAAGGATCTTCTTGTTCACAGCCGTCTCCCAAAGGAGAATGCCACTCACTTTAGCACATTACCCTGTGGTCAGACATGATGCAACTAGTGCAAGTATGTCATCTCAACCCACAAGGTGTCTTTTCCTGAGGCTACGTACACCATCACTAGTAGCTTCACATGTGAGTCGCTAACGTCATTTATACGATCATATGTAAACGTTGCTGCAAAACCTATATTGGCCAAACAGGCAAATGACTTGGGGACAGGTTCAGCCAGCACTTGAATGACATCTCTCAGCACAAATCCACACCAGTTGCCATACACTTTAATGGCCCTGACCACCAGGGTCCCATCGACATCCAGGTCACGGCGATCAGATCCTGCTCCTCTGACACTGCTAGCCGAGAACAGCTTGAGAACCGTCTTATCCACCGCATGGGGTGTCTAAAACCAGCTGGGCTCAACATTCTACACACCTTTGTCTGAGGTCACCCTTTCCTCTCCTGTTCTACTTTGACTCTTTCCACTCTTATCCCATTTTTCTATTTTCTGCCGCCCTCTAATTATACGCATGAATATATAATACACTGTTTTTAATATGTCTAGATTTTTTTATTTTTTATTTTATTTTTTATTTATTTATTTATCTTCGACTCATTCTGTTCCCTTCTATTTCCAGTCCCCACTTCTATTACGTTTGGGTAGTTTATTGCTTAGTTTCGTTTTTTAGTTTCTAGTATGTTATTGTGTACATCCAGTGGTGGCAGTCATTTCCTTTTCCTGGCACGCGCCCATAAGCGTTAGGACTTTGCCGCCTTCAGGGAAGTACCTATTTTTAAATTTTTATATTGTTTTAGGTTCTTATGTGTCCTATCTAACCTTCACTTTCTTTCCTTTCCCTGACGAAGGCCTTGTGGCCGTTACGTTGGCTATTTTCTCATTCTTTTGTCCTCGTAAGACGAATCACCTTTTTTCGATTTTTTTTTCACACCCATCCTAGTGAATGATTGTAGGATCTCTCACATTAGACTGTCATAGCGTATGATGGTAGGATCTCTCACAGTAGACTGTTATAGTGTATGATTGTAGGAACTCTCACAGTAGACTGTTTATGATAGTAAGATCTCTCATAGCAGACTATTATAGTGCATAAATAAATACTTTACATGACATTGACCAGCTCAATCTACGCCGTCTCCGTCGATCTAACCTCACGTCTTCTGAATGGCTGGCATTGTCACGCCTTAAAAACCGTGATGATATTGTTATCAAGCCGGCAGACAAAGGTGGTGCTGTGGTTGTTTGGTGTAAGGACTTATACATTCACGAAGGAGTTACACAGCTAGGTAACACCACCTTTTACTCACCTTGTTCTGGTGACGCTACAGTCCGTAATAATCTTACTGTTTATGAGACTATCCGGGGCCTGGTCCATGATGATCTTCTTCCTTCTGGTGCTTTATCTCTCCATATTTTTTATAGTAGTCTTGGTAAGCCTTCCTTCTACATGCTTCCTAAGGTGCATAAAATTGCTAACCCTGGTAGGCCTATTGTTTCAGCCTGTTCTTGTCCCACTGAACGTATTTCTGAATTCCTTGATAGTATTTTCCAGCCTTTAGTCGCCAATCTGCCTTCTTATTTGAAAGGCACTACTCATGCTATCACTACTTTTGATTCGATCAGATTCACGCCTGATCGTACTTACCGTCTTTTCCTCCTAGATGTTTGTTCCCTTTATACTTCTATTCCACATGCTGATGGTCTCAAGGCACTCCAATTTTTTCTCGACCAGCGTACTGATCTTACTATAAGTACAGGTCCGCTTCTTCGCCTTGCTGAGTTGGTTCTTATTCTCAACTCTTTTGAGTTTAATGGCCAATTCTTCAACCAAATCAGTGGCGTCGCTATGGGTACTAAGATGGGCCCTAGTTACGCTTGCCTGTTTATGGGCCACTTTGAATATTTGGTCTTTCAAAGTTATGATGGACCAATACCCGAGTTTTACCGCCGCTATATTGATGATGGTATTGGCATTACAGACATGTCTGAGGTAGACCTCCGTCGATTTATTGACTATGTTGGTAATTTCAATCCTGCCATCAAATTCACTTCTGAAATCTCTACGACCTCAGTGAACTTCCTTGACATCACTGTGACTATTAGCCCTACTGGTCTTAAAACGTCTGTCTATTATAAGGCTACTGACGCTCATGGTTTCCTTCTTTATGCTTCATCGCATCCTCTTAGTTGTAAAAATTCCATTCCCTTTTCTCAACTTCTTCGCTTGCATCGGTTATGTCACGATGACGAGGTTTTCATCAGCGAGCTCAAGAGATGCTTGAGTTCTTTCGTCAACGTTTTTATTCAGAACATGATTTATCTGATGCCCTTAATCGTATCACAAGCGTCACTAGTCAGACGGCACTCACTACTAAACCTTCTGTCCAATCTGACAGACTCAAACTGGTTCTAACTTTCCATCCTCACTGTCTGGCGGTAAAGAGTATTCTGTTTCGACATCTGCTTATTCTCAACTCTGATCCTGATACCAAAGAGTTGTTTCGTGATACACCTTTGGTAGCTTATCGTAGGGATAGGAATTCTAGGGATATTCTTGTACACAGTCGCTTGCGACATACTAGCCCGTCTTACTTTGGTACTAAACCGTGCCAACGCCGGATATGTAAGACCTGTCCGTTTGTACTCCAAACTCAGACAGTCACTTTTCCGAAAGGAAAATTTATCATTAGAGGGTCTTTTACGTGCGAATCCAGAAACCTGATTTATGCTATCATCTGCAAGAGGTGTGGCATGACCTATATTGGTGAAACTGGCAGGCGTTTGGCAGACAGGTTTCGTGAGCACTTGAATGATATCTATCATGACAAACATTTAACGGTGGCCCTTCATTTCAATAGGCCTGACCATTCAGGTAATTCCGATATTCATGTCACTGCCCTCCTTTCATGTGCCGGTAATTACAAGACTCGCTTTTCGTTGGAGAATCGTCTTATTTTTAAAATGGGCGTTTTAGCTCCCGATGGTTTGAATATCCAACATCATTTTGCATAAATTCTGGTAGCTTTTCTCTTTTTCATTCTTTATTCGTTGTCTTTTAGATCTATCTTCTTATGTTTTTGTTTTGGTTCGTTTCGTATCTTTTTATATCTTTTGTTTTGTCGCTATCGTATGTCACTTCCTTGCAATTTCTGTGACAGAATACTACTGCTTTCTTTCACAGATTCTTTGGATCGAGCTGAGTGAACTTTTACTAGTTCCACAGTTTTGTTAATTCTCTTTTTTTCGTTTCGTTGATTATTTACTTTCTTGTTTCAGTATTTCTTTTAGATTTTACGATTTTCTTGTATTATTATTGTTTTTTTTTCTCTCATCACTGTTGTTGTTTACTTTTTCCATCTGCTTGTATTGCCCATTTGTTGTATATTTTTCATCATCGTATAGTTTTGTAGTACCTATATGTAATTCTTGTCTTTGTCACCTGTTTGTGGCTGACGAAGGGTAAAACCCGAAACATCCCTTGTTTCTTGTGAACCGTTATTTGTAAAAATGATTGTATACCATTTTATTGGTTTAAATAATTATATGTTATAGTGTATGATGGTAAGATCTCTCATAGTAGACTGTTATAGTGTATGATGGTAAAATCTCTCATAGCAGACTGTTACAGTGTATGACGGTAAGATCTCTCACAGCTGACTGTTACAGTGTATAACAGTATACTCTCACATAGCAGTGTTACAATGTATAAGAGTAATATCTCCCATAGCAGTGTTATAACAAATACGAGTCAATGTATAAGAAAAAGATCTCCCATAGCAGTGTTATAATGTGTGATAGTAATATCTCCAACAGCAGACTTGTTATAATGTTTAACAGTAAGATCTCCCATAGCAGTGTTATAATGTGTGATAGTAATATCTCCAACAGTAGACTGTTATAATGTTTGACAGTAGGATCTCCCATCATCATCATTTTTCCTTTGCGCTCTTTACAAAGCATGGAGCCGCCCCTGTAGCTGGTCCCCTTTGCAGGAAGCCTGCACCAAGCTGTCACATGATCTTGTAGTGGTAGTTGTTGTTGTTTTGATGAGTTGATGGGTGGAGATCGGGCACTGAGCATCTGATCATTGTTGCCTTTTCTCGTTCCATCTTGGTCTACCCTGTTCAACCTGAAAGTTGGTTATAATTGGGGTATTTAGTGTCATTTAATTTACTAATTTTGTTTTCAATTTAAATAACTGTTGCCTTTTGCAGTTGCTGGTTTTTATTTATATTAGTATTTGTCAATTTTATTTTCTCTTTTGTATTGTTTCTAGATAACTGTTGTCCTTTACACTTGGTTTTAATTTGTATTAGTATTTGTTCCTTTTGAGTTGTTGTCCCTTTTTTTTTTAATACCTTGTCTTTCCTTGTCCTATGAGTAGTTATTTTTTGTTAATGCTTAGTTAGTTCTTGCTGCTTAATTTCTATTTAGTTGGATGATTTTCCTGAAGTTCTAACCTTATATTTTTTCCTTTGTTTTATGTATATATCTTTTAAGTATTGATTGGGCATCTCTACTTAAAACCTTATCACCTGTTAAGTCTATATTGTGATTTCTCGTAGTAAGTTTTTAATTCAAGCCTTTGTTGTTCATACTTTTTACAGTGGATCAGGTAGTGGTCTATGTCATTCTCTTCCTGACATTCTTGGCAGTGTGGTTCTTCTACCATGAAGTATGCTGCACCGAGTCGGAGACGCCACAGTTTTTTGTTCGATGGTATCTTTAATTCTTCTCTGACCTGGCATGTCCTCGTTGGTTCTTTCAGCAGTTTGAACGCGTGTCTGCCTTTTCTACTTTCCTTCCATGTTGTCTTCCATTCCTCGTTTATAGTTTCCTTCACTTGGCTCTTGATCTCTGACCTTCCCAGTCCTGCTTTTATATTGTTTTTACTTGTTCTTCCCTTCTTGGCATTCTGGTCTGCCAACTCGTTGCCAGCTATACCTATGTGTGCTGGAACCCACACTAGCCTCACACTACATCCTCTGTTCGCTAGTGATGTATTAATTGCTAGAATTTCTTCCTTTATGTCTGGCCGGCTACATTTACCTGGGTGTTCTAGTGCTTGTAGTGATGATAGTGAGTCTGTAAATATCGTAACAGCTTCTGGTGGGTTATCTTCGATTATTTCTAGACTTTTAAGAATTGCTACCATCTCTGCAGTAAAAATCGATGCCCCTTCCGTTACACTGTAGCTCTTTTTTATTCCCCATTGTGGTATTACAACTCCGGCACCTAGTTGCCCACTATCACCCTTGGATCCATCAGTGTAGACGGCCAGACTTTGTTTAGTTAGTTGCTCTATGAACTTTCTACTTATCATTTTGGCTTCCTTATCTTCTATGTTTTGTTTGATCTTTTCAGTAAGTGAGTAGTCTATGATTGGTGTTTTTAGTTCCCATGGTGGTATTTTGCTTCTGTATTTATTACTATTTTCAATTGTGTTTGATAGTTCTTTGAAATGCATTAGCCACCCTGTTGGATATCTATCTTTATTTAAGGGGACGTCCCATACACTTGGTTGGTTTTTGACAAATGCTTTATGTGCTGGGTGGGTCACTTCTTGTGCTACTTACTCCAATAATTTAATCTCAGTTCTTTCCGTCTTAGACCAAGGGAGGGTCTTTCTAGATTCTGGCTGTCTATCCAAGTTATGCACCTCTCTGTAAACAAAGGGGAGGTACCTGGCATGTCCTGTCCATTTTTGTTCCTTTGCAGCAGTTTAGAAATGCGCGTAATCCAGTTTCCCCCCTGATGAAGGATTTGTAGAACATAAGCATTTTTTATGCTTTCCTTCCATCCTTAGTATATTTAGGGGTCTTTTCTACCATTCTATATGTTTATTATAATTTTAGTTTTTATCTAAAGTTTATGCCTCTTGTTGTTGAGGAGGTACACTGTCCTTTAATGGCTCCTTTGCTGAAAATCTACCTGACATTAATTTGGAAGCCCCAACTTTTTTCATCCACTCTGCTTTTATATTGTTTTTTTTTTTGTAAACTTGTTCTTTTCCATTCTTGGCACAGTCAACTGCAAATTGTGTCATGCCAAAATTCGTTGCCAGCTATACAGCTATGTGTTGCTGGAAAATCCATCACTTCTGTTGTTCATATATTTCTGACCTCACACTACATCCTCCTGTTTTTCTCCTATAGTGATTTATTGCCAATTTTTTCATTTTTTCCATCTCGCCAGCATTTATGCCCTGGCTGGAACCATCATGTTCTAATCTTACAAGCTGCTACTGTACTTCTAAACCCTGACTGGTTTGGGCTATAAACTGGTTTTTTTCTAGGTAGAATTTTAACTTTTATTTTCCAGTATTTTAACCTAGTTGTGATGTTAAGGAGATAGGCCTATATGAACTTACATCATGGGCTTCCTAGTTTTAGAATGGTTTACTATCATAGCTACTTTATTTTTGGTATCTTTCCTAAGTTCCAGATTTTGTTATAAAGTGAAGTTATTATGTTTTATAGTTCTTTTGGGTACTTTCTTAAGGATTTCATAACTAAGAGTAATCCCCTGAGGCAGTATTAGATTTATCTTTTATTGCATTATGCAACTTCTTCCTCTGTTATATATCAGCATCTAAATAGTTTTGTTTCATCTATCTGGTCTGGTATTTTCTTTTAAAAACTGTATCCTAAGTCTTTCTCTTCTCTCATTTCTTCCTGTCCAAGGCTACTTTTTTGCACTGACTTTATAGAAATTACTCGGTGTTTCTGCCTCTTTGGTAGTTTGATTGTTTGGCATTATTGTTTTCTTATTGTTCCCTTGATTCCTTAAGCTTTTTCCATACTTCTTCTAATTTTGAGTGCTAGGTTTAATGACTGACCTCCTTCCAGTTAGTTTCTCGAGTTTAGAATTCATTCCTAATAAGTTTATACTTATCATATTTAGCTTTTTCTTCTGTTTTCTGTTCTAATATTTTTGTAAGGTTCCCCTTTGATGCCCTTTTTCCATTCTCTTTTGAGTGCATGTTTCTGCAGCTTTTAATTTTGTAAGGCTTTATTCCATCATCATGAATTTCTGCACAGCTTTCTGGTTCTTTATCTTGATTAATGTTATTGATTGATGTAAGGGGTGGTGGCATATTTTTATTTGGTATATACGGTATTGCTATTTTCAGAATTTCATTGGTCAGTGTTTCTGCCCACAAGTCAGTATCATCTGATTCCATGTCTTTATATTCCATCACCTCCAGCTCTGATTGGAAAGCTTCCCAGTTTGCTTTTTTATAGTTGATTGGGTTTTAGGAATGACATTTTCATGCATGGTTATTACAATGGGCAGATGATCTGAGTTTGTGTCTTGTAACACTTTCCCAATTTTACATTCGCTAGGTTGTTAGTTGCTATACTTATGTCTATTGCTGAGTCTGCCCTATCAGCTTGTGGATTAATTCTTGTTGCAGATCCATCATTTAGTATTAGTAGTTCATTGTTTTCTATGAAGTCAAGTAGGCATTTTGCTGCATTATCTGCATGTGTTGTCCACCCCAAGCACAATGATGGGAATTAAAATCGCCTACTATGATCGTTTTGGGGCCTTGTCTGGTACTTATGGCTAGTATCTCTTCATCTTTAAATGTGCCATCTTTAGCATATACATTTAGAATTGTTAGATTGTTTGGTTCAGCTGCTATTGTAGCCTGTATACCTTCTATATTTGTTGTATTAAATACTACCCATTTTATGATTTTAAATTTTTCGCTAACTAAGACTGCGACACCTCCTCCTCTACCTTCTTTCCTAGCGTGTCCTAAGTATCTTCGAAAGCCCTTATATATCTTTTATTTGGGTTTAAATGGGTCTCTTGAAGAGCATATATATCAGTAGTTAATCCAGTCTCTGATAGTAGGGGTGCAAAATTTTTTTTAATACCCCTACAATCCACTGGATAATTCCCCTTTCTAAATTGAATTTTAACAATCATCTAGTTTACCTTTTATTTTGGTTAGCTATCAAATTTGCTCTTATTCTGCATTTCCTGTACTTGTGGACCCACTATCCATCAAGTTGTCAAGAAAATCCTAGTTTTAAACCCACTTATTTCCCTAACTTCTTCCGCTAAGTGTGGTAAAATCCATCAAATCGTTTTTTGATAGTTTCGATAGTTTCTTCAGGTTTGCTTTTGTTCTTTTTGACCACTTTCCTATTTTCATCCAATGCTACATTTCTCTTCCTATGTTAATTCCTGGCTTCCTTCTTTTTATATTATTTCACTTTTTGTTTTTGATCTTTTCTAGTATCAGTGAGTCTTCTTTTAGTCAGTCAGTTTAGCTATATCCTGATTTTGGTTTGCTGTATGGCTTTCACTTCTTGAAGCACTGTTTTTTCAGTTCACTTGTGTCGTTCGATGGGATGTAGTAATTTGCTTTTGTATATTTTATTATTTTCTAACTTGTTCTTACTTTCTTTTACCCTCTGTGTTTTAAGCATTTTGACATCTTCTTGCACACTCTTAATTATTGTTATAACTTTAGTGCTCGTTAAGACAACCTCATTTTAGTCGCCTTGCAAGACATGCCCGAGGTCACAGCAGTCCTATTCTTTATTTGTTCCTTCAGAGGCCCCTCGAGGACTACATGGGAGACAACTACATTGGAGAGGATCTCTCACAAAAGGTTGTTATTTTATAATGGGATCACCACACGTGACTTTATCCCACACTAGTCAAAACTTGCTTGGTTTGACTGAAAAAGAAATTAACAAAATAACAATTTGGTACATGTCTGAAGACTGTAAGTATGTGATGTCACCAGTGCCATTCAGCTCACCCAGATGCATAGGAGTTCAAACATCTAATGCCAAGCACTCCTGTCTTGTGCCATCCGCTCACAACCTTTCCATGCTTCCTTTATCCTTTTCAAGCTCGTCTCCTCTTCTAAACTCCATGACTTTGTTTAGCCTCCATCTATTTCTTTTACCCTAGGGACTCCAGAATGCTTGTCAATCTATTAATACCCTTTAGCTCCCAACAGGGTATAGGTCTTCACCAAGCACATGCCAAGTCCTCCTGTCACATGCCATCAGCTCAAGTTCTTTCCTTTCCAAGTCTTCCTGTCACATGCCAAGTCCTCCTGTCACATGCCAAGTCCTCCTGTCACATGCCATCAGCTCAAGTTCTTTCCTTTCCAAGTCTTCCTCATCATTGTCGTTTCTGTCTCTACCTCTCCTCTCCATGTGTTGTATGGTTTAACAGGCTTGTGAGTAGTAAATACTTAACAAAAATAATAAGTGGCCATCATTTATCTATTTTCATTAATATTTTAAACAATACAGAGAAAGCTAAATGTGCTGTGTTTATAAACTGCTTACTTTGACAGTTTGGTCACTGGAACATGTAGCCATTCTTCTTCCATGGTAATCAAAGGCCACATCATGAATGAGGTCCTTGTGCTCTGATGCTATAGTCTGTGCAACAAACATTGTCTCTGTCCTCACCGCTTCACTGTAGGTAGAAATGGGAAAAATAAAGTAACAGTGTCCAATCATAACCATTCTTCAGAATGCATCATCAAAGTAAATGGCAAAGTTTTGAAACAAGTTAATAGATTCAAATACCATGGAGTCTGAAGGTTTGGTCATTTCTGCAGAATGGGAGAAGATCTGTTACGGGAAACCAAGAGCCAGGGATCCAGACCTCCAGGATAACCAACAATGAAACAACCTCATCAGCTTAGGTGGGTTTACAAATTTGGCAGATACTTATCTAGAAAGTAAGGAAAAGACCTACATTGCACAGAGCAAACTAAATTGAACACCCTTTAAAAAAGAACATGTATACCTTGCAATCTTTTCATGCTGGAATTTTGGGAAAATATGGAAATGGCACTCATTGCACGGCAAAAGCTATGTTGAATTGAACACCCATTTATAGAGCATTCAGGTCTTTCAAATTTGTTCATGGCACATTGACCATAAGTCAAGATAAGTTTGACTATAAAGATTCAATGCAGCTGAAATGGATTGGATAAAAATGAAATGACTACTGGAGAAATAATGCTGTCGTCAGGACAAGCAGCGGAATGTGCACACCATAATTCATTAATTTCATTTCTTTGGGGCTTTACTTGTGTTTTTAAACAGTTGACAGTTGAAGATAGATATCCTGTTCAATCTCTAATAGGTTGTAATGAAGATACACTGTGTTGGTAAAGTTAAGAATAGTAGACAGTCTGCCATGTTGGGCAACTGTCTATCAAAACAACAGCATGATGCTTTAATCATAAGGCGGCGGTATTTCACTTCAAGTTATTATATAGTGAGAGAATAGTATGACTGAATAAGAATAAGGGCCATCGATCAATATTCAGCAATTTGTCTGTGTGCACATGTATGCATGCACTCATGTTTGGTCACATTCTGCACATGCTGTGTTTTCTTGAATAAAACACAAATTATTGGTGTGTGAGAAAGAAATGGCGGAGCTGTTTTGATTTCACTTTTTTCTGACATTGGAGTGTAATGGAGAAAAGTTTGTGTTCTTGATTTCTTGATTTCTGTACGAGGGAGGCTTTCATTAGTTATGAATGTAAGAAAAGTATGAGTCTGACTGAATGGAAATAAGGCACTGATGGCTTCATATGGATTTGCAGGGTTTGTGGGCAGAATGCACATAATTGTTAAACAATCTGTGAGAAAACGGTGCAGACATTGTATTTTGAGCTTTTTCACAAGGCATAAAAAAAGGTCTACATGCCATTAACAAAAGATCCGCAGAAGGAGTACCAATTATGGCAAGTCGATATTTTCTTGTTTATCTTAGCAGCAATAATAGGTTGCCGCCATGTTGCCTCAGAGTAACTATGCGCAATAAGTTATGCCTGTGTCCTTTTGTCCTATCAACAGATTACAAAATAGCCTTGCTCTAACACTGACCATAACCCAACACACACACCGTTTCGAGCTTGTTCCCATACAAAAAAAAACCTGCCTCTGACACGAGCATCTAAATGAACATTCTGCTCGAAAAAAGGTGAGTGCTGATTAGTGTTCATTGAAGCTATTGGTTGAAATAAATAAGGTGGGATGTTACTATAAATCCTAATTATAACCTATCAGGGGTTGAACGGATTATTTTTCTTGTTAAAAAACGTAGGATGTGTTCTTCGATGCCATCCAAATAAGTCACTCATGTCATTAGGGTTAAGAGTAAGGCTAGGATCTAGGATTCATAAACCTAATCCTTACTCCTTATTACTGCATCTCTGAATTCTTTTTTGAGGCCATTTCGAACACAGATTCCGCTGTTCTTCATTTAAACTGAAGCTATTCTGCAATGAATCAAAGCAAAATGGCAGACACATCGCTAGCAACTGGGACAACATGGACTGTGTCTACCAGAGGCATACTAAGGGGGATGCGGGGTCCACCCCGGGTGCCAGGCAGGAGGGGGGGGGGGGGGGGGGGGTTGCCATCGAGAGAGTGGAAATGCCAATATAACTGTTGAAACTAAATAAAATATTCCTGAAATAATTTCCCCAATGTCGACAAAATTACTTTCCTTTCACAGATGAAGGCCGTGTGGCTGCAACGTTGGATATTTTCTTTGTCTCTTGTCTGAATAAGACAAATTACCTTTTCTTCTTTTTTTTTTCGCATTCTTTCAACCGACAAAACTGGGAAAAGTCATATTTTGTATATCCTTGGCAAGACTCATTGTCGCCAGCATAACGGCTAGTTTGTTGTAACTCGATCAGATACAGAAGTGCTATCATTTCTGTCTCTCCTAGTAACATTAATGGCTTTTCTTAAGCATCTCACCTCACAGGATGGGATTTTCCTCTTGTTAATTTGGTTAGGGACCATGTGTGTGATAGCAACATCAATGAAAATCTACTTGGCACGAAGTCATTTTGTACAAAATTATTTCAGTTCAGTAACAGGAATGCTTGACACAGGTGTAAATTTTGCCCCTTTTGTGTACAAATTCAACTGATCGTCTCCCCCCACCCCACACACCAAAACAGGTGACCATACTTGCTATAAAATGTATTACCCTCAGATCAGCCGAAAATGAATTGAGCGACCGTTGCGGCTTTACAAAGGGTCGAATAGCAGAGTACGCCTGGTGGTTAAACTACGAAAAGTGATACTGTCCTTATGCTATTAAGAAAGTGGACACGGTTGTCCTCAATGACTGGAAACTATTACTGGATCCCGGAACACCTTGGACCAATTGTCAAATCTACACCCCGCAGCGTCTTTGTTGACACACGACAAAGTAAAGAGCAAACTGTTTAGATTGTTCCTACAGGCATCTATAGTCGCATGCGAATAAGTAGCCTAGATTGCATTACATTTCGAAGGAACTATTGTGTTGTGTCCTTGGAAACTCACTGATCAAAGGTTGGTTTTAACTTATTTTCTCAGTTTTTTTTCCATCATTTTCTCAGTTAGCCCCATGGCTAACTTGCTTAATTATTTCACCAGGGTTGGCGTTAGCTATTTGATATGTAAGATAATATTTAGGGCCTCACAGTCTGTTGGGACCTCTTTTGCTAAGTTCAATTGTTATACGGCCTTATTATCTGTTACCAAATAGGGCCTCCGCAGCTTTCTATAGCTTAGGGAAGGGGTCGACAACCCATATGCTTTTGGGATCTACTTTGGTAACACTGAGCCTTCTAAAGATTTACTTTGGTAACATTGCGCCGTCTGTCTACCTGCCTGCGTGCGAGCATGCGTGTAATTTTAAAAGCCGGGGGAGGAGAAGAACAAATGAGGACGCTTACAAAGAAAATACCGTGTTCCTATCTTAAGAAGTTCACAAATATACTGTATTTTGGTATCATGATTTTTCAGTGGGAATGCAGAAAAATACTTTTTATACCAGGGATGCTGGCTTTTAAATTCCGGCTGGAGAGGTCTAGTCTGAAATTTGCCTAATTTAAAGTCTTTTACTTTCCCGCAGTCGCTGAAAGATCTACCAAATAATCGCCAAAGATCTACCAGTAGATCTGGATCTACTGGTTGCTGATTCCTGGCTTAGGGCCTCACCATTGAAAAAATTGAAACTGATTTTAAAAAATTTTCGCTCAACAATGAGTCAAACGCGTTTGACAAATCTGGCTTTATTTTCTACTGAGTATCAATTTGCATAGAAAATGAATTTTGATGAGGTCATAAATCAGTCTGTAGATATGAAGGCTCAAATGCAGAGTTTGTGAATCTTGTCCATTAATGTTTAACGAAGAGGCTGAAAGTGATGCTTTATTTCCTCTGTGTGTGTGTATTTTGCAAATGAAGTGTAGTATTACGTGTTCACTGAATTTTTAAAGTAACGCATTTAAAAAAAAATTACAATTTGTTTAAACAAACTGTTTAAACATCTATTTGTAAGCATAATGTATTTTTCTGTTGTGTATTTTAATTTCACAATTTTTTTCTGGGAAAAGTTGGGGTGGGGGGGTGCCAAAGGAAAGCTCCGCCCCGGGTGCCAAATACTTCAGGTCTGCCGCTGCTGTCTACTATTTATAACTTCTACCCTGTGTCTACAATTTTAGACAATAGATTTGGTTGAAATGAAGAACAGTGGGCCGTGATCTTCTATGTCCTCCTAGTAAGTCACCAACATAGTTAGGATTAAGATATCTAAATCTAACCCTTTTTAATGTTGTCTATGAATTCTTAGATGTTAATACACATTCCACGAAAAGAAGAAATCATCACAGCAATCAAAGGGTTAAAGAATGGAAAAGCTCCTGTTCATGATAACTTAAATGCAGAGCTATTTAAGGCAGACCCTGAGCCATACATGCCACACGCTATGGTTTACCCATAATCTGTACGGGGCGTTTGCGTTTTCAGATGTGTACGGCCCGTACAAACGTCTGTACGGGTTTTTTCGCCTAATTATTAAACATACATATAAATCGATCGTCTTGTGCCACTACCGTAGCCGTAATTTGCGTCATTTTTAATGTTATTTGCAAGAGAGTTAGCTTCTGTTTCCGATCTTTATTTAGTAATGGGTGTATCCACGTTTATTTTCTGTGAATTTTTAAAATCGCAATCAATCGGCATCGAACACGCGGCCATTTTCGCTCTAATTTTAATGGATTCTGACTCCGATGCGATGACAAGGAGATCTTTGTCTTTATTAGCGCTAATATCGGTTCTCAGAATATGGGTGATGGCAGAGATGGAAACAAAGGTAGAATGTCATTGCTAGTATGTATAATTTTAGGGGTTAGGATTAGGTTTATCGGAAAGATTTAGGGCTACGGCCGAATGTCACTGCTGACGAGGGTGTTTGTTGCTTTGCTACTGATGATGGGTGTAACGAAAAGATCGTCATTTGATTTGTATTGGTGAAATGACTTTCATTGAGATGCAAAGGAAAATGACTCTTTGTTTGTTGGTTTTTTTTTTTTTTATAAATTTTTAAATAAAATTAAAAAAAAATTTAATCGTTTTTTTCATCTTTCCATACCTCTCTTCCTATCACATCTAACATGTACACAAACAAATTTTATATAGCATCTGATTCATCATTCATTTATTTCTATACAGTCCAAAAATTAGAGCAATTGACCAAAAAACTCTAGAATTTACAAGTCATCCACTATAAAAAAAGAGGGTGTTGTGAAAAAGAATGCAGCTGCAGGGCACATTTTCGGGAAAACAATGCAGCGTGCTAAAGGATAAGGTCCTATCAAACACAGGATTTCCTGGTCTGTTAGTGATAATTAAGCGCAGAAATAGACTAAATGATGACACGATCACATCATTTTTACAGTGCAAAATAAACTCAGACAAATATTGTTTGAGTTTTAAAATAAATGAAGACCTGTTTTAAAAGGCAAAGTCTCCATGCCTCTATGATGCAGCTGTAATTGAAATTTTTTTTTACACGAATTAACTCTTTTGATACGTTTTTTTCTGTCTTTTTTTTTTTTTTTTTGTACAGGTTTTGCTGGTCTTTGTACAGGGTTTTGGAATTTTTTGTACTGGTTTTTCATCTCCGAGGCGTGGCATGTATGCTGAGCTAGCAGCAGAACTATTAAAACCACTATTTGCACATGTCTGGAAAACAGGGACAACACCAACAGAGTGGAACAAAGGAATAATTGTCAAATTGCCCAAGAAGGGAGATCTTGCAGACTGCAATATTTGGAGAGGAATCACTCTTCTCTCAGTTCCCAGCAAAATACTAGGCAGGATAATTATACAGAGAATTTCAAAAACAGTAGACCACAAACTGAGGAAAGAACAAGCAAGATTCAGAAAGAACAGAAGATGTGTAGATCATATATTTACTCTCAGGAACATAATAGAGCAGTGCTCAGAATGGCAAAGATAGCTGAACATTAATTTCGTTGATTTTGTCGTAAATTTATTTTGAGAGAAAAAGAGTCTAGAAATAGTAGTCCGGTTTAGAGTGTAGAATGATGATGAAAACTCAGTGATAGAAATGTATAGATTAAATATGATGCTCCACAGAGTGCTGGAGGAGAGTAAAGACAGACGTATTTACGACAAATCGTTTCTCTCAATCTTCTCTTCCACTCTCCTGGTCAAACAATTATTTGCCAGTTTTCCAGACACACGTCTGCGCTCACACCGATTTGTTGCTTCAAGCACTCAGACGACGTGGATACAGCTATATTAAACAAATAGGGGAAAAGTTGGGCTTTGGGTACATCCAACACAGAACTAAATGAGTTTATGTGATTTTATTCACTTTAAACATCAATCACTAACAAATATCAGGTATTACATAAATTATCATAAGTACACAAATGCAAATAACAAGTTTGGGAGGGGTGAAGAAGATTGGTATCGACTAAGCCCTTCCCGCTTATTAGACAAAGATAAACCCAGTCGAAAGATAGATAGTTATCAGGAGCATAGGAACGTTAACCTAACAGTAAAGTTAATTACTCTGAAAGAGGTGTTACAATATTAGTTATGGTGGTAGACAAAAATTACTGTTATCCCACTGGTGTCTTCCCTTTACTAAGCAAAGAAAAAAAAAAGGGGGGGGGGGGGGAATGAAACAGAGTTAACAAATTATCCCACTAAAGGAACAATGCCGGGTATACAGAAAACGTATTACCCGGTAGGCAAGTTAACAAATGGTTTGTTGCAAAAATAAATCTCCTGTCATTCATACACTCTGTGCGGATCCACACTCATATACACCACACACTTACCGATTGCAGCATCAGTCAATCCCTTAGAATGATAAACACAATAATTAACTCTTGACGTATGACAACTGTCTAGTCCTTCTATGTCCCGCCCCAGATAATGCGAGGATTCACTGAGAGCAAATATTCCCGCTTATCGCCGGACTTGAAGTTCTAAGAGTTCTTGTGTTTTATTATAAAGAAACGAGTCTATGGGATGGCACTGACGCAGTTCGACATAGGGGTGAAAAATGAGGTGATGGTATAATCCTTCACTGCGTGATGATAGCCACTGACCGGGAAAGTTTTTAATCCAGTGAGGAAAAACTAGGCTCGGTCACATTCAGGTAAATCGGTAATCTCTCACAATAGAGCAGTATATAAACTATCGCTACTGGCACTGTTCATCTTCCAGTTTATCTTACAGATTTAATTTGATGATAATAATCAAATGATCTTGGGTAGGCTTTCTTTCAGGTAATTATGTTAGCTAGGCCGTACCGGACCACCACAAGATTTACTTTAAAAAAATGTCTCATCAAACTGTCTGGAAGTTTAAGAACCGAGTATGGAAACTCTGAAAGATTTCGTTATTGCTGGGATTGCAAAAGGTGATCAATCGCTTTGCACAGAATAGAATTCACTGCAAATATGTATAAAATCCATGGGATGATCTAGCAAGATTTCAAATATCGCTAGTGCTTCTATCAAGTTCTGGCCAGCGAATGATGAAGTGTATTTCTAAGTGATCTGTATATCTACAACTGGAATGCAAGATGAGTGGGACATGAGAACTTTGACAGCTTTTTTGATCTCATGACTTTGGGGGATCTGACCGCTAAATCCAAAGAGAGAAGCCGCCCCTGGCCTCTTCGTATCTTCGCTCGCTGCTTGCGTCAGCTTTCCCCGTTCGCTCTGGCTGCGCTCGGTTCCGTGCTTAACACCGAGATGCGAAATCGTTTCAGGGACCCCTACTGTCTTTGATAGCGCTGATAGTCTCCCCTGAAATCCCTCAGTCTGTCTCTTTGATCTCGTGCCGCATACTAAATGAGTCCCGGTCGGTTCGCTCTGGCGAAACGAAAGGTTACAACAAATTTTCAGGGGTTCTAATGTTATGAAAAGCTAAAGGTCCCTTTAATCATCCATCGTATCAGGGAAAATTCACTTGTCAAACTAGACGTAGGTCACAATCGTCCCCACTTTTAGACATGAAACTATTTTTCATGTTTCATTTTTTGACAATGGAGGTGACCTGATTGGTGATTTTAGGATGAGTGGTATCTTCAGTTTGCTCTTCTTTCTCTGTAGACCAGTTTCTACTCAGGAAATCAGCCCCGACATTCTGTCTTCCCGGAATATATTCCACTTTGAAAGAATAAACGCTTAAAAGAAGCGCCCAACGCATGATCCTTGCGTTAAATTCTTTATTGGCACCAAGAAATGCTAACGGAGCGTGGTCTGTTTGCACCGTGAAAGATGTACCATAGAGAAACTCATGATGGCGTCTGATACCGTCAATCAGAGCAAGACATTCCCTTTCAACTACGCTGTAGTTCCGTTCCGCTTTATTTAGTTTCCGACTGCCATAGGCAACTGGAAATAGCATGTTCAGGTCACTGTCATCGGCTTGAAGCAGTGTTGACCCGATGCCCTGACCTGACGCGTCGACTCTCAGTACAAAAGGTTTCTTGAGGTCAGGCAACCTCAAAATGGGTTATGCAGACAACTGTCCTTTCAAAGTGCTATACGCGTGTTCGCACTTTTGATCCCATATGACCTTATCAGGACAACCTTTCTTTGTGAGGTCAGTCAGAGGTGCCGTCAGTCCGTTGAAGTTCTGGATGTACTTCTGATAGTATGCACATAGCGATATGAAGGAACGTACGTCTTTCTTCGTTCGAGGTCTTTTTGCTGCCACTATTTTCTCCACGTTCTTCTTAATAAGCCAACTGCATCCGTGAGAAATAGTGTGCCCCAGGAAGTCTAACTGTTCAAACCCGATGAGACATTTGCTAGGTCTGGCTGTGAGACCCGTTTCCTGTAGTCTCCTGAGGAGCATAGCAACCGTAGCAATATGTTCTTCATAGGTTTCCGATGCAATTAAGATGTCATCCATAAAATTATGGATATGGGGACTTTGCAAAGGTTCTAGAAGCTTCCTCATCATCCTGGTGAACACTCCTGGTGCGTTATGCAATCCGAACGGCATCACGTTAAATGTGTAATGTCCTTCACTAGTGCTGAAAGCTAACAAAGGTTTAATTTCCTCCTTGACTGGTATTTGATAATAACCTTTGCTGAGGTCAATCTTGGAGAAGATCTTTGCTTTGCTGAGCTTGGTGAACAACTCAGAAACAGTTTGAAGAGGTTCGGGCTGGAATTCCGTTACAGCGTTTAGCAACCTGTAATCAATGCACAGCCGAACTTCCTTATTGGGCTTCTGCAACAGCACTACGCTCGAGCTGTAAGGAGATGTAGACTCACTGATAATTCCTGCCTGACGCAGCTTGTCTATTTCTCCGCGAAGTGCATCAGCTTTAGCGTACGGGATGGGGTAAACTCTGGTTCGAACAGGGGTCTCATTTGTTAATTTCATATCAAATTCAATGAGATTTGTTCGACCAGGTACATCCGTTAAGACTGCACTGTACTGTTTTAGTAGAGCCCTGGTTTCTGTTTGTTGTTCCGGTGAGAGATTGTCGCCGAACTTGACATCTTTAAAGGATTCTGTGGGTTGCAGTGGATACTCCATGCAACCATCATCATCTTCCTCGTCTTCCGTTGCTATGGCGACAGCCAGGAGATGCTCGGAGGATGGCACCGGTCTTTCCAAATATTTCTTTAGCAGATTTATGTGGAAGACCTTCTCCTTTCCTTTGATGGAGATCTTGTAGTTGGTACGTGAGATCTTTTTAATAGGCCAACTGCATCCGTGAGAAATAGTGTGCCCCAGGAAGTGTTGGGCAGAGCAACCTAACTTTTGAGGTGAAGACAGGAGTACGACAGGGATGCCCCTTATCAACCACTCTATTTTTAACAGTCATAGACTGGGTGATGCGCCAGACAACAGAGGGCAGTCCAAGAGGAATAAGAATAAGATGGACTACATTTTCTACATTGGAAGATCTGGAATATGCAGATGACATTGCACTACTAGCACATTCACATCAACACATCCAGGAAAAAATGGATAGACTTAATAAGTATAGCCAGCAGGTGGGCTTGAACATCAATTTAAAGAAGTCAGAGGTCATGACGCTCAATGTGAGCAACCCTGAGCCCATATCAGTAAGGAATCGGCAACTGGTACAGACACCTTCACATACCTAGGATGCATAGTAACACCAGACAGCGGGGCAAGCAAAGACATCAACAACAGAATGAACAAAGCAAGAACAGCCTTTTTTAGCCTAAACAACATCTGGAAGTCCTCTCTGTTACGACATGTTTTATGATGATAGCCACTATTATAGTGAGCATTTTGAAAGTTACGCTTTAAGGGGTCGAGATGCTATAAATATATATCCAGAGCTATGCCAGTGGGAGTTTTACTCCTGGTAGGTTCAACCATGCTGGACTGGTCTGCGTGGGTAGGGGTCAGACAAAAGCTGGTTCCCTGGTCCTCCAGGTTGGGGGTTTTAGCACAGGGCCGACACCCCTGTCTGTGTAAAAAATCACACACGTTACGGAAACAGCAACAAATGAAAATACTATGACTGACAGTGGTGAAAGCCGAAAGGAAGCTACTGGCATGAAAACGGATGCCCAGACCGCAAAACACGAAACCAGAATTGGTTTTTGGAATGTCAGAACTATGAATGAGGCAGGAAAGCTGAGACAGATCACAGCAGAGATGAGGAATTACAAACTACATATCCTGGGAATAAGCGAGAGCAGATGGACAGGGATGGGGAGAATAAAAACAGCTACAGGAGAAACAGTACTTTATTCTGGTAGAGAGGACGGTCAGCACAACGAAGGTGTAGCCATTATCCTTAAGAAGGGAATGGAAAGGTCTCTACTGGAATGGAAACCCATTAACAACAGACTAATAAGAGCAAGACTGAGAGGGAGATTCACCAACACCACAATTATACAATGCTATGCACCAACAAATGACAGCGATGAAGAGATCAAGGACGAGTTCTATCAACAGGTACAAAAGGAAATGGAAACTGTACCCAGGTACGATCTTATTATAGTAATGGGAGACCTAAATGCGAAAGTTGGAACACACAATAATTATAACGAAAGAGTAATGGGGAAATGCGGCAGTGGAACAATAAATGAGAATGGGGACAAATTAATAAGCTTCTGCAGTATTAACAACCTGGTCATTGGAGGAACACTTTTTCAACACAAAGAAGTGCACAAGTTAACATGGGAATCACTAAACGGACGAGACAAAAACCAGATAGATCACATAATGATCAATGGCAGATGGAGACATGCACTACAAGACGTGAAAGTAAGAAGAGGCGCAGATGTGGGAAGTGATCATCACCTAGTAGTAGCAAGACTGAAGGTGAAACTCAGAGCTGCTGGACCAGTTGCAGTCAAACAGAAAAGATATAACATCATGAAACTTAAGGACCCCCTCACCAGAAAAGCGTTCGTGGTCGACGTAAAGAGACGATATCTGATTACCAAAAGCCAGGAAAGAACAGAGACCGACGATGTGGACCAGAAATTCAACACCATCTCAACAATATACAAAGAAAGCAGCAAGTCATGCTTGGGATTCCAGGAAAGAAAGAGCCAAGACTGGATAACACCAGAAACGCTAAACACCATAGCGAAGAGAAAGGAAATGAAAAGAAAGAAAACAGAAGCTAAGTCTCCCAGGTTAAAGGCAATGTATAGTGAACAGTACAGTCAGCTGGACAAGGAAGTAAAACGTCAAACCCGTGCTAACAAAAGGACATTTCTGGATGACCTTGCAAGACAGGCAGAAGAGGCAGCACTGAGAAATGAACAAAGCACAGTTTATAAAATAACTAAAGCTATCAGTGGAACACGAGGTGCAAACAACATAACGTTAGTAAGAGACAAGCAAGGAAATCTCATCACCACAGCACAGGGGCAGGAAACAAGATGGGCAGAGCACTTCAGAGAAACACTGAATAAGGAACCACCAGAGACTCAGCTGAATGTTCCTGAGGCTGAAAGTGACTTAGACGTAAATACAGACATTCCACGAAAAGAAGAAATTATCACAGCTATCAAAGGGCTAAAAATGGAAAAGCGCCTGGTCACGACAATCTGAATGCTGAGCTATTCAAGACAGACCCTGAACTAGCAGCAGAACTATTAGAACCACTATTTGCACAAGTCTGGGAAACTGAGACAACACCAACCGAGTGGAGTAAAGGAATAATTGTCAAATTGCCCAAGAAGGGCGACCTTGCAGACTGCAACAACTGGAGAGGAATTACCCTCCTCTCAGTTCCCAGCAAAATACTAGGCAGGATAATCATCCAGAGAATTTCAAAAGCAGTTGACCATAAACTGAGGAAAGAACAAGCGGGCTTCAGAAAGAACAGAAGATGTGCAGATCATATATTTGCCCTCAGGAACATTATAGAGCAGTGCTCAGAATGGCAGAGACAGCTGTACATTAACTTTGTTGATTTTGAAAAGGCTTTCGACAGCATACACAGGGACATCCTATGGAAAATTCTGAGGGCTTATGGAATTCCCAGCCGCATTGTTTCCATTATAAAAAGCCTCTATTCTAACTTTACGTGCAGTGTTGGATCGAGTAATGTAACTTTCGAAGTGAAAACAGGAGTACGACAGGGATGCCCCTTATCAACAACATTATTTTTGACAGTCATAGATTGGGTTATGCGCCAGACAACAGAGGGCAGTCCAAGAGGAATTAGATGGACTACATTTTCTACACTGGAAGATTTGGAATATGCAGATGACATTGCATTACTCGCGCATTCACACCAATACATTCAAGACAAAACTGATAGACTGAATAAGTATGGCCAGCAGGTTGGCCTGAACATCAATTTGAAGAAGACAGAGGTCATGACACTAAATGTGGGCAATCCTGAGCCAATAACAGTAAGGAACCAGAAGTTAGAACAGACAGACACATTTACTTACCTAGGAAGCATAGTAACACCTGACGGCGGAACAAGAAAGGACATTAACAACAGAATGAATAAAGCGAGAACAGCCTTTGCTGTTCTCAACAACATTTGGAAGTCTTCCCAGTACAGCACAAACACCAAATTAAGACTGTATGAGAGCTGTGTACTTTCTGTGCTTCTCTATGGTGTGGAATGTTGGAGAGTAACAGAGAAGGAAATGTCGAAACTGTCCTCATTCCACACAATCTGTCTAAGGAAAATTCTCCGAATCTTTTGGCCAAACACCATCAGCAACCAAGAACTACTTATTCGGAGTAACCAGGAGGACATGCACACCATCATAGCATGCAGACGCTGGAGTTGGGTTGGCCATGTCCTCAGAAGGGACCCTGATACCATCGCAAGAACAGCTATGCTATGGACCCCCGAGGGAAAGCGAAAGAGAGGCCGACCAAAAACAACTTGGCGGAGAACTGTGGAAGCTGAGATGCAAAGAATGAACCACAGTTGGGGCACTGTACGAAGGATGGCCGCCTACCGAGCAAAGTGGAATCAATTTGTTGCTGCCCTACAGGACGCCATAAGGCGTGATGGCCGCTGACTGCTTTGACGGTTATGGATCAAAGAAGAAAAAATGCTATAAATATATATTACGTTTCGTGCTTCACGGTATTGAACGCGGATTTGTATAGTTGTCTAGGTTTATGATGAAGTGTTACATTGGTATGCTAACACATGACGTTATATTTTTACCCTTCAGACTCCGAACTTGATCCAAGTCGGACGTATTTTGGTTTACTCCCAGTATCGATTAAATTGCGCTGAAGACCTTTTGAAGATAGGCTACGGGGTCAGCTATCTTGTGTTATGAATAGAAGATTGGAGTATTCTTATCAATGATTATGTTTTCCTGAACTAGGAATAAAAAGGGGAGTATAAATTCGTGATTTATTATAATCGTTATCTTCGCCAAGACGACGGCTGTTCGCTACCGGATGCTCGGCATATGACATCACGTGTAAACAGTCGGACCTTTTTGACGACAGAACAAGTAATATATATGAGATTGTAATGGACTGCGCAGAATAAGCTGATATAACTATTTGATGCAAATGAATTCAACTATCTTGTCTGTAATAATAAATATGTACTGTTTTTGTGGACTCGAAGAAACCGCATCTATTGTTTGCTTCAATCCAATTGACTTGATGTTACTCAACATTCGCGAACACCATCAGATCAGCACAATAGCTCGATTAATGACAGATTGAAGATCAAGTAAAAGTACACAGAATAATAATATATGAAAAACCATTCTTCAATCAAATGTTTAAAGGATCAAAACAGAACTCAACAAAATGGTGGCAACAGTACTCTGGTGGCCCAGTGTGGGGAACGAATAATTTTTCTTCCACAAGATGTTACCAATTTTGATCCAGGAATAACTATTCTTATTCGAATTGCCAAGAACTGTTTACATTTATTGTGCGCTCAGGTGACTTGGGAAAAATTATGACTCATTGCGCATGACTACCAGAGGTCAAACTGACGTCATCATCTTGTCAAGCTGAAAGTCGTGACCGTTACCAGCATTTGTCGAATATCAAATCAGAAAAAGCCATCAAGATCATATGCAAGCAATGGATCAAGAAGAAAAACCCAGTTCGATCAAATGTGGAATTACAGTTCTAACCATCCAGTCATTCCGTTTATGCATCCAGCACTGACCGGAGTACATAGTCGATCACAAAAAGCTAAGTACCCATTGTTGGTTCAGTAAAGCAAACAGTAGTCCATATGGCCTTTCCTAGGCATGTTTATTGATATCATTGTTAAATGCTACATGCTTTGTAAAATGTCTATATGGTGTTTTTGTTCGTCTAAGCGGGAGGATGGCGGGAATTCTAGATATGTCTACAACGTCGCTTTGCAGACCGTAGAATCTAGAATCGTTCTATAGGGAACCATTTGGTTATCTTCGACTGACGAAAAATCCACTAAAATCTGTGGCATACTTTGTTCGTCCTCAAATTCAGTCAAACATTATTTGTTAGCTGTGAAGTGCTGTATATGCATGTTGTATTATCATTGTCTTTAGTTTTATTCTAACTAAATTTTGTCTGCTGTTTGTTAAATGTTCGTTAAGCCAAACCTTTCTATATTTCAGTTGATACACATATAACTGTGACGTCATCTGTAAGAGTCCATGTTTGTGAATATTTTTTTAGATTTCTTTGTGCTCTGACCTACATACTAAGTTCAGTACACTCCGTCACTTCCGTGATGTTTATTCAGTTTTAAAATCATTTTTAATGTTGGTAAATCAAATTGTGTTGTGAAAATCGTGTTGTAAAATCTTTTAGTTAATATTTATATATGTTTTTCATTAATAACATTAATACTATTATAAGATTAATATATAATAATAATATAACTCTTATAGTGAATTAATTGAAAATATTTGATACATGAAATATTTTCTTGGTGGTTTGAACTAGTGGTTCAAGTAGCAACTATTTTTTCTGCCTGAGTATGGCATAATATGATAAAATATTGAATAAAAGTAACTTTTATCTTATAATTGATTGGTAAGTCACACTATAAGTGGTTGTTTGACTAAGTGAGTCAAAGTACTATATTAGCCATTGGGGCATATATCATTGAATATATAAATAATGGATGCCTGAAGTAATGTTAGCATCATACACTAGTAGGTCATGTAACCACTAGTTGTTTGTCATGAATAAGGAATAGTGAGATAAAATATTGGGTGAAAATAATTTTTGAACTTACAATTATTTGTAAAGGAATATGATAAGTATTTGATTGATTATATTGAGTAACCATACCTCATTGCTTATTAAACTTGGATATATATAAATAAATATTGACTAATTAGGTACTTTAATTAGTTAAAACGGTAACCTTGGACTATTTTATTGAAGCTGGTAAAGAATTTGCTTATTAATTGATTGACTCGGGGAGTCATATATATAGTTACCATGTCTACCTTAGAGTATTTCATTTGTATGGGATGTCAATATGGTTTAGAGGGTGACTGTTTAAAATCATTTGCCATGAGAATGTTCGCTATATCAAAATTTGAAATAATAGGAAAAGTGCCTAATGAGGAAGAATTGGAAGCGGAGGTAAGGCATCTTGAGGAATTAGAAGAAATAAGGGAACAAAGGATGATGACATTAGAGGAGAAGAAAAAGAGACAGGTTTTAAAAGACATACAGAAGAAGATACGAGATTTAGAGAATAAAATACATCTTTGATGACTTAAAGGAGGTCTCGGAGGAATATATGGATTCTCCAAACAAGTTATTTGATAAAGAAAAGAGTGTTGATGTTGAGTTAGATAAGAGTGATACTGCTTTAAAGGCAGATTGTACACATATGGCTCAGATTCAGGAGCTGAAATCTGAGGTTTCGCGTTTGAGATTAAAAGTTGATACACAAGAAGTGGCATTTCAGGATATGAAGAGTTCTTACATTCAGTTGGAGAATAAGATGAAATAAATTGAACTCGAGAATCATGAATTTAGACATCTTCTAAGTCAACATGAAAAGTTGACTAATGAAAAGTTAACTAACCTTGAGGCGTTGCTCCTTAAGAAGAACAATATTAATGAAAAACTGAAGAAAATAAATAAGAGGCAGGATATTACACTCCTAAATTTAGAGAGTACGAAAGTAAGAAAGAGGGTTGATGGTCTGCTAGACATCATATTGAGCAAGAAGATATTGCTGAACAACAGGTTTGATAAACCTATTGTACGACATGCCTTAAATACTAAGGGTGATACTAAAGTATCGACACACTCAGTTAAGATGAAGAAATCTTTCCGCGGAAGATATACCTTCCCCCCACATAATAATACTGCCAATTCTGTGAACAAATCTTGGCGACGTGATCAGATTGAAGCTGATCTTAAAAAAACTGATGAAAATGTCAAAGATGAAAAGAATTGGACAAATAAGATTGATAGCGTTACCAAAGACGACTATCACACTCTCGACCGGCAGGGACAGATAACTATTTTTCGACTCAGGACAGGGCATAACAAACTGAATAAACACATGCACAAGCTACGACTGTCTGCTTCACCACTGTGCACATGTGGATTAAACGAACAAACTGCTGAGCATGTTCTACAGGACTGTCCTCTGTATGACCAGTTAAGAAAGATATACTGGCCCAATGACTCAACACTAAACTCAAAGCTATATGGAGTTAAAGAGGAACTTCAAACAACAGTCGAATTCATCATGAGAACTCGTCTGACGGTGTAATCATCAAAGATGCGATCGCAAGAAGAAGATAGCATTAAAGTTGGGGTGAACTCAAATAATAACATTAAAATAAATAAGTCTATCAGCAATGTTTTCACTTTGCCTAATAAGCAGTTATCTACGACAGGCTTCAAACCTACTGCCAGGTATAATGACAGGTATCATGCTAAGTTAAATCAGCATGTGACATCAACTAATAAGGATACCACATCCATGGGAATTAAAAATGTTAACGTTTCTCATGTGACTAAACATACACATGATCCTTATTCACATTGTAGTGACAATCAGACTACTTATATTGGTAAATGTGCTTATTCTCGCACCATTCTAGTGCGCAACCTGCCACAAGAAACTATATGGCAGACACTAGGAAATTTTTTTAATTACACGACAGACGTTAAGTTTGTACGTCTGTTGCCACCTACCAATTACAGGTATGGTGAGGCTTTGGTAACCTTTAGGACCAAATAGAGATGCTCGTATGGTTATCGAGCGAGACAATGGTGTATATTTTCATCATCATTCTCTCAGGCTACAATTGGTACCTGATTCTGCTTCACGCAGATATTAGCCTATTGATAGTAGGATTTGTTATCACATTCTTTGATGACTCAGCATAGTCAGTCATCATTTCTTTTACTTCCTAGTCATCTATTCTAATATGGCTTTGTTATTGTAGGCTTTTCTTTTAGATGACACTTTTGTTATTTTATCTACGATAACACTTTGTCTTTTCATCTATATATTATTTTCACATGCCTAATATAGACAGTAACTTCGTTGATTGTTACTCTTTTGCTCAGCCAATGCAGCATAAGCTAGTATATTGTCTATTGTGTTGTGAATGGGCATGCTTGTGAAAGTCACATGGACTGCAGACTGCGACAGAACTTTTAATCAAATCATGCCACTTTTTTCTAAGCGACCGATTTTAATGTTGCCAGATATGAATAAAATTTACTATTCTTCGTCAGATGCAGGCAATTTATACTCGAGTATTGGTCTCCCTCTGTACAAAATTAAGATTATATCAGAACTGTGTGCTTTCTGTGCTTCTCTCTATTGTGCGGAATGCTGGAGAGTTACAGAGAAGGAAATGTCAAAATTGTCCTCTTTTCACACAACATGCCTAAGAAAAATTCACCGAATCTTTTGGCCGAATACCATCACTAACCAAGATCTGCTTACTCGTAGCAAGCAAGAGGACATGCACACCATCATAGCTGGCAGACGCTGGAACTGGGTTGGTCATGTCCTCAGAAGAGACCCCGATGCCATCACAAGAACAGCTATGCTTTGGACCCCTGAAGGAAAATGAAAAAGAGGCCGACCAAAAACAACCTGGCGGAGGACTGTGGAGGCTGAGATGCAAAGAATGAACCAGAGTTGGGGCACTGTATGAAGGATGGCCACCGACCGAGCAAAGTGGAATCAATTTGTTGTTGCCCTACAAGACGCCACTAGGCGTGATGGCCACTGACTGCTTTGACGGTCAGCGACTAAGGATCAAAGAAGAAGAAGAAGAATTGGTCTCCCTCAGGACCAAATTTACGATTGAAACAATTCAATTTTGAAGAATATGACGGTTCCACATCTGACGTAAATCGATGATGCGATTCAGGATGACTACGAATTCGAATATACTTCACGAACGTAATGTTTCTGAGTTCGAGAGAATTGATGAATAACTACATGATCTACATTCAGTTTACGATCGAGGCAATCCCAGGTACTGAAAACGTAGTGGCAGATTCCTTGTCACGTCATTCTTCATCATCAAATGAAGAGACTTAACTGAAATTTTGGAGAACGTAGAAGACTTATATGCTACAACTTATTCATCCGTATTCATTATCAGACGGACTTGCAACTCATAACGGACATTGAAATTACGTTGTGTACAGACGCTTGAACATTTCCAAGCAATAATTCGTATCCACAAGACATACGTAATCATGAACCAGGTGCATGAAAACAAAACTTTCGTAATACGCACTATATTATTTCTCAAATATCCGCAAGGAGTTATCGAGTTTGTTCAAATTTCAAGGGACTTTGGTTAGTGTCCACATGTTTATCAATCACCTTGATACAGTCTACAATCAATATACGCTTGAACTTAGAATTGAACTTACTGATACATACATTCGCACATTATCGGTTGAAATCAGGATCAACTTTAACTGAATGAACTTTTTTTCAACTAACGTAATGAACCATACATTACAAACAGGAAGGAACTAATAACAGATTATCCTTCAGGATTGACACTATTTATTTCAATACTTTACTGTGATTAAATAAAAAGAAGAGAAAAAGAGTTTGAAAACAAACATTATCACACAATTGATTGAGATAAGTACTATGGTTATATAAATAATAATTATTATATGTATTTTAATAACTTATGTTGACATAATTGTGACATAAAATGATATGTATTATTTTTTATTAGTTGATAGATTAATTTAGTTTACATTTAATTAGATAATTATTTTAAATTTGAATTTCTGCACACATATGTCTTAATTTAATCTGTTAATTTTATTTCTTACTACTTACTTCTCATGTATTCTTAATTTTTCTTTTCTTTACTTTCTTTAACAATGATACAATACTTTAGTTTAGTTAATTAGATTTAATTCTATAACATTCTACAAACATTACATTAATTATTTATTTAATTAGTTATACTTTAGTATGTTGATTAATACAACCCACATTCATTTAGTTAGGACATAATTTTAGTTAGGTATATAATTATTTACTGTCCTTTCTATGGTTGACGTTTCTTTGGTTAACTTAATATGTTTTAATGTATTTTATGACATGTAGTATATTTGACTATGACCTTCGACAATGTTTTACTCAAAGCATCGTGGGCCGTATGTCGCTAATCTTTAAATTGTTGAAAGAATTATGAGATTAAAAAAATCTATAGAATAGATTTTTTTTACCCCCGTCGGTCAGGGGAATGTTACGACATGTTTTATGATGATAGCCACTATTATAGTGAGCATTTTGAAAGTTACGCTTTAAGGGGTTGAGATGCTATAAATATATATTATGTTTCGCGCTTCATGGTATTGAACGCAAATTTGTATAGTTGTCTAGGTTTATGATGACGTGTTACGTTGGTATGCTAACACATGACAACGTTATATTTTTACCCTTCAGACACTGAATTTGATCCAAGTCGGACGTATTTTGGTTTACTCCCAGTATCAATTAAATTGCGCTGAAGTCCTTTTGAAGATAGGCTACGGGGTCAGCTATCTTGTGTTATGAATAGAAGATTGGAGTATTCTTATCAATGATTATGTTTTCCTGAACTAGGAATAAAAAGGGAGTATAAATTCGTGATATATTATAATCGTTATCTTCGCCAAGACGACGGCTGTTCGCTACCGGATGCTCGGCATACGACATCACGTGTAAAAAGTCGGACCTTTTAGACGACAGAACAAGTAATATATATGAGATTGTAATGGACTGCGCAGAATAAGCTGATATAACTATTTGATGCAAATGAATTCAACTATCTTGTCTGTAATAATATATATGTACTGTTTTCGTGGACTCGAAGAAACCGCATCTTTGTTTGCTTCAATCCAATTGACTTGATCATGTTACTCAACATTCGCGAACACCATCAGACCAGCACAATAGCTCGATTAATGACAGATTGAAGATCAAGTAAAAGTACACAGAATAATAATATATGAAAAACCATTCTTCAATCAAATGTTTAAAGGATCAAAACAGAACTCAACAAAACGGTGGCAACACTCTCAATACAGCACAAGCACAAAATTAAGACTATATCAGAGCTGTGTGCTTTCTGTGCTTCTCTATGGTGCGGAAAGCTGGAGAGTTACAGAGAAGGAAATGTCGAAATTGTCCTCTTTTCACACAACATGCCTAAGAAAAATTCTCCGAATCTTTTGGCCGAATACCATCACCAACCAAGATCTACTTACTCAGAGCAAGCAAGAGAACATGCACACCATCATAGCTGGCAGACGCTGGAGCTGGGTTGGCCATGTCCTCAGAAGAGATCCTGATGCCATCACAAGAACAGCTATGCTTTGGACCCCTGAAGGAAAACGAAAGAGAGGCCGACCAAAAACAACTTGGCGGAGGACTGTGGAGGCTGAGATGCAAAGAATGAACCAGAGTTGGGGCACTGTACGAAGGATGGCCACTGATCGAGCAAAGTGGAATCAATTTGTTGTTGCCCTACAAGACGCCACTAGGCGTGATGGCCACTGACTGCTTTGACGGTCGGCGACTAAGGATCAAAGAAGAAGAAGAAGAATTGGTCTCCCTCAGGACCAAATTTACGATTGAAACAATTCAATTTTGAAGAATATGATGGTTCCACATCTGACGTAAATCGATGATGCGATTCAGGATGACTACGAATTCGAATATACTTCACGAACGTAATGTTTCTGAGTTCGAGAGAATTGATGAATAACTACAACATGATCTACATTCAGTTTACGATCGAGGTAATCCCAGGTTCTGAAAACGTAGTGGCAGATTCCTTGTCACGTCATTCTTCATCATCAAATGAAGAGACTTAACTGAAATTTTGGAGAACGTAGAAGACTTATATGCTACAACTTATTCATCCGTATTCATTATCAGGCGGACTTGCAACTCATAATGGACATTGAAATTACGTTGTGTACAGACGCTTGAACATTTCCGAGCAATAATTCGTATCCACAAGACATACGTAATCATGAACCAGGTGCATGAAAACAAAACTTTCGTAATACGCACTATATTATTTCTCAAATATCCGCAAGGAGTTATCGAGTTCGTTCAAATTTCAAGGGACTTTGGTTAGTGTCCACATGTTTATCAATCACCTTGATACAGTCTACAATCAATATACGCTTGAACTTAGAATTGAACTTATTGATACATACATTCGCACATTATCGGTTGAAATCAGGATCAACTTTAACTGAATGAACTTTTTTCAACTAACGTAATGAACCATACATTACAAACAGGAAGGAACTAATAACAGATTATCCTTCAGGACTGACACTATTTATTTCAATACTTTACTGTGATTAAATAAAAAGAAGAGAAAAAGAGTTTGAAAACAAACATTATCACACAATTGATTGAGATAAGTACTATGGTTATATAAATAATAATTATTATATATATTTTAATAACTTATGTTGACATAATTGTGATATAAAATGATATGTATTATTTTTTATTAGTTGATAGATTAATTTAGTTTACATTTAATTAGATAATTATTTTAAATTTGAATTTCTGCACACATATGTCTTAATTTAATCTGTTAATTTTATTTCTTACTACTTACTTCTCATGTATTCTTAATTTTTCTTTTCTTTACTTTCTTTAACAATGATACAATACTTTAGTTTAGTTAATTAGATTTAATTCTATAACATTCTACAAACATTACATTAATTATTTATTTAATTAGTTATACTTTAGTATGTTGATTAATACAACCCACATTCATTTAGTTAGGACATAATTTTAGTTAGGTATATAATTATTTACTGTCCTTTCTATGGTTGACGTTTCTTTGGTTAACTTAGTCGAGGAAGTTGAGGGGAACTGCGGTAAGACGTGGAATACAATGGGTGGGTTTGAAAAAAAATAGAAAAAAGGTGATTCGTCTTACGAGGACAAAAGACAAAGAAAATAGTCTACGTTACGGCCACAAGGCCTTCGTCAGGAAAGGAAAGAAAGTGAAGTCTAGATAGGACACATAAAAAACTTAATAAAATAATAAAATAAAAACTGGGTACTTTCCTGAAGGCAAGAACCGAAATTCGCTGTCTGTTGAAAAGCGCGTGGCTGAACAGAAAGCGACTTCCGCCGCCGGGTGTACACAATACATACTGAAAAACTAAAAAACGAAACCGGACAATAAACTACCCAACGGGATAAAAGTGGGGACTGGAAATAGAAGAGGACAGAATGAGTGGGAGATAAATAAATATGAAATTAAAAAATGTATATGGCATACAAATAGAAGAATAGGATAAGAGTGGAAAGAGTCAAATAGAGCAAGAGAGGAAAGGGTGACCTCAGACAAAGGTGTGAAAAGTGTTGAGACCGGCTGGTTTTAGACACCCCATGCGGTGTATAAGACGGTTCTCAAGCTGTTCTCGGCTGGCAGTGTCAGAGGAGCAGGATCGGATCGCTGTGACCTGGATGTCGATGGGACCATGGTGGTCAGGACCATTGAAGTGTATGGCAACTGGTGTGGACTTTTGCTGAGCGTTTGGTTAACTTAATATGTTTTAATGTATTTTATGACATGTAGTATATTTGACTATGACCTTCGACAATGTTTTACTCAAAGCATCGTGGGCCGTATGTCGCTAATCTTTAAATTGTTGAAAGAATTATGAAATTAAAAAAATCTATAGATTTTTTTTACCCCCGTCGGTCAGGGGAATGTTATGACATGTTTTATGATGATAGCCACTATTATAGTGAGCATTTTGAAAGTTACGCTTTAAGGGGTTGAGATGCTATAAATATATATTATGTTTTGCGCTTCATGGTATTGAACGCAAATTTGTTTAGTTGTCTAGGTTTATGATGACGTGTTACGTTGGTATGCTAACACATGACAACGTTATATTTTTACCCTTCAGACACTGAATTTGATCCAAGTCGGACGTATTTTGGTTTACTCCCAGTATCAATTAAATTGCGCTGAAGTCCTTTTGAAGATAGGCTACGGGGTCAGCTATCTTGTGTTATGAATAGAAGATTGGAGTATTCTTATCAATGATTATGTTTTCCTGAACTAGGAATAAAAAGGGAGTATAAATTCGTGATTTATTATAATCGTTATCTTCGCCAAGACGACGGCTGTTCGCTACCGGATGCTCGGCATACGACATCACATGTAAAAAGTCTGACCTTTTAGACGACAGAACAAGTAATATATATGAGATTGTAATGGACTGCGCAGAATAAGCTGATATAACTATTTGATGCAAATGAATTCAACTATCTTGTCTGTAATAATAAATATGTACTGTTTTCGTGGACTCGAAGAAACCGCATCTTTGTTTGCTTCAATCCAATTGACTTGATCATGTTACTCAACATTCGCGAACACCATCAGACCAGCACAATAGCTCGATTAATGACAGATTGAAGATCAAGTAAAAGTACACAGAATAATAATATATGAAAAACCATTCTTCAATCAAATGTTTAAAGGATCAAAACAGAACTCAACAAAACGGTGGCAACACTCTCAATACAGCACAAGCACAAAATTAAGACTATATCAGAGCTGTGTGCTTTCTGTGCTTCTCTATGGTGCGGAAAGCTGGAGAGTTACAGAGAAGGAAATGTCGAAATTGTCCTCTTTTCACACAACATGCCTAAGAAAAATTCTCCGAATCTTTTGGCCGAATACCATCACCAACCAAGATCTACTTACTCAGAGCAAGCAAGAGAACATGCACACCATCATAGCTGGCAGACGCTGGAGCTGGGTTGGCCATGTCCTCAGAAGAGATCCCGATGCCATCACAAGAACAGCTATGCTTTGGACCCCTGAAGGAAAACGAAAGAGAGGCCGACCAAAAACAACTTGGCGGAGGACTGTGGAGGCTGAGATGCAAAGAATGAACCAGAGTTGGGGCACTGTACGAAGGATGGCCACTGATCGAGCAAAGTGGAATCAATTTGTTGTTGCCCTACAAGACGCCACTAGGCGTGATGGCCACTGACTGCTTTGACGGTCGGCGACTAAGGATCAAAGAAGAAGAAGAATTGGTCTCCCTCAGGACCAAATTTACGATTGAAACAATTCAATTTTGAAGAATATGATGGTTCCACATCTGACGTAAATCGATGATGCGATTCAGGATGACTACGAATTCGAATATACTTCACGAACGTAATGTTTCTGAGTTCGAGAGAATTGATGAATAACTACAACATGATCTACATTCAGTTTACGATCGAGGTAATCCCAGGTTCTGAAAACGTAGTGGCAGATTCCTTGTCACGTCATTCTTCATCATCAAATGAAGAGACTTAACTGAAATTTTGGAGAACGTAGAAGACTTATATGCTACAACTTATTCATCCGTATTCATTATCAGGCGGACTTGCAACTCATAATGGACATTGAAATTACGTTGTGTACAGACGCTTGAACATTTCCGAGCAATAATTCGTATCCACAAGACATACGTAATCATGAACCAGGTGCATGAAAACAAAACTTTCGTAATACGCACTAAATTATTTCTCAAATATCCGCAAGGAGTTATCGAGTTCGTTCAAATTTCAAGGGACTTTGGTTAGTGTCCACATGTTTATCAATCACCTTGATACAGTCTACAATCAATATACGCTTGAACTTAGAATTGAACTTATTGATACATACATTCGCACATTATCGGTTGAAATCAGGATCAACTTTAACTGAATGAACTTTTTTCAACTAACGTAATGAACCATACATTACAAACAGGAAGGAACTAATAACAGATTATCCTTCAGGACTGACACTATTTATTTCAATACTTTACTGTGATTAAATAAAAAGAAGAGAAAAAGAGTTTGAAAACAAACATTATCACACAATTGATTGAGATAAGTACTATGGTTATATAAATAATAATTATTATATGTATTTTAATAACTTATGTTGACATAATTGTGATATAAAATGATATGTATTATTTTTTATTAGTTGATAGATTAATTTATTTTACATTTAATTAGATAATTATTTTAAATTTGAATTTCTGCACACATATGTCTTAATTTAATCTGTTAATTTTATTTCTTACTACTTACTTCTCATGTATTCTTAATTTTTCTTTTCTTTACTTTCTTTAACAATGATACAATACTTTAGTTTAGTTAATTAGATTTAATTCTATAACATTCTACAAACATTACATTAATTATTTATTTAATTAGTTATACTTTAGTATGTTGATTAATACAACACACATTCATTTAGTTAGGACATAATTTTAGTTAGGTATATAATTATTTACTGTCCTTTCTATGGTTGACGTTTCTTTGGTTAACTTAATATGTTTTAATGTATTTTATGACATGTAGTATATTTGACTATGACCTTCGACAATGTTTTACTCAAAGCATCATGGGCCGTATGTCGCTAATCTTTAGCCTTTAGCACGCTGCATAAAAATTCAGAAAACTTGCCCAACCACTGCATTCTTTTTCACAACGCCCCATTTTTATAGTGGGTGACTTGTAAATTCTATAGTTTTTTTGTTTTTTGGTCAATTGCTCTAATTTTTAGATTGTATAGAAATGAATGAATGATGAATCTGATGATATAAAATTTGTTTGTGTACATGTTAGATGTGATAGGAAGAGAGGAAAGGAAAGATGAAAAAAAACGAAAAAAATTTAAAAAAAATAAAAAAAAAAAATTTTTTTAATTTTAAAATTAAAAAAAAAAATTAAAAAAATGACCAACGAACGAAGAGTCCATATCCCTTGCATCTCAATGAAAGTCATTTGACCAATAGAGCAATACAAATCAAATGACGATCTTTTCGTTACACCCATCATCAGTAGCAAAGCAACAAACTCCCTAGCCAGCCGTGACATTCGGCCGTAATCCTATTTTTTTCCGATATTCCTAATCCTAACCCCGAAAATTATACATACTTGAAAGGCCATTTTACTTTCGTTTCCATCTCAGCCATCAAACATATTCTGAGAACCGATTTCAGCGCTTATAAAGACAAAAATTTCATCCCCACCGCATGGCGTCAGAATCCAATAAAATTAGAGCGAAATGGCCGCGCATCTGATGCCGATTCATTTCGATTTTAAAAATTTACAAAAAATAAAGCGGATACACCCATCACTTTTTTAAGATCGGAAACGGAAGCTAACTCTCTTGCAAATAAAATTACAACTTAACATCCGGGGCTGAAAATCATGTGTACACAAGTCCTCATGCTAGAAACGGTGACAGCCGCAAGGCGAGACATATCGCCTCCAGCTGGCAGAACATAGGTTGCGTTCGGCGATATGTCTCGCCGGCAGAGTGCTAAAGGTTAAATTGTTGAAAGAATTATGAGATTAAAAAAATCTATAGAATAGATTAGCTTGATTAATGACAGATTGAAGATCAAGTAAAAGTACACAGAATAATAATATATGAAAAACCATTCTTCAATCAAATGTTTAAAGGATCAAAACAGAACTCAACAAAATGGTGGCAACACTCTCAATACAGCACAAGCACAAAATTAAGACTATATCAGAGCTGTGTGCTTTCTGTGCTTCTCTATGGAGCGGAAAGCTGGAGAGTTACAGAGATGGAAATGTCGAAATTGTCCTCTTTTCACACAACATGCCTAAGAAAAATTCTCCGAATCTTTTGGCCGAATACCATCACCAACCAAGATCTACTTACTCGGAGCAAGCAAGAGGACATGCACACCATCATAGCTGGCAGACGCTGGAGCTGGGTTGGCCATGTCCTCAGAAGAGATCCCGATGCCATCACAAGAACAGCTATGCTTTGGACCCCTGAAGGAAAACGAAAGAGAGGCCGACCAAAAACAACTGGCGGAGGACTGTGGAGGCTGAGATGCAAAGAATGAACCAGAGTTGGGGCACTGTACGAAGGATGGCCACCGACCGAGCAAAGTGGAATAAATTTGTTGATGGCCACTGACTGCTTTGACGGTCGGCGGCTAAGGATCAAAGAAGAAGAGAAATGAATTCTTAGACGGCCCACTATCTTCATTTCAACCAGTATATTCAATTGCCGCCATCTACTTATGGTATGATCTCTCCACACCTTTAATTGTATTTAAGACCAGCAGGGATAGATGAATGAAGGATGCATCCGGCGTGTATGCAACCAACGCGCAACAGGTAGGCTACAATTAGCATTCATACCCTTCGACGTTTGCTGAGGGAGACTGAGCACCTATGGTTTTACCAGGAGTGCAGTGACGTCGATTCTGATCAACAATAAGGTAATTAAAAATTGCTAATATTGTGTGACTTCGTTTCATTGTTTGTTTAATATACTTTTACTAACCATTTTATATTAGCTTACTTTTTGTTCGTTATGGTTAGAAATTCATGATACGACAAATGTGTAGATGTGCACAAGACATTCACAAAAACACAATCGCCATGTGACCTAACTCTCCGAAAGTGTAGAATATATAGGAAGCGGATAATGCAATAGTTCAGATTTACCATTCGCAGAACAAAATTTAGAGCTGAAATGACGCAAATTCAGCAGTTCAAATACATCCGTTTCGTCGTTCTACTGACAGTATGCCCAGCCTTTAGAGTGGTAAACAACTAGATTAAGTTAACTGAGTCCGCGCTGTGCCACATTTAAGAGCCAACAAGGTTAAAAGAGAGTAAAAACCCATGCAGAAGCCCGTAAAAGGTAATGCAATACAGAAAACAAATTTATAGTGACACTAATTTTGTGATCATGTTATTTAGAGGAATATAACAAAAGTCTTCCAATAATTAAGTAAAGATAGAACAATAAATAAATAAAAATATTAAAGACCATTATGGCATATTAGTATTTCACTTCTAATTTTGTTACTGCAACTTCGTATGCCAAATTGGATTTCTTCCTTTCTTTTAAAAACAAAATCTCTTTTAAACTGGCAAGATTTTTTTTTTTTTTAAATTAATGATGAACAATATCCCGTTCAACCTCTGTTGGGTTATAATTAGGATACATGTTGTTTTCAATTCCAAATAATATGAAAAACTGCCGACATGGGAAAGTGGCATCACACCTGTCAAATCATTGTAAATAGGACAAATCACAATTACCAGTTATGCTTGTATGTTAAAAAAATATAAAAAACCCAAACAAACAAAAACGAGGTAAAACCGAACACAATCAAACATAAACTCGGGACCGAAGACGCAGCAAGAGAGATGAATGCAGTCAGCGACTCATAGCTTGACTGCTTGCGTCAGGGTCGGCGAACCAGAGCTGACTAAGACCCTACACCTCCAAGTGGTGGTCCTGTAAACAGGCTGCTTTCCTGCAGAAAGAGTTGGGATCGAAGAGGGAAGGCAAACCCGGTCCCCAAAAAATTCCGTGCTAAAGTCGGATGTGTCGGCCGAAAGGCGCAAATATTGCAGCTTCGCTGTAAACGGACACAACGCAACCAACGTCCCTTTCAGGACGAACGAGGAAGAAGAAGGAAAAATAACATAATACTCCAAACAAGAATAATCTTAAGGGGGAGAGGTGTAAAGGCCTGGTGTTTCCAGTTATATAAATGACTTAAACAGATAGCCTATTTATTTGACTTTCACGTGCCGTAAGTCATATGTATTGTAAGAACAGCACCAGACCTTCACATTCCCATGATAGGAAACTCTTTACAGAGCGATACAACAGGAAGCAATCTGATCATCAGAAGAAGTCCCCCCATCCGACAAGTGTTTCGGCCCTACATACTCCTTTACACTCTAAGGGGGGCGGGCCCACTTGGGTCATGACTCCCAAGCGTCTCAGCCTCCTGTTGTCTTGTATCGAAAATGAACCCATTTTACTTATGGTAGCAACTTTAATCCACAACTCTGCCAGCCGTCCCAATTAAACTGGCAAGAGAATCAGTAAGCAAATGTAGCAAATTGTTTAAAGTAACAAATTCACAAAATGAATAACGTAGAGGAGGACAAAGCCTTAAGAAACATGGTAGGATCCTGTTACACGCCTATTGAGGCATATTGGGAATACGGTCTTCTTCTTCTTCTTCTTCCATCCTTAGCCATCAACCGGCAAAGCAGTATGTGGCCAGTACGCCTAGTGGCGTCTTAGGGCAACAACAAATTGATCGATCTATCGCTGTTTCCACCACGCCTAGTGACGTCTTTGTGGAACAAAAACAGACCAAACAATCTATCGTTGTTTCCGTAATCAGATTGATTGGCAAGCAGGTGATCAGCCCACTGTGCGAAGTTTTTACGGGATGGGGTAAACAGCCCCATGCCCATACCCTCCTTAGTCGCTTTTTACGACATGCGTGGTAGGGTGCAGTGTTACTATTCTTTGCTCCCCTTTCGGGCCCCGGTAACACACGGGTGTGGGAATACGGTGTTAGGCCCATATTTTCTTGACCATCGGCACACAATGGTGTGGTCAGCATCACGCCGGCCGCCTTAACCTGTCCAGAGTTGTTCTGGTACCCAATTCATGAGGCTGGGTCGACTAAAAAATCCCACCTCAACTGGGGATCGAACCATGGACCACCGAGCTGGGAAGCCAGTGCACTAACCACTGCGCCACTGCGGCTCCCCAAGAAACATGGTAGGGCTCTGACAAAAGCACATTTCCCACAAGAAAGAATACAGCTTCTCCCCACGACGCTTAACGACGAATTGAAAAGATAAAAGTAAAATATTTTATTGTAATATATCTTATATTATTTACATGTGCTTCCTTGAATGCTATTGACAGAGTCCGTCACGAGAAAATAATTCAATGCCTCGAAGACATCGGTATTGATAAGAAAGACATAAGAATACTCAGTAACCTTTATTGGGAACAAACTGCTACAATAAGATCTGGCAGGAATTACTCACCATATATAGATATAAAAAGAGATGTCAGACAAGGCTGTGTACTCTTCCCCCCCCCCCTCCCCCCGCCCATTTAATCTATACACAGAAAAAAATGTTTCAAATATATACAGGAAATGCCAGGACTGAATATCAGTGGAGGCCAATAAACAATCTCAGATATGCAGATGATACCGTTTTGTTAGCTGAAAATGAACAGGATTTACAAGAACTAGTGAGGCAAGTAGACACCATTAATCACGAATACGGACTGGATATAAACATCGAGAAAACGAAAACTGTGATAATTGGCAAAACAGACGATAAGCCCACATTAAAATAAGTATAAATAGGAAAATCCCGGAACAAGTCAAGAGTTTCTCATATCTTGGTCATATAATAACAGAAGATGGCAGATGTGAAACGGAAATCAAGATGAGAATAAGAATGACCATATGAGACAAATACTGACATCTAAACAGTTAACTCACACATTAACGCTGAGAATCATCAAGTGTTATATATATATATATATATATATATATATATATATATATATATATATATATATATATATATATATATATATATATATATATATATATATATATATATATATATATATATATATATATATATATATATATATATATATATATCTCTTCATTATTTTTTTTTAATTAATGAAAAAAAAAAAGAAATATTCCGTTCAACCTCTGATGGGTTATAATTAGGATATATATTGTTTTCAATTCCAAATAATATGAACAACTGCCGATATGAGAAAGTTGCATCACATTTGTCAAATCATTGTAAATAGATGGTATAGAAACATGGGCATTGAATAAGCAATTGGAAGAAGGAATTGACGCTATGTGGATACATAGGAGAATGAGGCGCATCTCACGGAAAGAGAAGAAAACAAATAATGAGGTCCTAGAAAACCTAGATATGAAAAGAGAATTAATGAGGTAGCTGGAAATTAGGCAAATAAGATAGTTTGGCCACATAAACAGACGTAACACCTTGCAGAAGACCATAATAGAAGGTAGAGTTGAAGGTCAACGTGCAAGAGGAAGATGGCGCTATAAGTGGGAAGATAACATCAAGAGATGGACAGGAAAGAGTTTATCAGAGTGTACCACCAAGACAATAGACAGAAGACATTGGAGATCCATTACAGCCGACATTCATTGTGGAAATGGCACCTGATGATGATGATCTTATAATAAAGAAATGATCTTTGTTTAAAAAACAAATGTAAAGGTAGCCCCATAGTAGATACTGCCGTAGTGGAGTGAAGTGTTAGAGACTTCACTATACTAGGAACTTCACTATACTAGGAACTTCACTATACTAGGAACTTCACTATACTAGGAACTTCACTATACTAGGTCCAGAATGGAGAGGTGTGGTGACCAGGTCCTTCCTCGTTGCCTGTACCTTCAGAGACTCAAGAGCAGAGTCAGATACCCATTTAAAGCTGGGTAGACTGAAGCGTGGTGATACCATGAATCGAACCCGGTACGGTACCTTTGCCGCGAGAGACCAGCGCTTTAACTACTAATGTAAGGATCTTTGTTAAGACACAGTCAAAGCAATATTTTTAAAGAAAAAACAACCCATTCTAATCTCTCATGGGTTATTGTTATTGTTGAACAGAATCGACACCACTGCACTCCGGGCAAACCTATAGGTGCTCAGTCTCCCTCAGTATATATATCGAAGGCTTTCAATGCTAACTGTTCCTGTTGCGCGCTGGTTGAATAAACGACGGATGCATTTTCTCATGCGTAGATCCCTGCTAACCTAACGTTTGATGCTAAGTTCCAGCAATCTTATCCTTGTTGACTCATCGATTCCAATGTTGTTCTCGAACAGGCGAGCGGGACCCAAAGATGCAGCAATAGAGAATGCAGTCAGCGACCCATAGCTTGACTGCTTGCATCAGGGTCAGCGAACCAGAGCTGACCAAGACCCTTCTCCACCTCCACGTGGTGGTCCTGGAAATAGGCTGCATCAATGCAGTCTGGCTGAGAGAGTAGGGATCGCAGAGGGAAGGCAAACCCGGTCCCAAAAAATGCCGTGCTGAAGTCGGATGTGTCGACCGAAAGGCGCAGATATCACAGCTCCGGCGTAAACAGACACAGCTCAACCAACGTCCTTTTCAGGACGAACGAGGAAGAAGAAGATTAAGAACAGGCGAGCATTAATTGTCGTCATATCTCTCCCTAATCGATATCAAATGTCCCCACTTTGGTTGCTCTCTCAGCTCGCATTACCGCGTACCCCTGCATTACCAGGACAGCAGATCCACACCAGTTCCTGAAGATTCGAAGCTCTGATAGGTTATAAACAGGATACAGTTATCTTCTTCTTCTTCTTCTGTCCTTAGCCACCGACCGTCAAAGCAGTCATTGGCCATTACGCCTAGTGGCGTCTTAGGGCAACAGCAGATAGGTCTTCTTTGCCATTGTTTCCCATCACGCCTAGTGGCGTCTTTAGGGCAATGGCAAATCAACCCATTTGCCGTTGTTTCCGTAATCGAAGTGTCTGGCAAACGGGTGATCAGCCCGTTGGTATACAGTTATCTAATAGGTTATAAATAGGTTATATAGCGATGCTAATTTAAGATATTAATTTTGGTTTCCAATATCTGAATATGGCATTATTTCCCCCCCCCCCCCCCCCCAGTTTAGTCCAAAATAGGGTAAATCATGTCTCACACTGTGTTGATGTATGTGTGCGTGTTCGTTTTCCTTTGTATTAATATGGTAATCTCTTGTGCCTGTCATGTTGTTAATAAGGGGGATTAGGACAGGAAAGCCCTAGGTGTTTGGGATGACACCCAATTCACTATTCATCTGCCATCATCATTGTACCGGACCGGTACATTAAGAGAACCTCTCCAGACCTTCACTTACCCGCCACCCACTTACTAATCCTTATTCATTCATTCATAACCCTCCACTCCCAAAGGTGCAAAGACCTTCAACAAACACAGGCCAAGTCCTCTTGTCACATGCCATCATCTCAAGTTCTTTCCACGTTCTCCTTATCATTTTCACCTCTGTTTCCAGCTCTCTTCTCCGTGTGCTTCTTGGTCTACCTCTGCTTCTCTTGCCCTGGGGGTTCCAGAACAAGGACTGCCTTGTAATGCTATCAACAGGTTTCCTCAGAGTGTGTCCTATCCATCGCCTTCCTCTCATCTCTCGCTCCACCGGCACTTGTCTAGTTCTTGTCATCAGTTCCACGTTGGTAACCTTGTCATACCATTTTAATCCCTCTATTCTACGCGAGCACCCATCCATGAAAGTCTGTAGCTCTTTGGTAGTTGTCTTTGTTGCTCTCCATGTTTCAGAGCCACACAATAGGACTGACCCCACACTTGTGCCGAAGATTCCTACTTTCGTGTTGGATCCGATTTCTCTCGATCTCCATACATTTCCCAATGCAATGAAAGCTCCTCTTGCCCCTTGTATTCCCACTTTTATTTGACTTCGTGACAGATACATTCTTATTTATGTATGGCAGTTACGCCGTCAAAAAAAGTTTCGTGTTCCACTTTTTTTTTTTTTATTCCTCGCATGAGGTTGCATATTTTTTCCTCGCATGAGGTTGCATTTGCCCCACCCATACCCAGCCCTGGTCAAGACCACATGTCCCAACACAAGAAGATCCAATGACAACATGTGTCATTGTAGTGATCCTCTGTGTTCTCACACTAGGTACCTCATGACATGAATGTCACTACTGTTTCCCGTGTGTAGACACATGATCCCAGCCAAAAGCCAGGATACTAGGCATTGGGTTGTACAGCGTAAAATACGCTGCAGTTCTTCGTGTTCCACTAATTTTTTTTTTTTTTTTTATTTTTTTATTATTATTATTCCTCGCATGAGGTTGCATATTTTTTCCTCGCATGAGGTTGCATTTGCCCCACCCATACCCAGCCCTGGTCAAGACCACATGTCCCAACACAAGAAGATCCAATGACAACATGTGTCATTGTAGTGATCCTCTGTGTTCTCACACTAGGTACCTCATGACATGAATGTCACTACTGTTTCCCGTGTGTAGACACATGATCCCAGCCAAAAGCCAGGATACTAGGCATTGGGTTGTACAGCGTAAAATACGCTGCAGTTCTTCGTGTTCCACTTTTTTTTTTTTTTTTTTTTTTTTTTTTTTTTTTTTTTTATTCCTCGCATGAGGTTGCATATTTTTTCCTCGCATGAGGTTGCATTTGCCCCACCCATACCCAGCCCTGGTCAAGACCACATGTCCCAACACAAGAAGATCCAATGACAACATGTGTCATTGTAGTGATCCTCTGTGTTCTCACACTAGGTACCTCATGACATGAATGTCACTACTGTTTCCCGTGTGTAGACACATGATCCCAGCCAAAAGCCGGATTCTAGGCATTGGGTTGTACAGCGTAAAATACGCTGCTTTTTTTCGTGTTCCACTTTGTTTTTTTTTTTTTTTTTTTTGTTTTTTTTTTTTTTTATTCCTCGCATGAGGTTGCATATTTTTTCCTCGCATGAGGTTGCATTTGCCCCACCCATACCCAGCCCTGGTCAAGACCACATGTCCCAACACAAGAAGATCCAATGACAACATGTGTCATTGTAGTGATCCTCTGTGTTCTCACACTAGGTACCTCATGACATGAATGTCACTACTGTTTCCCGTGTGTAGACACATGATCCCAGCCAAAAGCCAGGATACTAGGCATTGGGTTGTACAGCGTAAAATACGCTGCAGTTCTTCGTGTTCCATTTTTTTTTTTTTTTTTTTTTTTTTTTTTTTTTTTTTTTATTCCTCGCATGAGGTTGCATATTTTTTCCTCGCATGAGGTTGCATTTGCCCCACCCATACCCAGCCCTGGTCAAGACCACATGTCCCAACACAAGAAGATCCAATGACAACATGTGTCATTGTAGTGATCCTCTGTGTTCTCACACTAGGTACCTCATGACATGAATGTCACTACTGTTTCCCGTGTGTAGACACATGATCCCAGCCAAAAGCCGGATTCTAGGCATTGGGTTGTACAGCGTAAAATACGCTGCAGTTCTTTTTTTTTTTTTTTTTTTTTTTATTCCTCGCATGAGGTTGCATATTTTTTCCTCGCATGAGGTTGCATTTGCCCCACCCATACCCTGCCCTGGTCAAGACCACATGTCCCAACACAAGAAGATCCAATGACAACATGTGTCATTGTAGTGATCCTCTGTGTTCTCACACTAGGTACCTCATGACATGAATGTCACTACTGTTTCCCGTGTGTAGACACATGATCCCAGCCAAAAGCCGGATTCTAGGCATTGGGTTGTACAGCGTAAAATACGCTGCAGTTCTTCGTGTTCCACTTTTTTTTTTTTTTTTTTTTTTTTTTTTTTTTTTTTTTTTTTTATTCCTCGCATGAGGTTGCATATTTTTTCCTCGCATGAGGTTGCATTTGCCCCACCCATACCCAGCCCTGGTCAAGACCACATGTCCCAACACAAGAAGATCCAATGACAACATGTGTCATTGTAGTGATCCTCTGTGTTCTCACACTAGGTACCTCATGACATGAATGTCACTACTGTTTCCCGTGTGTAGACACATGATCCCAGCCAAAAGCCGGATTCTAGGCATTGGGTTGTACAGCGTAAAATACGCTGCAGTTCTTCGTGTTCCACTAATGTGTGGAACACTGACGTGATACCTATCACGATACATCAAAACAAGGTATTAACACAATTGCAAAACGTCCTGCACTGATGTAACATACCAGAATAGCTTTAAAATCTTATAATAATTAAATTAATTTTGATAAATGTATAAAGAAAATCTTGACAACTATTTATGTTCTTTAAAATTTACTGACCGTTATAAAATTTACGTTCTTACAGTAAGATTTATTGTAGATTTGGTTCATTTTAATATATTTTAGTAATTTAGTTAATTAAACTATTTTGAAAAAAGGGGTGTAGTCCTGTCATTCAAAGTGGGATAATTAATTATATTTATTAAAGGGATATAATTCAAATTGTGTTTTCGTTCTATATCCCTTTGACTGTTATTTAAAAGGATACATTGTATATGGCACTCATTGTGTTTCAGCGCTTACATGTAATGTATGTTCACAACATTTGCCTTAAAAATGGTTTTGTTATCAGGCACGGCAAATATTCTTCGCATACTGTAATATATATCAAAAGATATCTTCTACGGACAATTAGCAGATGGCAAGAGAACAGTTGGGCGACCACAGCTGAGGTTCAAAGATGTGTGCAAGAGAGATATGAGGGCACTGGACATGGATCCAGCAACATGGGAGGATGAAGCTGCCGATCGCACTAAGTGGCGATGCTATTTACGGCGCCACCTCAGATTGGGCGAAGAGAGGCTCACACAACAAGCAGAGGAGAGGAGAAAACGTCGAAAGGAGCACCAGGAAAATAAGCAGCTGAGGGCTGTCATCTCAGGGGCGCATTTCCATAGTCAGTTATGACTGAAGGGGCTATTATAGACTGTAATATAGAAATGTTGTATTTACAATCTAATTACGTGTAGAATATTTATGAATAGTGGTGTGAACACATACAAACACATCAGCAGAACTTAGTCTGGCAATGGATAGGACACACATTTCGGAAACCTGTTCATAGCATTACAAGGTAGTCCTTGTTCTGGAACACCTAAAGCAAGAAGGTCAGGGGTATACCAAAAACACATGGAGAAGATAACAGGAGACAAAGAGTGAAAGTGACAAAACGGGGCGTCCTATCGATTTTTGTTTCTCTCCGGCAGTATCGGTACATTTGTGGTACTGATTTATTTTATGTGCTTTCAATTGTCGCACTTTTACTTTCTTTCTTTCCTTTTTTCTTCGCTATTTTTCTGCTAAGTAGCAGATATTTGAGTATTGTCGAATTGCTTGACACTCCCTGTAGGTGATAATGATCACATTTTCTTGACGCTACCCAGATTTGCTGAGATAATTACTCACAGTCGCCAGGGAGCGGCACAGCTTGGCTAAGATTAGCACAAGATCTCGTTTACGCGGCGGAGACATGACATAAGCGTTTCTTGTCTTGTACTTGTTATGACAAGAGTACTTTCTGATAAAGAAATGATGGTTACATTTTGAACACGCTGTTGTATGAGTTTTCCGATCTGTCTGTAAGTTTGAACACAAGGGCATCGGACATCTTATTACCATATATGGGAGAGTTGACCTCTGCCTTACGTTCAACATTTTTCGGAATATTTTGAAATTACTCCATAACCCGCCTGTTTGAATATGATTGGAGTTTGTTGATAGCTCATAACAAACGAAGGCGTGGGAAGGCAGGGAATATAATCTGACCATTTTCTCAAGCTATTTTGCTTGAGAAATCACTCGTCAAGTTACCAGACCTTGCTATAGTGAAGAACTAGATTTCAGAATTCCTTCTTTAAATACCGTACACCTTTTATTGGGGTATTTATCAGGACTTACAATATAGTTCGGGAAATCTCTAACATTTCAAATAAGGAAACTGGGACTGAGGAAACTGAAGGACCACACACGATATCAGAGAGGGGACTTATTAAATAAATGCCACCCCAGACGCGTGTAAGAGGCCGATTCAAGTCTCTTTTATTCATCTGAGCAAAACAGTCTGTGAGCCAGGATTTGCGTAAGATGTGATTTACATATCAAATTTTATATATATGTATATATTACCATGTGAATTTTAATATGGGAAACTCGCTAGTGGATGTCACAGTCATTTGAGGTTGGCAACTTTAGCGTATAGAATGATTATTCATTGTTAAGTCATGTTTTATTAAAGGGGAGGTTAAGGAGTGTCATCTTTTTGTATACATGCTTGTACTTGTATGAGATGTTTATTTTTTTCAGTGGACTTCGCGCTTTCGATGAGCTGTGGGTTGCGAGTGATTTCTCGTGACAGTACGAGTCTGGCAGAGCTGGGGAATCGCCGTTTTACCATTCCGCTAGTGTGTACCAGTGAATATCTTGGGGTGATAGAAATATTTGATAATTGAAGAGGATAATTTTGTGAAATAAAAGATAAAGAGATTATTGCCGGGAATGTTCTTTCTCCCAGGTATTTATGGAGTGTTTTTCCAAGGGATATTATAGAGGCCATGGATTATACGGCCGTGATTTTGATTCATGCTTATTCTGATGGATGTGTTTTCCCTGTATCAGAAATCATAGTATGCCGCTGTGTAAGCGACCAGTGATTATCCTCACTTATGAAGATAGTGTTGTAAACCTTTATGAAACGTGAGCTGCTGTGTTCTGCAGCCTTTGTACTTTGAGTTGTGCACCTGTAACTGAATCCTTGGATATTGCTTTGAATGGATTTATGCATTCACTTACTGCATTCTACAGCTTATTGAGTGTTGATGCATATATATTGTCTCGATGTTTACTTTGTTTCTTTCTAGAGTTACTTGCCCTTAGGCTAACTCTTCTGTTTCCTTCTTCCTACTTCCTGCTTCTAAGATGGCTGATTAAAAGTGTCGTTTTTATCCAGTGCGTTTGCCTTCGTGATTATGCGTCATAAGGTGAGAGTGTTTGACAGCCAGCTACGTCTCATTACATTTAACAATATTTACTACACACAACAGTAAATATCGACATAGTGGCAGCGGTGTTTATTTCTACAGAATTCGGACTATTCTGCTGAACATCTTCTAACACGTGTGCTGACGTCATAGCCTTGCGGTGAGGGGACGATAAACTGGTAATACCAAGTTTAACTCTTCTGTTGGTAGGTTATTGCTTGCATACCATTATTAGACATTTCGTCATGGCAGAACGGCCCATGTTTCGGTTACCACCCTGCCTAGACATAAATAACGTCGAACCAGACACATTTCGTAAATGGAGACGACAGTTAGAACTATATATGGATGCAGCAGAAGTGGCCGCTAAACCTGATCCTGTTCGGGCGGCTATGATCCTTCACTGTGCTGGACCTCAAGCTGTTAAAGTTTTTGATCAACTTGCAGAGGAAGGAGACCACTCTAATCCTAATAAAATTCTCGATTTGCTCCAGAACCATTGTAGCTCACGAAGCAATGAAGTATGACATACGTTCAGATTCTGGAACACACCTCTTCAAGAGCCTTTTAATTCCTTTTTGACTGAGCTGAGAACTAAGGCAGATTTGTGCAACTTTAACGACAAGGATAGTATAATAAGAGACAAAATTGTCTTTACTGTTAACAAAAGATTACAAGAGAAGCTCTTGAGAGAAGCTGACCCCGATCTAAAGAAAGCCATTCACATATGCAGAGTCTTCGAGCAAACTGGAAAAGACATAAGTGAGATGAATAATACAGTACAACCTTCTGAAGCAAGGGTTGAAAAGGTACAGAAAAAATCACTCAACCATAAACCTCCCAAGAGAGACACTGGCCATGCTGCTGGTAAAGCCTATTAAAGTAACACTGACAGTGGGTACTTTGAATCTAGAAAGGAGTGTCATTACTGTGGACAGAAACATCCATTGATTAAGAGAAAGTGTCCTGCATGGGGGAAGTTTTGCTCAAATTGTGGGGGAAGAAACCATTTCAAAGTTAAATGCAAGAAAGTTCACACCGTTCACACAGAGTCAGTGGAAGATTCTGAAGTTTTTCTTAACTGTGTGAAGTCTAGCAAAGCTTGTACACCTGCACAACTCATTGTCAATGGAAAAATGGTAAAATTTCAGCTAGACACAGCAGCTGATGTGAATACAATCTGTCAACGCTTTGTGATGCAAGAACAGTTGCTAACCACAAAACAGAGGCTTGTTATGTGGAATGGTACTAAGATGACTCCACTGGGAGAAGTTCTATTAACTGCTGAGAATCCTAAGACTGGGACAAAACACAATATAAGGTTTACTGTTGTGAAAGATAGATTCACATGTTTGCTGGGCAACAACACACTGCAGGATCTACAGTTTGTGACAGTCAACACAAACAAATTTATTGCTAAGGTGGTTACTGACAGTTCAGATAATGATCATAACTCTGATAACCATCTAGGTTTCCTGGGTGAAGCTGTGTTGCGTATTGATCCTAATATTCGTCCAAAGGCACTGCCAAGCAGAAAAATACCATTTTCACTTAAGAGCAAGGTAAAATCAGAGCTTCAAAATCTAATGAATAGAGGTATATTAATACCAGTAGAGGAACCGACTGAATGGGTTAACCAAATGGCTGTTGTTGAAAAGTCTGATGGTTCCTTAAGAATATGTATTGATCCTAGACCCCTGAATGAGGCTTTGCTGAGAGAGCATTACAGATTACCAACTTTGGATGATGTATTGCCTGAACTCAATAATGCCAAGATTTTCACAAAGCTGGATATCAAGGAAGCATTCTGGCATATCAAACTTGATGAGAAGTCTAGTAAACTTACAACAATGATTACACCTTTTGGTAGGTTCAGATGGTCTAGATTACCATTTGGGTTGAATGTAAGCAGTGAAATTTTCCAGAGGCATCTAGCACAAGCTCTTGAAGGTCTTCATGGTTGCATCAATGTTGCTGATGACATTGTTATTGCAGGTTGTGGATCAAACAGACAGCAAGCAATTAAGGACCATGATCTGAAACTTAAAGCACTGAAACATAGGTGTAAAGAAAAAGGCATTAAACTGAATGAAGCTAAAGCTCAAGAGAAGAAAGAAGAAATTACCTTCATGGGTCACCTTATTACTGCTCGAGGCGTTGAACCAGACAAGAAAAAGGTTGAGACAATACTAAACATGCCTGTTCCTAAATTCTGTCATGAGGTTTGCAGATTTTGCGGCATGATACAGTATCTAGCAAAGTTTCTCAACAATCTTTCAGAAGTTCTTCATCCAATAAGAGAACTTACCCGTAAGGATACTCCCTTTATCTGGTCTGCTGAATGTGAACAAGCCTTCAAGAGAGTCAAGAAACTGATTACTTCTACTCCAGTACTCGCATACTATGATCCTGATGAATCTTTGTGTATTCAAGTTGATAGTAGCAGCTATGGATTTGGGGCTGTCCTCCTACAAAATGGTCATCCAATAGAGTTTGCTTCAAGAGTTCTAACTGAAACAGAACAACGCTGGGCTCAAATTGAGAAGGAACTCTTAGCTGTTGTATATGGTTTGGAACGCTTTGACCAGTACACTTATGGAAGGAAGGTTACAGTCGTCAACGACCATAAACCTTTGGCAGCCATCGTTAAGAAACCTCTGAGTCAAATTCCTCGAAGACTGCAGAATTTACTGATGCGCAGCCATCGATATGACTTTGAATTCCAATGGGTACAAGGTTCCGATCTTCTTACAGTCGACACACTGTCCAGAGTTTGTATTCATAATGTCACATTGGATTCCTTAGCTGATAGAGAAAGCAATGCAGGAGCTGATGCACCTGTAAGATTACCTGAAATACCAGATGTGATGATGGAAAAGATTAAAGCTGAAACTCTCGAAGACAGCGTGCTTCAGAGGTTGAAGTCTACCATTTTGCATGGGTGGCCTACAAAAAAGTCTGATGTACCAGCTGAGCTTATGCCTTATTTTGACATTCGTGATACTCTGACAACAGAACAAGGCATAATACTTAAAGGAGAGCGTATTCGTATCCCAAAAGCACTGAGGCCTGAAATCAAGCAGAAGCTACACGCTGCTCATCTTGCATTTGACAGCATGATGCGCCGGGCCAGAAGTTGTCTGTTTTGGATGGGCATGACAGCTGAGATTCGACAGATAGCTGACAGTTGTCCAGAATGTCAAGAAACAAAGGCAAGGAATACTAAAGAACCCTTAAACCAACATTCAAGAGGTTTATCACCCTGGGAGAAAGTTGGCACTGACATCTTTATTATAGAAGGCCGATATAATTTAGTTCTGATTGACTACTTTTCCAACTTCATTGAAGTAGACTTTCTACCTACAATGACAGCACAGTTAGTCATCAGGAAATTGAAGTCTCATTTTGCTCTTTATGGTGTTCCTAAAGTTACTGTATCTGACTCAGGTACTCAGTTTACGTCTGCACAGTTCAGATCATTTACTGCTAGATGGGGAATACTTCATGTTAAATCAGCACCAGGTCACCATAAAGCCAATGGATTAGCTGAATCTGCTGTGAAACTCATTAAGGGTATGATGAGTAAGACTGTTCAAAATAACACAGATGCATATGAGGCACTACTTGAACTTCGTAATACGCCAAGACAAGGGTTTGATCAAAGTCCAGCAGAAATACTGTTCAACAGGAAACTGCGTACACTGATACCTTCTGCAGTGAAACCCATTGCATCTCACAGTAGAGTTATTGAAAGTAGAGGCAGTACATTTGATTGTTATGAAATTAATTGTATTCTGTGCAGGCAAGGGAGAAAAGCAAAAATACAAAAAAATGCACGTGCGTTATCCTGCTGGAGAAGCTGCAAGTCTGGATAAATTGTGAACGCAGGAGCAACCAGTGCATCCAGAACCTCATCTCGATATGTCACAGCATTAACATTTCCACGGAAGACGTGAAGAGACAAGCGATGGTGAAAACTGAATCATCCCCAAATGTGAATACTGCCACCTCCAAATCGGTTGACACAGCAATCTGCAAAGCGCTCTCCACACCGTCGCCAAATCCGCATACGTCCATCAGCAAAGGATATGTTGAATCTGCTCTCGTCTGTGAATAGGACAGTATTCCACTGCAGTCTAGTCCGTCTGACATGTTGCTCTGCCCATTGCAGGCGCTGCTGACGATGTCTGTGAGTCAAGTTTGGCCCAACATAAGGTCGTCTTGCAGTAAGGCCTGTATCTCTGAGTCGTCGTATGACTGTCATTCGAGAGACTTGCCCATGTCTACCCACTATTGCTCTTGCTGTTTGACTTGCCGGGAGAGTACGATTCCTTAGGTAACTCAGCACAATATGACGATCTTGCGCAGGGGTAGTAACTCGTGGTTGGCCACTCCGAAGTCTATCCCGGGCACTGCCAGTGGTTCCGTAACGTTCATTGAGACGTACAATAGTGCTGTGGTGGCAATTCATCCTTCTGGCAATGGCCCGCGAGCTCATTCCGGTCTCCAACATACCAATGGCTCGTTGGCGGTCGTTTTCAGATAGTCGTGGCATTTCAAGCACATGTACTGGGTGTTTTGTCTCAACGGCCTTTTTATACCGAATATACTGCCACAACGTGTACACATTTTCAGGGTCATAGCTGTTGGGAATCGTGTTGCACGTGTAACTTTCATTGTTTTCATGTAGTCTATACACAAACCCGTGGGTTGAATCATGCACTTTCCATTCCAGCAGCCATTCGCTCTCTACCTCATGGCAAACACGGGGAAAATACATTTCCACACTTTTTTTTTCCAGCTTCTCGGCATCAGTATATATAATAGTGGTGCGTTTTTATTGTGCTTCAGTATATAAATTAGATAGAACATTATAAAGTATAAAGTCAAAATATGATAGAAATAAAGTATTGGGTTGCGATTTGCTTCTTCACCCACGCCTGCAAATGTATCGCTTTCAATAAGCCTTAGCGCAGAGTGAATGGTACTAGCTTTTCTAAGTCGTCCTTGAAAATAAATATAACATTTTTACAAGGTCAAGGCGTATTTGCCCAAGACCGAGTGAGAGAGGAAAGAAACGGAGGGATGAAGGAATGCTACCATTGTCACGCGTTGGGTTTGGAAATCGCAAATTGTATGAACGCGCGATATTGGTCTTGACAGTTTTGAAAAATACGACGCAAGGCCAATACTTGTATCGTCCTATAGTCACGCACACAGCTCTCAGTAGTAGCGTAAATTCTGACGTAACACAGACGATGTCGTTTTAGTTTTTAAAAAGCGTTATAGAAAGGAAAAAAGATGGTGGTTTTCTAGATTTAAATAATATTGACGACTAACAAGGAAAAATATGGAATTACTAAATATAATACATAGGGCCATAAAACTTAGATGGTTTTGTGTAACAGTGCCTCCTGATCAATAATATATTTTAATTTACAAGATAGTCCACTAATAACCAAGATATTGAAATAATACTGTATAGTCTAGGACAGACTGACGAACGAACACTCATGCCTGCTTATCTTAGACATAACATTTTTTGAACGCGGTTTTGCCATGAGGCAGAAGAGGGTACAAGTAAAATGATTGGTTGTAGTAGAAAGAGGGAGAGAGTTTATTGGTTGGTCTAAAACTAAATATATTTTTGCAACGTAATATCCAAAGCAGACTAACACATTATATATTTGGGGTTTGGTTTTTCAAAATTTGATTCAAAAATGTTAGTCGCCCTACCCCATTGGCCAACGCATTTAATATTATTGAAAACTTGGAAGGCTGGACGCCATTTGTAGAAAAACGTTCCCTTAAACAGGTCGATTAATAGACCAGAAGTTTGACTTGCTTCACAATCTATTGAAGACATAACTAGTAAAAGCAGTCATAGTCTGCAGCGGCACAGCTAAACTTGTGCTAAATCAGCGTACCTGTGTGTATTTCATAGAATTTGTGGTAAGAACGAATTTATTAATATTTTATTTTAAAATGTGAGTGTGAGATACTGCCATATGAAAAAGATTTTACGACTGTAAGTACATAGGTCCCTAGCAGACTTATGCAGGGCCTAGATGTTGATCCATCATATAACAAACTACCAAAGAGGTAAATCCAAAAGATTATATATAGGTTGTCATCAAGTATCATATCACCTATCATATTTTATGGAAAAAGATCAATGATAATAGCAGAGGTGTTGTAGCCATTAGGGGAGAGGAAAAGAGAACTGGTACAAACTGTAACATCAATCTATGTGGATGAGCTGGGTTGGTCAGAGAGATCTGACCATGTTCTTTTATTTTAAACGTGTTGTTTGTGGAAATGGTAGCATAAATACTATGTAAAGAAGGAAACATAAATGTCATATTGCAGGGTTTCTTGCTGGCATTAGTCCAGTGCCAGTTTTCCTGAGGGAAGAATCTGTATGATTGTGGACGTTACTCTAGTGGTATCAGCTCTTTACCACGTGAGTAGTAATATCAGCACCAAATCTCTACCATATTATCTCCAGACAAGTGAGACAGTGGCCGTTGGCCGGAGAGACAACTATATTCCAACTACACGTGCCAGATAAGTGAATCTCATCTGGAACGAGATAATTCATCGACAGAATAGATTATCTTCTTTTCTTCTTCTTCGTTCGTCCTGAAAAGGACGTTGGTTGCGTTGTGTCCGTTTACAGCAAAGTTCCGATATTTGCGCCTTTCGGCCGACACATCCGACTTCAGCACAGCATTTTTGGGACCGGGTTAGCCTTCCCTCTTCGATCCCTACTCACTCAGCCAGACTGCACTGATGCAGCCTGTTTCCAGGACCACCACTTGGAGGTGGAGTAGGGTCTTGGTCCGCTCTGGTTCACTGACCCTGACGCAAGCAGTTAAGCTATGGGTCGCTAACTGCATTCCTCACTGTTGACGCGTCTTAGGTCCCAGAATAGATTATAAACTCCTTGCTTATAAACACCATTTCCACCTAATAAAATTGTCAAGAAGAGTTATGAATAAAGACATGGGAATGATGTAAACACCCCAACCCGCCATCTAGTACCAGTAATAAGTAGATAGATATTTAACAACACCATTATTATATTTCATATTATGCTATTCGACAGAATGTCCTTTTTAGTTATTTGATTTTGCCTATACATACATATATATATATATATATATATATATATATATATATATATATATATATATATATATATATATATATATATATATATATATATATATACTGAAGCACATTAAAAACGGAGCCGCGGTAGCATAGTGGTTAGTGCACTGGCTTCCTAGCGCAGTGGTCTATGGTTCGATCCCCAGATGAGGCGGAAAAATTTTTAGGCCACAAACGGCTCCTGGGTCCAAAATACCAGAGCAACTCTGGGCAAGGTTAAGCGGTGATGCCGACCACATCACCCCTCGTGTGCCGACGGTCAAGATAATATGGGCCTAACACCATATTCCCAATATGCCTCAATGGGCGTGTAACGGGTTCCTTTACCTTTTTTTCTTTTACATTAAAAACGCACCACCTGTATAATCCAGGAACAGAGTGTGAAATGTAAATATAAGTGTGTACAAGTTTACATATTTGGAATCTTTATTCATTTTCCTATGAATCCATGCTGGTCATTAATTTGTACATTTGATTGTTATGAAATTCATTGCATTCTGTGCAGGCAAGGGAGAAAACCAAAAATACACAAAAAATGCACGTGCGTTATCCTGCTGGAGAAGCTGCAAGTCTGGATAAATTGTGAACGCAGGAGCAACCAGTGCATCCAGAACCTCATCTCGATATGTCACAGCATTAACATTTCCACGGAAGACGTGAAGAGGCAAGCGATGGTGAAAACTGAATCCTCCCCAAATGTGAATACTGCCACCTCGAAATCGGTTGACACAGCAATCTGCAAAGCGCTCTTCACACCGTCGCTAAATCCGCATACGTCCATCTGCAAAGGATATGTTGAATCTGTTCTCGTCTGTGAATAGGACAGCATTCAACTGCAGTCTAGTCCATCTGATATGTTGCTCTGCCCATTGCAGGCGCTGCTAACGATGTCTGTGAGTCAAGTTTGGCCCAACATAAGGTCGTCTTGCAGTAAGGCCTGTATCTCTGAGTCGTCGTATGACTGTCATTCGAGAGACTTGCCCATGTCTACCCACTATTGCTCTTGCTGTTTGACTTGCCGGGAGAGTAATTCCTTAGGTGACTCAGCACAATATGACGATCTTGCGCAGGGTAGTAACTCGTGGTTGGCCACTCCGAAGCCTATCCCGGGCACTGCCAGTGGTTCCGTAACGTTCATTGAGACGTACAATAGTGCTGTGGTGGCAATTCATCCTTCTGGCAATGGCCCGCGAGCTCATTCCGGTCTCCAACATACCAATGGCTCGTTGGCGGTCGTTTTCAGATAGTCGTGGCATTTCAAGCACATGTACTGGGTGTTTTTGTCTCAACGGCCTTTTTATACCGAGTATACTGCCACAACGCGTACACATTTTCAGGGTCATAGCTGTTGAGAATCGTGTTGCACGTGTAACTTTCATCGTTTTCATGTAGTCTGTACACACACCCATGGGTTGAATCTTGCACTTTCCATTCCAGCAGCCATTCGCTCTCTACCCAGGGCAAACACGGGGAAAATTCATTCCCCACACTTTATTTTGCCAGCTTCTCGGCATCAGTATATATAATCAGTGGTGCGTTTTTAATGTGCCTTCAGAAGTATATATATAGCCTATATATATATTAATATTATATATATATATATATATATATATATATATTATATATATATATATATATATATATATATATTGTTTTCATTGAGTTTGACAGTCCTGACCAAAATAATCTTCGGTTCAGGACTAAATAAATTGTAAAAAGATTGTTCAATAACTAAATTTAAAACACAGTGTTAACCGAGTTCATCATAGATTTAACATTTGTGTGTGTGTTTGTGTATTGTGTTACCATCACACCACACTTACAATACCCTAGACCTTTAGACGTAGTCACCAGTTATTATTAGTGTAAAATATTTCTCAGAGTGAGATCTTAGGGTGGTAGCGGAAAGGTTCTCTGAGAACACACCCCATAAATTGTTAGACTCAGGGGCCTTCACAGCTTGACCTCACTCAGTTACAAATTAAATACAACACCAACATTAATAACATCTAAACCCACCACAATGTCTCCTCTCCAGTTCTACCCGAGCAACAGGTTTTTTTTTGCCAGACATGGAGAACACTAGTGAAGTGAACAGTTCCAATCCTCCAGAAGTTAATCCTTCAACCCCAACTACTTCTAGTCCTGGGAAAGCTGGCAAAGAACAGAAACATTCTCTCCTACCATCTTGCCCTAAGAGACCTCAAAGAGATCGCAAGAAACCCTCTTGGATGAATGACTTTGTTCACTCATAAAGAAGGGGGGATGTTGATGCATATATATTGTCTCGATGTTTACTTTGTTTCCTACTAGAGTTACTTGCCCTTAGGCTAACTCTTCTGTTTCCTTCTTCCTACTTCCTGCTTCTAAAATGGCTGATTAAACGTGTCGTTTTTATCCAGTGCGTTTGCCTTCGTGATTATGCTTCATAAGGTGAGAGTGTTTGACAGCCAGCCACGTCTCATTACATTTAACAATATTTACTACACACAACAGTAAATATCAACATTGAGATTTGCGATACACGCAGTCTTTGGTTTGGATGACTATTTTGCTTGTCGTTACCATGATGTTTTCCGTGACTGTGGCGTAATAAACTGTCTTAAACGTTACCAGAAGTTTCAATATTTCCTGACTCCCATGTTTACTGTGGTATGTAGTTCCAGCTTGTACAGGTATGCCAGAACCCTTAACATTCGCGTATGTTGACATCCAGAAATACCACATTACACGTCAGCCATACGTAAGCCCGACCTGAGCTGATTGCCTTCATCAGCGAAGGATATTAACATTGTCTTTCCACACCTCATACACACCGGTAACATATCTGGTGGCCATTGACCTCACTGACTCTGTCCTTGTCAGTTCTTGATGCACCACACCATCCACCAGAAACATTCCACAACCATCAACATTAACTGTACGTAATATGTGCCACTCAATTTGATCCTCAACATAGTGGTAACATATCTGGTAGCCAGTGTGGCCTATTATCTAAAGTTTGACTGTAGACGAGAAATATCCTTTAACATAACTGGTGGCCATTTTAATGGGGTGTGATACTAGCGACTTATGGATTCATCATGTGACGTATTCTTTCCAGAACGTTGTCTCCATTACAGCTGCTCTGAACGCATCACGATTCTGGGCAAGTCGACCTGCATCAGCCAAAGACAAGTTCAGACTCTCTGTGATGTTCTGGGTCCACCGTCGTCTAGGTCGACCCCTTCCCCTTTTTCCAGGGACCATGCCTTCCATCACTGTTTTTTCCAGACTATTATGTCTTTTTATATGACCGAAAAATTTCAGCTTCCTTATTGCGATGGTATTTAGGAGCCAATGTTCCTGTACGTTTAGTGAGTGCAGTACTTCTCTGTTGGTCTTTTTTTCTGTCAAGGGTATTCTCAACATCCTTCTGTAGCATTTCATTTCAAATAATGTAATCTTTTTTTGCAACTGTTTTATTGAGTGTCCAAGTCTCGCAGCCGTATGTTGCCACTGGGAATATACATGCTCTGATCAGCTGCTTTGTTTCTTTGCTTGTGCCTTGCCATAGGTTTTTCATCTGTATTAGTTTATGTGAAGCAATTGCAAGTCTTCTTTTAGTTTCTACTGCACAGTCGCCAGAGCTGTTGATGATTGATCCTAAGTATTCGAATTCATTAACACTTTCCAGTTCTTCGTTATCAATTTCAATTTCTGGTTTGGTCTTTACTTTGTCTGTTGTCAATACTTTAGTCTTCTTGGTGTTTAGGTATAGATTCTGGGCCTCGCTGTGTTTTTTTGGTGGACAGAAGTAATTGTTCAAGTCCTTCTGGGTTGGTCGATAGGAGGACTGTGTCGTCAGCATATCTGATTTCCGGGATCTGGTACCCGCCGATGTTAAATGAATCAAACTTTGTGTGTTCTTGGTCATCTCTTACATTTCTCACGATATTCTTGGCATAAATGTTAAACAGGTAAGGGGAAAGGGTACAGCCTTGTCTTACTCCTTTCTGTACTTCAAACCATTCTGATGTTTCCCCCTCTATTCTTACGGCTGCCTGTTGTTCTTGGTACAGCAGTGCGATGAGTTGTATAAGGTGGTTTGGAAATCCCATATTTTTCATCATAGCCCATAACTGCTGATGTTGTACACAATCGAAAGCCTTGGTGTAATCAATGAAACAAGTATGTAGGTCAACGTTGAATTCTCTACACTTTTCTATGATGATCCTCATGTTGAATATATGATCTCTAGTGCCTCTACCTGGTCGAAAACCCGCCTGTACATCGTTTATTTCTGTTTCTAGCTTTTGTTGCATCCTTTTCATTATGATTTGTAATAGTATTTTGCTGGCATGGCTTATAAGAGCTATAGTTCTGTAGTTTGTGCACAGTTTCAGGTTGCCCTTTTTTGGCAAGGGTATGTAAATTGATCTTTTCCATTCCTTGGGCCAAATTCCGCTTTGCCAGATCTTGCAGCATAATGCATGGTATATACGAGCGGCTGCCTTCTCCTCCTGCCTGTATCATTTCAGCTGTTATTTCATCACAAACCAGGAGATTTTTCCACTTTTTAAAGTGTTTGATTTGCGGTATCCGGACTTCCTCTATGGTAGGTTCTGTTCACGTTCCCGCTTCATTCATGACGTTGTTTATCTGCCCGCTTTGTTTAATTTCCGTATACATTTTCTTTGACAGTAACTCCTCAAAAAATCCATCTGTTTTCAGAATATCTTTACGTTCTGTTCAGATATTGGTCATATACATACTCTTGACGGATCTAATATTCGCCAACACAACTCTCGAGGCTGCATGCACACATTTACACCAGAGCCTTGCTGCGTATCTTCACCCCATACTGTTACTTCAATATCTTCCTCAGAAACAACCAACACACTTCTATACCACAACCACACCCCGACTCCAAGCTGTAAATTCTATATCCGAACGCGTCATTATCCCGGCCAGCGCTAACTGCCTACTCCGCGATCTTTTGCCTCCACAGGGTGGTTCGTAGGCCCTAACGACTATTACGCTCTGATTTGTCTTGTCTCGCACTCGTTTTTTACATCTGCTATCATCTGCTTGACTGCTAGTCCTTGTACAACTCACTGATTTTTCACTGGTAACATCTTCTTTTTGGAAATTCAGTCAATTTTTCCTCAAACACGTCATCTACGACCTCTACCACCAATTCACAAGTACCTTTTCGTCTTGATGATGTATTCTCGTCCACTTTATACTTCCATTTTAGGAATTACCCATCACTCTGCCTGGCATATCTTTGTAATAACAATAAACACACACACAACATCTACGCTGATGCCCTAATTCCAGGTCAAGATTCATCCTAGGTGTCCAATTCTCCTCCTGTACTGCTATCCAATACGCGCCAGCCAATGTCTCAAATTTGTTTTCTGCAATACACACCACCACAAACCCGTCACACACCACATACAAGTACTCTCTGAGACTAAATGGCGGCTTGTTGTCATAACGTTATTTTCTTTTGTCGCTTGTAACGACTTTTTTTTTCAATTTTGAATCTTGAAGGTTTGCAGCAAGAAGTTCATGGTCCGGAGTCACAGTCAAGCGTACCTGGGACTGCTGTCTTGAAGTGGATACTGAATCCCAGACAAGAATCTGCTCCACCATATTGTTGTATATTATAGATGGTACATGCTAGATTGGTTCTTTTCTGCTTTTTCCGTTCCGGTGACGTCCCAATTGTATCCAACGTCAGATTCAACTATCCTATGGTGTAATGTGCAATGAAAAGAGTATTTGCTGATGATCTAGGACTGCGTTACATCTTCTCCCCTATATGACAGAATGTTGTCAAGCGTTCTCCTACTTCTCATTTCTCTTGACCCCAATCCCAATAACTTTCCTTTCACTATTTTGTCAATGTTCTAATCTTCTTTCGTTTCCAACTTACTTGGCCATTAATTAAAATCTCGCATTATTCCTCCTAATATCATTGCTTATTTGTCTTCGTTTTCTATCATGCGTGTTGCAGGTTTCACTTGTAAAAAAAATCCCCTCTCAATTTCCAGTATCTTCACAGCCGCCTGTCGTGATAGGCCGCAGTATTTTTTGATATAACGTTGTGATTAGTTCTTTCTTTTTCCCTTTCTAGTCTGGTATTGCTGACAGCTGACCAAATGCGGTAAAAATTAATGGGATTCATATCCTTAATTTTTGTCTAAATACCTAATATGACCAAAACGGGCTGATCAACCCCGTATTAATTCCATGTCAACGACTTACGCATTACTTCGGAACCAACCAGCAATTTGATGTGAACGTTTTGATTTGCGGGTTTTGCCACTAAATGACGGACGCCAATAGAAGCGTGATAGGGAAACAATGGCAAAGAAAACCCATCCATGAACCTGTTCGCCCTAGAGACGCGCTACAAACACTAGGCGCGTAATGGCCACTGAACTGCTTTTGAAAACGGTCCCGGTGGCTAAGGACGGAAGAAAGAAGAGAGAATATCCTAAATAGGGAGGCAGCTGGTCACACTTTACAGATCGAAAACCAAGGTAGTACCACTAAAGCCGAACGGCCACTAAGCGATGACCTCCTCCTCTCTTTGCCTGAGTATATGAAGAACTGTTCTTCCCCTCCCTGGGATGGAATCGAAAAGTGTTCCCCTGGCCCGCAATACCATCTGTGCTCTGAGATGCCCAGGATAAGTCGATGTCTTGATAAGTCCCTTGTCCATCTCGCGTTCTTCACTATGAGTACGTGTTTTTCCTAGGTAATAAGCTTTCTGGACGTTTCCATGTTCCCCTAATCACTTTGATTATATTTTCTAAGTACCGAATGGCATGGTTTATCCGTGAGTAACACATTCCAGTGCATATTGTGCCGTCATCACCGACTAAATACCCTGTACTGACGCTCGCCAAGCGATCTCTCCTCCCCAGTTTAAATATAGAATCTGCCTGGCCCGTGGCGGCCTACACCACCTAGATCCTATTGTTGTAGTCATTTCAACATTAGCCCATTATGGCGATTTCTTGGCATCTCTACACTCCAGAGCAGTTTGGCCATTGCTTCACATCCTGGATGGTTCTGGCCGCTCACTACAATAACACCTTACAGTCCCACGGTGCGCCACTCAGCCCGATAACCAGGGCCCTTCTCCCCAACTCCGCTGAGCCCTAGAAGAGCGCGTTGTCAAAATAACTACTTGATCATCCGCGCCGTATTTCGGCGGCCAGCAGTTGTGTGTGGTACTGTTTTTATTAGAGGGGGACCGTCCCCGTATTGCAATTTACTCATGTAGTTCTGCCGGCCAGTCAAAGCCGTTGCCCGGGGGTGGCGCTGCCGTTCTTATGGATTACAGGAGTATATCTGCGAAATATATTAACATTTAGCTTCCTCCATTAACATTCATGAACCACCATTGCACGTGCTGGTGATTGCTTTGTTGCTAGTTTCGTAAAGAGAACTAACAGCATAAAGTAGTTCCAGGTTCCATACGGAGCAGGGAGGGAAAGATGAAGGAAATGATTTACATTCTAAGTATAATACTTACATATTCAAAGCAGTGTAAATGTCCCTATAAACATAGTCACTTTAAAATTAATGTAAGTTTTCAAGCTTTAAACCAGTCTAATATCGAGTCTATGTGGTGAAAATAGTTCTCATTTTAAAAAGTAATGCGAAGCTTCTCAAACTTTTCAATCCAGAGTAAAACATAAATGAAAACATATTTCAATTTATAAATTGTGGAACACTTCTTTTCAAATCATTGCGAGGGACGTATATGTAAACAGACTCTGTCTGATATTATTAACCTTTTCATTTTAAATCATAAAAAAACAAAACTATGAAACCTATTCTATTTTAAATAGTAATAAAGAAAGTTTTTAATATTCCGAGGGATTCAAATTTTAATTCTCCCATTCAGGGTGAAGTCCTGAGTAATTGGGATGTTTATGTATGGGAAAGTATAGCGGAACCACATCAACTATGGGGGTGGAAAACGCGCCATAACATCAGAAGAGCGTTTCGTTCTATTTCATTTTAACAATAGTTTATGAGGTAGGGTACCGGAAGCAGAAACGTCACTATCACTGGAACACAGAAGGGAACAGTGGGCCTAAAAGCTTTAAGACGAAGGACCCACATCTTGGCAGACCTCCTCCCTTGACACTTTCTGCGGAAATGACACGCATGAGCCTACTCAAAACGCTTTCAACCAGGTGACGAACGTGAGCATACGCGTGAAAAGAAATCAACCCAAATAAACAAGGAATGAGCCAAAAGAACCTCATCCATTGTGCACGTCCAATTATAGTTTCCAAAAATCTATTGCTGCCAATTGAACTTCTAGTAACCAACATCACCAATCTTGAAATAGACCATGATGCACTAACTTTTTCTTGACAAAAAATATCTATAACTAGTCAAAAATTATCATTCCAACTGGTATAAATACACCCTAAGAGCGTGCGATTATGTAAAGAATATTGTTAATTTCGTAGTAAAACGAGCTACAAATTTAACATTCGAATTTATAATCAATTTAATAGTTACTGCATGTATCGGTGCTACATTCAATTGTTCTACGAATACACACTCTCGCAAACAGAGACTATGACATACGAAACTAATATATAATTCTCCTACTAGGTCGTAAATCAGAGTAGGGGGCATAAACTCCAAGCTGAAAGGTAAATAGTGGCTTAAACTCCTCTTCTCAAAAGCTCAGTCGCAAGAATTATAGTTAACATACTCAGCCTCGCGAAGTCATATGTGTTCTCCGGTCTTATTCTCTCATCATTTTTGTGAAGACTTCCCCTTTGTAGATAGAATTTTCAATCAGCACCCTTCTATCTTACCCATCTACTGCCAAGCAGTAGTTCTTGTGTTGAAGGTATAATACCCCTTTGAAGCCCCATAATAGATCACTCTTGAGATCTGGCCACTTGTTTGGAACGACCCACGTTTTCGCAAAAGCAACGGGAGGAAATACCCGTCACAGCTGAAAAATGATTAGGAAATACCGTGAAAAACAAAAAACAAACTTAAATACATGGCACGTGGACAGTACGAATTCTCAATGTATTTGATGTTGAAGGCTTTATGTTTTTTTTGGGAAGCTAAAGGCTTTTTTTGTAAAAAAAAAAAAAAAAAAAATAAAAAAAAAAAAAAAAAAAAAAATAATATCCACAGTCCCGAGGGCAATTTTTCTAAACGAGTGCCAATGTGTTGATTTAAAAACACGTATTGACTTATAAAAGCTTTTTAAAGAGCAGACAAATTCCCAATGAAGAGAATTACAAATACAAACTGCAGATTTTGGAAAACTGCATTCTCATTCCAGGAAAAACAAAAGTGTAAAGTCTGTCAAAGCTAGCAGAATTAAGAATGGTCATATGATAGTCACTGAAATCTGAAAACACCTCAGAAGAAATAATCTTCCTCTCGTCATACTTGAAAAGATACCCTGGTAACAATCATGAAAATATCTATTGCTTTGGAATGAGGGAGCTACGGGAGTATCGAGTTTCTCTTCTCTGTGCTTGATTTTTCCAACCCCGTAATTCCAGTCACAGTCATATTAAAAAGGTATAGACAGCTTATCCAGAATACACTATCGCACACAACGAATTCCATGCGTCACATCGTAATTTAACACACTCTCCAAGATAGATTCAACAGACTTGAGTACAAGCAGGGCGTGATATACGAAAAAAAAAAGGGGGGGGGTGGGGGAGTTTCACCCTTTGTGAGTTTTGGATGAACAAACACAATTATCGTGGGGGCGAAACACTTAATACTCCTTCCACAATCTAACAGTCTCACACCCGCTATGTGTTACCAGGGCCCTAAAGGGAGCAAAGAATTAGCGCCACTAACACTGCTCCCTGCCAGCATGCATGTCGTAGAAAGGCGACTAAGCCAGAGCGGGGTTGGGCAATGGTCGGGCTGGTTACACCCCCATAATGCCTGGTACAAAAATTCTCTTCTAAGAACCACCAAACGTATTTTCAACAAAACATGGATACACGTCACTATAAGGTAAAATAAAAACACAGTCCATCCAAGACAGGGAAGGTCCTCATCGCAGGGAAGGCGTGTGGGTGCAACACAAGAGAAAGCGCCGAAAGGGAAGTCTGTGCGTTCTTCATACCATAGACGAAATCCATCTTTCTTCTAGGAAACTCTCTACCAGATTTGGCACCCTGGAAATGTTCGTGGACATAAAACGAACTAAGTGGGTAAAGATGGCAATCACATTACCCAATATACTAGTAATCAGCAGAAATGAAGGGAAAATAAAAAATAGAGGTTCGGGGAATGTGTGACAACAAATTACGCGCAGAAGGGGAGTACGGATAATGAAAAACTATCGATCACAGGTGAATATGGTGACCTGCTCCGCCCATATGACACAACAAGAACGAACACAACACGACTAACTCACACACACAGAGAAGGTTAGCTCATATGTTATTCTTAAAAGAAGATACACAAGAAAGAACACTCATTGAAATGGGAAGCTTGTCCCGGACCTAGAATAATAATATAACAGTCTACTTTTAAAACAACTAAGACAAGCAAAATAAATGTAAATGGTCATCCAATGTAACATCTGTATAGGCACCCAACAATAGTGACAAAGACAGGTCTGTGAAAAAAGCATTTTACACCCCTAGACAAACAGGAAATTTATGGAAAAACAATTAAAACGAAGAGACATCACAAAATTATAGCATCGCCTGACATGAAAGCAAGGGACATATTACAAAAAAATTCACACACCGCATTGAAAGAAGCATCAAGCGGAAAACCATGGGCTAGGAATGAACTAGAAAGTGAAATGGGAGAAACTATTCTCAACACTTCTGTGCCCTTCAAATCAACTGCAAAAGAGGAATCATGCGATATATCCCAACATACAGAGCAATCACACAAGACAAACAATGGATATATCACCAGACAATACCATCGAACAGTAAAATCAGATTAGGATCATAAAACTGAAAAACACTAAACACACCATAGGAAAGTATTTATAGGACTCAAGTACATACGCAGTGCTGTATGTATTGAACGACATGGTATAATAATCTCAACAAGAAGAGGACTGAGGAGCCAATAGGGCATCAAATCACCACCTCTGCATAGACCACATGAAAAAGTAGACAAAATGAAGACTACAAGATGATATAATGCAACAATGCAAAAATTATAAAGACACCACATTATAATGAAGGACAATCTAAGAAATCAAGAAAGCAGAAGAGACACATTGCGGTCACAAAAATCCCAGCTAAATCTCCAAGTGCTCCCAAAACAGCGATGGAACGATGTAGAGACTAATACAGAAGACTAATGTCATCAAATCAAAACTGTATTGAATGAGGACTCATGTGGATAGAACGACTGGACATAATTGTTTAGTGTTAATTTCTCATATTTTTCTCTATCATAGTTTACACATGTCGTGTTATTCATGCTACTTAAATCCTCATTTACTTTCTCCCTCCCCTGTCCCTTGTTAGTGTCCTGCCCCCTCGACGAAGCCATGTGGCCGCAACGTAGGTTAATTATCATGTCTCCTTGAGTCTAAAGTTTGGTAAGGATGTATTACAGTTTTTATATTTTTTCTTTTTTTTTCATTCACCAACCCTTACAGGATTAAAAGTATAGTGGTAGAGAACTAACACAAAACTAAGATCCATAGCTTCAAGAGGTGGGGGTAACCAACTTTTTCTCCACCTCATCACAGCCATTTATTCCTTCCCTAACTAAGTCGCTAAGGCCAAGAACCCATTATCTACCAGACTGGGAAAGAATGACTCAATGTCATACCATGAACAAAGACCCGGCAAGCCGTACGAAGGGCCGTGACTAGCCCAGCGCTCAAATTGCCACAACTAATACTAGTCAATCGGAACAGACATTCTTTAAATACAAAGATCTACAAATAAAGAAAGAGAGATATAACAGAGCGGGATTCCAACAACTTTGAGATAAAGTCGACCTATATTAAATAATTGCGTAAAACTACATAGCTCAATTTCAATGCGTCACAACAAAAATCACACATAGATAGATCTCTATCACATTGTGCATTCTGAATCGATTCTTATTTTGTGTAATTTTACTGCCATAGACCTATGTGTCCACAACTCTGTACACTGTAAGACAAATATAACCATATTAATTCCAACGTCAAATACAGTTCATACTCACCTATGGTCTCACACATCGTCAACCTGATATAACAAATAACATATAATTATTACTCCACAACACCAATCTCAGCAATGCGTACACTCCCCTATGATCAACCTGTCACTGTAACAAAAAATAGACATTTATCTCATATCAAACCAATACAAGTCCTAATACCCTTTCAACTAGGAAGCACCCCCAAGGAGACAAAGCTGCCAACCTACACGAAACACAGCGCATGTCCACGCCGCTTGTTGCCGTACCATCACGTGTCAAGGTCTGTCCTTGTCAATCCTCAACATTTTCATTTCCTTGAACACACTGATTGCTACGCCCGTGTGGTAACCAAAAGACCGCTCCCTCTCACCGAAAACCATGCACGGGCTCCCCTATCACCACTTAATAACTGGAACCTACTCCGTCTTCCAGAATGCACTTCTTACTAAGCACACCAGCTAACGCATTTATTCACAAATTAAAACCAACAATAATGATAGTGCTTCATTTTACGTACATTTTATTACCATTAAGGGGGATAGTCTTACCGGTCTCTGCCAAATGTAACGCACCAGACATACATATATTTATATTATGTTTGCTTCCTCGATTTGATCACTCACTTGACCGTGCACAATGCCGTGGTGATTGCCTTTGAGACGCGACTGGTAACCCTATATATAGGGATTGTAGACGTCATTATTTGTATGGGCAGATACGACCATGTTATATTGTCCGTAGGGAATAATTCTTGTTAATTCTTGGTTATGCAAGTAATAAAGATGGAAGCCGCAAAACTAGTCTTCTAGTCAACACACAACATTTTAATAGTTCCCTCAACCCATACGTCGACTCCCATACGATGAACAGTTACATCTACTTGTAACGTTGTGCGCCGCCAAAACTCACATTGACATGATGATCAATATTCATTTTAATTGACCAATCATAGGCAACGCTTGCAGTCTGACGGTCTATCGGGAATCAACAGTACAGTCTGTTCGGATTACCCTCGTAGAATGACAATGCCCCCATACTTCCAGGCCCATTGCCTTGTATGAATTGACCGTCGAAGTCCAATAAATCAAAAACCGAACTATGGATGTGATAACCTGTACTCTGAATATGAAGTTCGCATGACCCTCGGCTCAAGCTAATGAGCAGTCCATCACAAGATGAATTAATTAAAATGGGCCGTTTTCGCCAATGCCAAGAGTTCAAAGGAGCATGGATTTTTGGGAGAGGTTAGTGTACGAATACGACAGAAAGCACGACCAGTAGACCTGATTGTACTTGGGGCCGTGTAAATACCTTGTGTAATACATTAAACACAAAAAAGCAAACATAAGTAAAAGAAGAGTACAACAAAGGTTCTGTGGAATTTATTAAACGGGGTAAAATAGATCAAAGAGAATGATCCAATTGACACATGAAATCGGCTTAACCAGAAGTAGACGTCCTTCGGAAGCAGGTCCAAGTACGAACAATCGTATGTAGAATGTATATTAGAGGGTAACCAAGACTACGGTATCCAATGTCCATCAGGCTCACCTTTGAAAAATAGACTGTAAGGACTTGAATTGTGTGAAGATACTTCACCAAGTACTTTCACGATAATGATGCACGCCTTCTGGTCCCTAAACGCGTACTGAATCCGTAACCACAACCCCTTTACCTGAAATCCTCGTACTGATCACCATTTATTCGTCAATGACACTTGCGTACATCCCAAATCCAATACCACAATGTACCCCCAAGTCACACAATAATATGTACAAGACATCGTGCCGTAATCTAGTCACCGACCTAACAGAACAAATAATGTTTGCAACAGCCAGTCTAACACACACGTACAGCCAGTTAGATACACTACTTGCAACTTAGGAAAGTCCGATCCCACAAAACAGCCAATTTTCTGATCCCTAATGTTCACCATTGTCAACCATCGTGGGAAAAGACGTATATACAATTACAACCATCTCAATGAACGTGAACGCTCCAACAATTAAAATGTGTGCTCTACGATGTGGCTGGACATAGATAAAATAAGGAGTATCACAGGACCCGTACTCAAACCCAGCCTTATCCCTAGCCACGCCACCCCTACAGACTTGAGACCCCCTCACTCAAAATCGCGCGAATTACCCTTCTCCCCCCTCACCACCAATTCCCCTGGAACCTAGTATCATTATCACATAACAGACATCAAACTAACTGATAACCAGAATCCAGCACCAGGAAACACATCAAACACCAACAATCAAGTATTTACAGTTACATGTACAGCCTTATGGGAACACCAAAAAACCGTCAACATTACCTGTGCTAGCATGATGATTATAAATAAAACGTCATTGCGAAGCTAATGAAATAATAAACCCTCAAGTTGTTCCGAACGGATACCCCGTCATCCGATTCCCCTAAATGAAAAAAATCCATAATAAAAAAAACTATACCCGAAAACTCCTGCCCGCGTACCGCCATTAGTACATTCCCCCTAGCTATACGTATGTAACATAATTAATAACTATAATAGTCTATGTGCCTATTCTAAACTTATAAGAGTCCAATCATAAAACATATTCCATTGATTATGCCATTTTACTCAAGTTGTAAACAAGCGTAAACTTCGGATTTAGCTGACGGTCTTATCTTACATCACGAGATCCTCCCTTATCACCCAGCACGATCACTGTCGGGTATAACCTACTATCCGTGCCTCTTCGTCAGACGTACTTGTAGGGGGTCTGCCCAAACTTTGTAGGTTTCAATTGAGGGCGATAATGTCCGGTCCAAGGCTATAAACCTTGGTGCCGAAGTTTGTCCGACATCGGCTAATTGTTTCCTTATTGATAGTAATCCCCTGTTTAGCTAATTTAGCTTTTCGTTCACGGTTTTAACCTTGTTGTTTCACAGTGTAGTTATTATTACTCGGAAATAACCTTTTAAAACCGGATTGCTAATTTGTGTTTGTAATAAATACAACTATCGTCTCTAGTCACACCCATAACCTTGGTCCGTTGCAGCTTTTTTTAAATAATATTTACAAAACCTATGAAGTTTTCACCACTGTGTATTAAGTCCAATATGACCTCATTATGACTCATCTATCGTCATACGAATGACGTAAATATTACGGATATCTCCCGTACTATGTGACAAATTAATAACCAAATTATCACAAAAAGATCCCCAAAATCTACAAAAATAATCAAATACATCGTCCTTTGATAGTCATAAACGTGACCTACTACAGTAATTAGGTGTCGCATAAACCATTTGTCAATTCGTTACACTTTAAATAACACAATACATTAGACCTCCCGTATTAAGCTTTAACAAGGACTAAAGTCATTACATAAAATACTACACAAGTATAACATATAATGCATCACAAACTCCACCCACACATCCACGCCCCCCCCAATCGTCAACCTATGAACAACTTTTGCCAAAAATTAGCCCCCTCCTAACCCTAATTGCCCCTACACACTGAACCAACCTAAACCACTTGTATCATACCAACCACCAAGAGTTACACCCAGCCCTCTGACATTGAATCCATCCAACACCCTCCACCATACAACCCACTCAACAGAGAATAGGTAACCTCCTTATCCCCGCTCACAACCGCATTCACCAGATCATGACTCACCCTCCAAAGCAAGCCCCAATCCTCCTTCACTAGGCTCCGCCTGCGACCCTCCCACTCATTCCTCCATCCCCTGCTCCCTAACCCCCAAACCCCTCCAGAAATAGAAGCCCTACCCCAGAGATAGTCTCCTCAACTCCCCCCTTCAGATCTACAATCTTCTACCATCTCCCCCCATGCTCATACCAACAGTCTATTCTTCCTCTTCAGTTCTCCCCCCCAATCTCTAACAAATAGAGATCATCCAACTCCCTCTTCCCCCTCAGAAGACCCGCTCTCGATTCCTCCCCTCCTCCCCTTTCGTATCCAGTCCAAAGGGAGGCATGAACCTCACAATCCCCATTCACCCACTCGCCCCCCTTGGAGAGTTCCTTACAGTCCATCCTCAACCAGGCATGTCAATCCCACCCCCACTCCCCCCCTCCCAAATGACTCTTCAATCAAATATCCTTTCTTCCAAGATCACCCCCCACCCCCCTAAGCGCTGACTTATCACCCACCCACCAACTCCTCTGACCTCCAGCTATCTGAAAGACTCCAACTTAACTCCACCATAACTCATCCAACGACAGCTTGAACTCCCCATTAAGATCAAATCTTATGCCCGCCTCAGACCACGCCCTGTAAAGCTCAAGTCCAGACAGAATATAACAGACTTAGGCAAATACTCATTTGCAACCCAACCCACCCAGGAGACAAACCCCCTACTTGAGAAGTCCCGACTATCATTACAAAATAAACCATTCATCATTCAAGAAATCTTTCCACCAATACTTACAATCATACCCTAATTCACCCCCCCCGTCATGACCATAGACGTACTATTTTTCAACTAGCAGAGATGTTGATGGCCACTTGAACTCTAAACGTATTTAACAGTGAGATCAAATTCTCTGCTATTGCAAAAAACACATACCAACCTCCTACAATCTCCCAATCTCCTATTCCATAACACGGGAAGGCTTATCATCAACTAACTATCCCTAACTTTGCCCCGCACAATCAGAATGACAGAAACCAATTGACGATAGAAGATAATAGCCGATATAAGAGATCATAACGGTATACTACAATATGCATGTAGGAGCCGCAATTACCTGAAGCACCCTCAAATCACAAACCTTGATCATAAACGAATGTAGATTTGCGTATAATACCACTAACGCACAACTAAAAGCAGTATACTATCAGTGATATTATTTCTGTCAAAAAATAAAAGTTACGTATGCCTATGTGACACTTGGATACTATATTATCCTGAAAAGGTTGAAACAGTGCGCGAAAAACAGGTCTCTATCGTCTGTGTAAAAATGCGCAACAACAGGGTCCCTAATCAAAAAGAGTAAATCCCTACATTACTCAGCATATTGCCACCAAAGGCCAACACAGCTCCTTTACCGTCAAATTGAAGAGAACTTACCAAGTCAAAAAGTCAACAACCCTTGTGCACTAGCTCTCCTGCGACGATGCGCACGATGACTCAATCCTATGGATCTAATTAAATGCAAAAACACGAGCAACCGACAGCCTAGCCTTGTAACTGCAATTTGCATGTGCACCGACAACAAAGACAATTAATTTATACCCACAACGATAAACTCCGTGTATCCATTAAACGCTAGCCATCATAGACTCTGTGTATTGCTCAATAACGTGTAAGGGCAATATACACCAAAACCCCCATCACTCAAAACCCTCCTGTCCTCCCAAACCCCTCTAGCACATTCCAACAACCAGCTCCAATCAAATGTATATCACCGAAGCCACAAGCATCTAGCAGATCTCGATATTTGAGTAACAATTAATATTAAAAAATAATCAAGACCCCCACCAGGCCTTCCCAATCACCACTACCTACCCCATTCTCACCCTCACACTATTTGACCTCCCCCGGACCTTCCTGAGAACCGCCCATAAAGCTTAACAAGTTCGTTGAATAAACGTTTAAAAAAAACACCATCCACCACTTTTACAATTATACCAAATTAATCACGCACTCAAGCTTACACATTAATTTTAACTCAAGCAGAAAATCGACACCCTCATATGCCCGCCCCTCCCCCAACAGTGCCCAAGAACCCATCATGCACCAAAAACCCACATCGATCTTTCATTAATACATTTCTATACTGAACGCGTCACTCACTATACCTGATAAATTACGGTAGAAGATCATTCTATAATGGGTACGTCTTTAAATTGATAACACAGGTAAACACAATATGGCGTAACTTGAACAGGGTAAAGATAAGCTGAAGAACGGTCAACATATGCGCTATGGATCTTGATCTATTGAATATGTTAACCCAGGTGAATAGACCGCGTCCAAATGCTCGACGTCTTTTTCCCCCTAAGGCATCACAGGCCGATGGAGAGTAGAGAATGAACGTGGCGTAGATGGGCTGCGGTTGCGGACACACAACACTATGCCTAGGGCCTCTACCTTAGTCTGTACGGCCTACTGCTTGAGCGGTTCCAGTACACCCGGACAGGTGCTTCAACCTAAATTTATAACAAGAGAGACAAGGGATTTTGGCAAACAACACAAAAAAACATTTTCATAATTTCATGCTATCTCTCCTCTCCTAATTTACCAACTATACTATTTGACTCCGGTTTGTAGTACTGGGTGTAGTGTGGGTGGTACTGGTGGTGGGCAGGACCGTCCGACTTTTTTTCATTTCGCTTGACTTGATCAAAAAAAACCCAAGTTAGTTGTCCCAAAACGGGCAAGAGTGTTGTCAAGTGTGTGACTTTTGAGTGGGCACCGTCGGATACAAAAACATTTTCCCACAAGACAGCTAATATTTGAATTGACCTTAATTACATCAAAATATAATATTTATCACACCATTTAATTTTTTTTTTTCCAGGAAAAGATCCACAGGGGCATTAGACCCTATGGGTGTCCTCCTATGGTCACCAAGTCTCCTTTTTCTTTTTTACCTATGATGGTCTCCATTTTTCTTTTCCAAATCCATCCAATTTGGAATTTTTGTGCCGATGTCAATTTTTTGCGATGGTGTCATAATACCTTGGTCGCACACTACCTACAATGGTATTAAAGAGAGTGTACAAAACACATATCCAACACTGACCACAATAGCTGAATTGCTGAATGGGAAGTAAGCGACATTATTCAAAACTGAGCAAATGCAGTCGAGTGACTAGAGTCGCAAGCTACTAATAATGTCGCATGATAACATACCTAATGAACCGTACCCAGTTTCATACCACTGATCTGAAGAATGATGCTCCTAATTGTCCACCGGGAAGTTGTTTGTCAACATTAGTCAAAAGAATAAGATTATTCAATTAAAAAAATTTTTTTTGCATTAGTGTGAAACAAAACGAATAAAGATCCTAGGCAACTAAACTTGCAAAATCCTAGATACATGACCTTTAAACTCAAAAATGGGAGTGTTTAGTCGGCTGCGTAGAATGTAATACGGGAAAAAAGATTCAATCCTTATGTTATCACAGATCTTAAGTTTCCATCCTCTATGAAGATTCTCGACATATACGCACATGTGTGCGCATGACTACGCAATGTGCGAGGCCATAGGGTTTTTCGCGATACCAACTCCAGTAGGTGCTTTTCGGCTATTCTACACTGGCGCATAGTTTTGAGGAAAGGGAGCGTCCTAAATTAGGACCATCACAAGGAAGATACTCTATTGTCGGTCCTGTTTGATATGTCAGGAAGTTAAGGAACCGGGGACCAGTTTTCATGCGGTGCATAAGTCCTTTCGAACTCTGCGACAATCCCGAATATACCATTTATGATAAAATGTGGCTAATAGGACATTATTGGACAAGTATGATTTCCATCTGCTACAAGTAGGGGCCATAACGCATATTTCTTCACGTAGCATTCGTTTTGGTGCGAAACGTCGTTTGGCGCCTGTTTAAGGCCATCCCTCTCAAGAACACCTACATGACTTGCCTGTTGTAGCATAGAGGCCAATTGATGTTTAATCTTCTCACTCATATTGGTTTTTCCACGGCAAATCTGGTCGGATCATGTGTGCGTTTCTGTTACAGCTTCATTCTGATATCCTATTGTCTTGTTCTCAAGGTTAGTTAGATGAAGACATTTAGTGTTATAGACAGGGATAAATTCTTCTAAGTTCTAGAATTATCATACCTATGTATGTCAACCCATGGGGTTAGTTAGATTGAGCGTCTCTCCCTAAATAGAGACACACACGCAGGTTGCGTTGGGTACCCCCAGAATGACCTTCCCAAGGACAATCCCCAAAGTACCTGGCCAGATCGGAGTCATGCTTAACCCGCTTGTCTCTGTTCGCGTATCGCGATAGTACAAAATCAAGCCAACGGGGTTATTCTCGCATTCCAACGCTAGTCCTTGGTTTTCGGGCATGCAACCACCACGCGCGGTCCCGCTGTCGTTAAATATATTCCTACTGACTGTATTGGGGTTGACGCAGACATATTGAAGAGGAAACTTCCAAGCTCCTCCTTACTGAGTAATGTTGAATCTCTCTTAAGACAAGTGGAGTAATCATCAGAATGCTTGGTAGCACTCGCTTACTGCTTATCTGCAATCTATACACAGAACAAGTCCAGCCAATTATGGTTCTAAATCACGTCTGGAATTTTTGCAAACAAAGAGTCAACAGAACGATCTTCGCACCAGCCAGTGATTCCGTGGGGTTGACTGAACGCTTTGGGGTGCGGTACGTTACGCTTACCTGCTGCGCATCTATACAATATCTCCTCTTGTTACGAAAGGTTATGCCTGGAGGAGGTCCTTCATCATTGATCACTCGTCAGAGGGCAATATCCGAATGTCAGACTACATATCGTTGATTGTTTAATATGTGTAAACCCAAATAAAACCTTACAACACATTAACATGTGTTGAAGGAGTTGGTATAGTACCTCGCAACGGTACCTGAGATAATCTTACCGACAGTCTATGTTGATGGGAGGCCACTTGATTGAACCAGTACAGGTCCACCTATAAGACGTTCACATTCTAATTCTGAGTATTGTCAGTCACAAGCCACGAAACGATTGAGAATATCTTCTTTGCGATGATGGTACAGACAACAATACTCCTAGACACCCATTCCGTTTTTTTTTAGGTTTTTAGGGTCATGATAGACCACTGAGACATGTGAATGGTTGTGGGGTACAATCTCATCTGCCTCTTTTATGGCTGATCAAACGTCAGCAAGTCTCTAATTATTCTACACTTCCCCGTATGGAGGATGTCCTCACTTGTCTGGAGCGACATCCCAGGTCAAGACGGCTCCAGTCATTCCTAACTATGATCATACGGATTTCTGGACTGCATGACCGATTACCCTATTACCGGGTTCGCCACATATCCTGGAATCCTTGGAGTTGGGATGACTTTCGTGATAAGGTTGATAAGGGGATGGGTGTTGGGGGGGTTGAGATTGGGGTCTTGTGGAGGTATTAAGTAATATAAACTGGAACCAATCATCTGAGGATGCACCATGACTTCAGTCCCTTCTATGGTAATCATTAGGAAGAAGGACAACAATATACGTCTTTGCGTAGATTACAGGAAATTATTAAACAAAGTTTCTAACAAAATTCGATGCGGAACCAATTAACCCCTCTTTTAGAGACGACTTATTGGAGAAATTATCTGACATCGCCACATTCTTTTCGCGAAATTTGATGACCTTTCAAACAAAGGGCTATTGGCAAGTAGCCACTCCACTCCTAAAGCAAAAGCCATTCACCGCTTTCTTTACGACGCCACGGGGTTCTTTTCAATGGAATTTTTATGCCATTTCGGATTAATGAATGCGCCAGCTACCTTTGTACGCATGATGCGCCGCATATTAACGTCTCATCGTCCCGATGTCCCATTATATATCTTATATAGATGACATCTGTCTTTTCAGTGACTCTTGGGATGAACATATTCATGGATTTAAAAGCCTATTAGCTTTCTACCTTACGTGGATTAATTATAACTTAACAGCGAAACCTTCAAAGGCTTTTTGTCCGGTCGTTTTTCATGACATCTTCACATCTCTGGGACTTTGGGGTGGGGGTTATTTCTGGTCACCGCATAGGTCATGGTTTCATGTTATAACCAGAAACAGTAACGTCTCTAAAAATTTTATAAACATCATCGGCACCCTAAGAACAAAAAACCAAGTTAGATCTCTTTAAGAGGACTAAAACATTTCAATTCAAAATTCCATCCCTCATTTGTATCGTACTATAACTGCAACCTTTGTTTCGTCTCTCACTGAAGAAAGGCACATCTTAATGTAATAAAAGTGGTCGCCGGATCAACCAAAGCTAGCGTTAGACTATATAAAAACGATGATTTTTTTCAAATGTAACCTTTTTTTGGAGGTGTTTTTTTTATATTTTTTGCTGCTAACAGAAGAAGGTCTCACTTTATCAATTCCCTTCGGTCAGAGATGCTTCTTCTTACGCTATTGCTGCAGTTTATGATGCAGGAATAGTTAACGGCACCTTTATTTCCGGTGATGTAACGTGTCCAGAAAAAATACTTACGGAGAAGCGAAATGTCAAAATACACTTCGATCTTGATAAAGAGCGCCTCGCATTAAGTATGGGCAATCCAACAAAGACCGGGAACGTTAGGCCTGCCTCGCTCACACATTGTGTGTGGAAGCTGACCAAAAAAGCACTTAAAACCGCACTGAACCACGAAGAACGTTTAAATCGATCTAAGTCAAGCGCGTTACGCTATAGCGCTTCAACCATTCAATATTAGAAATACGAGCTATTCCTGGAGTGAAAAATGTGATTCCGCCGACTGTTTGATCGATGCATGCCCAAGCGAAACTTGTCGCAAACTAAAACCACTTCCAGATGTTGAAAACATCCGTCACCGATAAACAGTGAATAACTTTGTACCTTAAAGTCAGTGATAGTGACCCAGTCTATAAAGTACGGGGTATATATAACTGAAGTCATTCGTATTACAGTATAACTTTCATGATATACTTACATAATAGATATAATAACATTAACTTCTTGTGTAAGTAACATTTTATTAGTACGGGAAGCATTGCGATACTATTAGGTAATCGTTTTTTATTAGAACGGGAACAGTGGTGTTAGTAGTGGTTACACTATTATTAGTACTGGAACATTGGTACTACAGTAACTTTTAAATAATTATTAGGGAAACATTGTGTTAAGAGCGACAGAATATACCGTTTGATTATTCCTATGGAACATATTAACACTACATATCGTGTATCGAGAGAATATATTTTTATCGTGTATGGAACATTGAGAACATCGTACGTCGTCCGATTACTAACTAGTTATGTATAACTGAATCATTGACAATGGAAGCCTGATATTGTTGAGAAAAACTTTGGAGAAAATATATTAGTACGCTGGTTATTTTGTTAGGTAAATAGAAGAAATATATAGTAAATTAGAATAATTCAATTAAATCTATTTAATTGATTACCAGGCTAAATCACACACAGGTACTAACTTTTCTAGAGTTGTCACGTAATACCTACAATCAACGGGTACATAGTTTATGATATCTAACTAGTTAGGCTGATCAATCCAACCGTACTAGTGTTGGGGGGGAGGGGAGAAAACATTAAGGGTGTTTCAATGAACAAAACTAAAGTGTTTAATTTTGCATTGCTCAAATTTTTGCACCATTGTATTTTTCACAGAAGTGTTGGATTGGTTTTAATTGATTCTCTTGCTGTCCCCCCCTGAAATTATCAACAGTGTTGCGTGTTCACCCTTCCTCCCATTTTGAAAATCATATGTTTCAAATTTGCTTTTTTGGTAACAACTTATTAGTTTGAGTAGTTTTATTATAACATCTTTTTTTTAAGGATGGTTTTTTTTATTTTCTCATTTTTTCAACTTCACGATGTATTTTTGTTAAACACTCGATCTTATTATTAACCACATCGTTTGTCAAAGTAGGATCGATTGTGGAATGTGTGCTTTAAATGCATACTATCAAGGTAGTATGGGGACGGATTGTTTTCGTTTAAAATTTCTTTTCTTAATAGGTATAACTTTAGTGCATGCAATTCATATATCTTTTGTAGTAGTTTTTTGACTCACCTCTCTCGGGTACTAATGTTCAAAAAAAAACTTAATAGAATTAATTTTTTTTAAAGGGGAGTAATTAGCGGAGTCTGTTAAGCGTACCTTTTGGTATTACCTAAGGGGGTAGTCCCCTCGGTCCTGGCCGAAATGTACGCAACCATTCCTTAAATGAGCGATTTGTATTATTTTGTGCGTTTCGATGAGGGTCAGCGGCACTGGACGTTCAACAATGCAGTGTGAGTTTGCTTTGTGATGCACGGGTAACCTAGTTTAGGGGATTGAGAGGTTACGTCGATGTTTTATGTATGGGGGGCATTACGGACCAATGTTGATGTATGATCCCTAAGATAAGTGGGTGCTTGTATTCGTTGGCAAGTTTTGGTTCAGAAGCCATTGATTACAGAATCCAGATATATAAATATAAGGTCTGTCTAGGGTATGACGAAAGCCAATAGTGGATAGATTATTCATGTAAAGAGTGTCGCCCCATTTCACATTGAATGTTTTATTGATTTTGTCAATTGAAAGTAACAGGGCCGCTCCTAGTTATTGGTTAAGGCGGGAATCCATCGTAGTAACTGATTTTCGCTAGAATGGACCAGGGAGTACAAACTGAGTACGATTGACCTTACCAGTTTGAATTACCCGAGAGTAGAGGTGAGTATAGAGGATACCTAACGACGAGAACTCTTTTTCAAAAGTTAATTGGATGGGGGGGTTTGTTTAAGCTTCAACCATGTTTAATAGTGCCGTTTATCCGCCAATAATGCGCCCAATTTTCACTGCGGCATTTATAAGAAGGAGGGAGAGGTTAGTCAACAGAAGACACTAACCTGATTGTTATGCAGTGTTTCTGACTTATTGTCTGGATATATACTTAAATTGCCAACACAACCCAACATGTATTGTCTGAAGAAAACACTGGGAATTTTACGGGTATGATATTCAACAATAATAGTTAGATCCTTGAACATGGGAATACCGGTTTACCACTCGATAGACGACCCCTTGGAAAATGTCAACGTACTTCGTGTATGAATGTAAATTATCGAGGGGTAACAGAGAAAGTGGATAGTCCTCTAGCCTCAAGACGTGGTGGGATAGAAGAGGACTTCTGATGTCGTGAATGTGAATCACACCAAGAATTTAAGAGTATGATCAGCAACTTCTTTAAAGTATATTGAAACCGCCATTTTTGCATCTGTAATCTGTAACCATGATCGTCTTGGAATCTGTTTCCACTTCCGTATGTGAGTGCTCCACGATAAACAAAATATACAGTGGTACGAATCAGATCATCACAGACATGTTGTGCATGCCAGAAGTTGACACAGTTAAACACTACTTGTCTTTGTTCTTTTCCTTTTGAGAAGAACAAGTAATTCTGACATTTTTCTTGTTCCTTGAAGTCACTACCATTGTCGCCGTGGGGTAAATAAGTTATGTTTTTTTAACATTAGAATAACAGGAACCCAACACCTTCCTAAAATGAACGATTCAACTGACACTAAGCCCGACTTGCACTACTAGTATTAGGACCTTATATGTGTTTTCGGTGACAGGCTACATTTAGTTAATTATACAGTATGTAAGGGCAGTTACGGGCCGTCTCAAAAAAAAGTTTCGTGGTTCCAAATTTTTATATGTTGTTGTTTGTTCCAAGATGATGCAGGCAAAACTAATAGTTTTATTTTTTGTTCTAATAGTCCAGACTACCAGTTGCCCTAAACAGATATAAAACAACCTGGGCTTTGATCCGTAGTAATCATTGTAAGCGGAAACATCGAGAGCTGGAAAAGTAACCTGGTCTAAGGGCTAATAAACTGCTATATGACCTGACATCACAAGGATAACCATCTGCAGCAGTAAGCTGTAAGATTTCCTTTTTACGTCCATACACCGAGAATTCCTCGGATTTGTAGTACAGGCTAACCACAGTTAAAAAAACCTGTATATCTGCTTCCAGACAATCCCCTGATAATTTGTGTATGTCTATTTGACGGAAAAGATGTATAGTGCAATCGAATAAGACACTGGGCGTTTCAACCATTGCAGACTGCAACGAGGATGATGAAATTGCTGTGTGTTCAGGGGCTTCTCAGGGAAGGAATATCAGAAAAGAAGCCATTTGAACCAACATTCTTAGGTAGGATATATGAACAAAAGAAAATTGGAGGGTGACAGAACAGCGATATATCAAAATAAGAATACAAAAAGCAAGAGGAGCTTTATCATTATGCAATTGGAAAACATCTGTTTAGGAAACAAGAGAAATACAAAGATCCAACAACTAAAATAAGAATCTGCAACTCAAATCAAAAAACAAAATATATCAGTACCTATTAAGGTGTATGGCGCCCTGAGACCATGGTGAGAACAAACTTAAAACAACAACCAAAATTCTACAGACTTTTATAAACAGGCGTGTCTTGCGTAGACAACTATAAGATTCACATGATTTAATGGGTATGACAAAGTCACAAATGTGGAAAATTTGGAATTGATGACAAGAAACCAGACAAAGTGCCATGGGAACAATAGATGAAACTGAAGACGCTGGCGATGGAATTAGGATACACATAGAGGAAACCTGTTTTCTAGCATTACAGATGGCCGGCCTTTGTATCTGGAATCCACAGGGAGGGAAAGATAGAGGCAGGAGGTAGACTCAAAAAAACTACAACACCTATGGATAAGAGAACTGGAATCAGAGAGTTGAACAAATGGATGGAGGAAAAACATGGAAACCAACTTTGAGCAGAAACTAGGCACAGGACCAGCTGATGAAAGAAGACTTGGCTCAAGTGTTTTGTTGAAGTTGCCTATTAGCCCCCCATTGGGAACTAAATGGGTAATATTGCGATCATTTATTGGCAGCAAATCCAAACTGTATTGGTACTGTCGACGATCAACAAGGGAGAGAAATACTGGGGGTTTGAAAGGGAACGACAACAAAAGTATTGCAATGATAACAACAGCAACCCATCAATAGAAAATAAACCCAGACAGAACAAAAAATTCACAAGAAAGGATTTAACTCAGAATTTTGTTAACCCAAAAGCACCAAATGTAAGTTTTAGATTGTTCCAAAAGCACAAGATGCTACAAGAAGTTGTACACACAGAAGCAAATTACATGGGAGTGGGGACAAACATTAGAAGTAAGAAAGAAGTTTCAAAATGGAACCAGATGACAAGAGGAAGTAGAAGCCTTAGAGGAGTTTGGCAAAGAGAGGCAGAATATGCGCTCTCATCTCCAAAGGAAATACCTTACGAGAGAACTGTATAATTATCAGGCACAAAATGAAAGGCTGACAGGGAAATACAAGCAAAACAATTTGCCCTCATAAAAAGACAATATATGGAAATGATCTGCGAGAACTCCTAGAGAAGCAATAATACAACGAACAACATGAATAGGTGGACAGAATATTTTGAGGACCTTCTCAATAGTAGTATACAATGTTCTTTACAGGTCGAATTCAGGAGGCGGCGCATGACTTTTATATAAGGAAATACTCCGGGTCGATTCCGCAGGAGGAGTGTCAGGAGGTGGCGCATGACTTTTTATATAGCGATATATTTTAGCCGGGGTGACTTCCTCTGACGAGCAGCTTGCGTCATGTTGTCCTATATTAGTTTAATTGTTGTTGTTGTGTTGTTTATATTAAAATATTTAGATTTATATTACAACAGTTAGACGATATTTAGTTATACATATATTTAGACATATATTACAATATTTAGACATATTTAGACATATATTACAACAGTTAGACATATATTTAGACATATATTACAACAGTTAGACTATATAGACATATATAGGTAACAAAGAGTTTAGTTAATAAATATATTTTATTTTGTAACAGTAGTGTTTTGAAGTAACAATAACATTATAGGAGCATATATTGACATTGTGAAGTCAAAGAGAAAATAAGAGAGAAGAAAATGGCATGGAAACAATACTTAGGAGCTGAAAACACAACAGGACAAATGGAAAAATATGGAGAATATGTGACGCTCAGAACAGAAGTAAAGAACAAAGTGCTAGCAGCAAAACAGAAGTCCTGGGAAGAATTTGGAGAAAAGCTAGAAAAAGATGCACAAGAAAGCCAGAAATTGTTCTATAAGACCCTAAAGAACATGAGGAAGGAAAAACAATGCCCTCTCAAATTTATAAAGGACAAGCAAGGCAAATTGCTTACTGCCCCGAAGGAAGTAATGGAAAGATGGAAAGAATATTTCTCAGAACTCCTTGATGGTGAGCAAGGTCAAACATCAGAAATGATAACCACTAGCACAGAAGAGGAAACCAATGGTGATGAAGATGACATAAAGATGGAAGAACTGAAGGCAGCACTGGAGAAAATCAAGATGGGCAAAGCAGCAGGGCATGATGGTATAACACCAGAAATGGTTAAGTACATGGGAGCATCAGGCGACCTGTTACTCTTAAGGGTCCTACAGGCAGCATGGTGCAACAAGACCATACCAAAGGATTGGGAGATCGCCATAATAACACCAATTTTCAAAAAGGGTGACAATCGACAGTGTGGAAACCATAGAGGCATATCCCTTCTCAGTGTCCCTGGTAAAATCTACTCTAGAATCCTAGAGCAGAGACTCCGACGCCTAGCTGAGCCACAATTGGATGAGGTCCAGTGCGGATTCCGAGCAAACCGAAGTACTCAAGACCTAATCTTCACACTCAGACAGCTGAGTGAAAAGGCCCTTGAGTATAAGAGTGAGATCCATCTTTGTTTCATAGATCTGGAAAAGGCGTTTGACAGGGTCCCTTGGAGCAAACTTTGGGACTGTTTGGCAAGGAAGAATATTCCAGCACCTCTGATTCATGCTATACAGAGCTTCTACAAGTCTTGCAGAAATTATGTGAGGACAGCAAACCATAAGTCAGAAGAGTTCAGGACCACCACTGGTGTAAGACAAGGTGATATCCTATCACCTTACCTCTTCATACTCCTTATGGACGATGTCATCAAGGCATGTAAGGAGAGAACAAGAAAGTATTCAGTGGGGTACTGGAAGATGAGACAGGTCTATATTTCAGAGCTGGCATTTGCTGATGATGTTGCCCTGATTGCTAAATCAGAGGCACATCTCCAATCCAACCTGCAAGTATGGAAGGAAGAGCTGGAGAAGAGAGGGATGGTCATAAGCAGCTCTAAAACAAAATCCATGGTGATATCACGAGAAGAAAGAAGACATCAGATTAAGCTGGGAGAACAGGTCCTGGAGCAGGTCGACCACTTTAAATACCTCGGAGCTATTATAGACCGAAAGGGAGGCATCAAAGAAGAGTTGGCCACTCGAAAAGCAGCAGCTGGGAGACTTTTTCAGGCCATAAATCGAGGATTCCTCAGCAAGAGAGAGGTTGGTAAGAAAACGAAGATGGCTGTATACCGCTCCACCTATGTCCCAGTCTTGACATATGGATGCGAGTCATGGGCAATGACTACAACCCATAAAAGCCAGATCCAAACCTCAGAAATGAGATATGTGAGGAAGGTGGTTGAAGTAACAAGAGGAGACATGGTACGCAACCAGACGATACGTCAAGGCCTAAAATGCCACCCCCTACAGCCCCAAGTAGAACAGTCCCAACTAAGATGGTTTGGCCATGTCTGCAGAATGGGAGAAGATCGGCTACCACGACAAGCATGGGAAACAAAGAGCCAAGGATCCAGACCCCCGAGGACGACCCAGAGTCCGCTGGGAGGACAACATTAGACAATCTTTGAAGGACCGAGGACTAGAATGGAACCAGGCCAGGAGGAAGACAGCCGATAGAATAGTCTGGCGCTCTCTCTTCCAAACCTCTACACCTCACGGTAGAAGGGGAACAAATAACATTATATGATCACAGATTGGCAAGAGGTAGGGACGTTTTATTGGAAGACATAAAATGTAATATCACCGGGTACAGCTGCAGACCAGACCAATTATAGAGGTTGAGGGGCGTCGTCACATTGTCGTCGTAAAAATAGGACAGAGAGGTGCGCGCACGTGTGTGGTATGTGTTGGGTTTGTGTTGTATTGTGTGTTGGGTGTACATACCTAGGTATCTGTGTTGTGTACATAGTGGAAGAGAGATTTTTTTTGGGTAGGGAGTTTATGTGTTGTATTGTATTGGGGTGTGTGTTCATATGTAGGTATCTGTGCGTGTGCACGTGTGTGGTATGGCTTTTGTTTGGTGTAGAGATTTTTTTTAGATGTTGAGGGGAGATGTGGGGACGTTGTCAGGATGCACCTGTCTCTTGATGTAGAAATAAGACAGGGCATTTCTGTGTTGTTCATATGTATATATGGTGGAGTTGCTCGACTTCGAATATGTCACCAGTCACTAAAGTCATTTTTCTAAACCGGGGGCAGTTTATTAATTTAGAAGTACCCTCTCCCGTTGTGTACGAGACATCTAAGTGCTTCGCCTTATTGGTCAACGTCTTACCATAGGCCGCGTTACCTAACAATTTCATGGTTTCGCTGGTTATAGCGTAGATATCATCTCTATCACCTTGGCGGCGCGCTTCTGAAACAGTATCCCCAAACTGTTTAAAACACGTCGCGGGCGTATACTCAATCACCTGGTATATACAGGTGACTTCTAAGCCTTTGGCCAGGTACCAGCGAAGCAGAGGCGTCGCCAACAGAATCTTTTTACCCACATAACTGCCGATCAATGTCCTTCTGGGGGTAGTCAGAAGTTTATGTTTTTCGGCGTATTCCCGCATGAAAGAGCCAATATCATTTCTCGTGACGTCGACATTTTTAACAATGGGCGTCATTTCCGAGAAATGTTCTTTTAAGTTGTCGGGGACATGAATATCACACTCGACTAAACCAAACAAGGTCTCGTCTCTCACAGAGGCGAGAATCTGTTGCTCCGTTAACGGGTACCGACATTTATTATAAGAAGGTTTCAGGGTAGGGAAGGTGGCGCTCAGAAATCGACCGATTGATCGGTTTTCTTCAAGCTTTGCCACTCACATTCCCACATCTCTACCAAGGTGACGTCACAATCGGTCTTCAAATAAGCACCAATTTCCCGCATCTTTTCATACAACTCAGTCAAGGGTTTTTTGACTGGGTTAATATCACGACCGGTGGTTAGTGGGCAGTTAGGATGGCCATGGAACAGACAGCCATGGAACTGGTAGACGGTGCGAGAGTCTTTGTCCCACCCATCTACCCTAATGTGTCTATGGCCCAACGACATCTCACGTCCGTTAAACTGGGTTTTTAAAACCACATTATTTTGGTGCGAGACCCAACTCAACCAGTCGCGACACTGCACGGTGTATTTATTGACCTTGTGATACCTGAAACCGTCTTCCCTGTTTCGTCTAACGGGAAAGTCAGTGGGCATTTTCTGTATAAGCGCCCACAAATAAAGGGCGTTGGCATCAAAACCTTTAATACAATGTACCATTTTGTCACCTCTAATGCACGTTTTGCCTTGTTCGCGGAACCTGTGAAATATAATTGAAAGACCTCCAACTATATTTTGTCGCAACGTGTTATGTAAATCCTGCTCGCGCTTCGAGCATAAAGAGAAAGATACATTTGACGGGAGAGTTTTGAAAAGATATTTTAAAGTTACACCTTGCACCGAAATCGCATCTTTGAACATGTCTACCCCTAGGCACGCGTAAAAACGAACCTGTTGCTCTAACGCAATTAAGAAGGGTACAACGTCTTTGTTATTGTACCAAGTCAGAAAATCGCGCAGAGTGTTTATATGGTTATCGATCCACACCCTCTGACATTCGGCGTACTCGTCACTGGAAATATTAGTATTTTTTAGGGCGGAAAAAAGCCGAGTGGGGTGGTAGTGTCGTTTCGTTTAACTTTTCTAAATCTGCGATGTATTCGTAACAGAAAAATCCTTTGGTTTCTGTCACTTTATAGGCGGCCAGGTATTTACTATAACTAAAACCGGGGGCTAGATAATTGATGATATCTAAAAACTTTAACTGGGGAGTGGCAATACACATAAAATTATTGTTTCTTTTGACTAAATATTTAAAATCTTGGTCAAGGAAATATCTGATAAGATAGGGTTTTATAACATTCACATCGTACTTTCCCGAGTTGAGACCTACCACTGGCAGCTCGTGCAAATACTCGTCTAATCTCTCAATGAGCCCCTCCAAATCACCGAGTTGAGGGTATACCTCATCAAAACGCTCACGCAAGATGCTGTAAGCGCCCTCGGCAATGTTGGTCAGATGATCCAGCATCCTGTTGACCAAGTCTTGTGGATCCCCCGTTGTGATAAAACAAACGGGGTCTTCAAACCCGGGGACATTAGAAGCCACCAAACAAGACAGGGGCACGTGTTTGGCTGTGTAGGTAGTTGCGCTACCACTGGGCCTTACAGAGGTATCGAAATAACACTCATAATCAAAGGTGACCCAAAAGGGACAGACGAATTTTTTATCTACATTTACACCCTGCGCGGCGATCGATTCCCAAACGGTATCGGATGGGGTATACACCCCACCTTTAAATATTTCCACCCTCTTATCCCCGGTACAGGTCTGCTCATGTCTGTCCATAAACTTAAAAAGTTTCCATAACTTGCTGCATTTGGGACACGAAAAGGAATGGCTGGCCCTATCAATATCAACTATATACATAAAATGGGTGTTATACATTAAAAGACGCAACATGTCTTGAAAACTATCACTACCTCTAAGTTTGGGGGTCAGGGTTTGCGCGTCGTCAAACTCAAAAATATCTATATTTATTTTAAAACATTTTTCTAACGATAGAATGACGGTTAAATTAAACCCGGGAAAATCGATGAGGGACTCTAGTCCCTGCCGTGTTTGCCACTGTTGTACGAACCGGCGCGTGCTTTTTCTAACGTCCTTAACGGCCGCACCCCTAAACACGGCTAAACATCTAAAGAAGCAAAAGTTATCACTGTACGGTATTGAGCTCGAGTCGTGTTGTAATGTGTTAATGTGCTTATTATCGGAAATGTAGGATGGTATGTCTGTTAAAAACAGCCGATTTGGTGGTCTTGAATGTGGTTCAGATAGAATGAGGTGGCCGAGACCGCTTCGACATAATATTTGGTGTTGGGTCTGTTTACTTGTGCGTGTGTAAAAATGTCGCTGTCTTGTAAGTGAGCTACAAAAGACTTGAAATCTGTAATGTTATTTACAAGATGAGGATGTTCTAAAACACAGGCGTTATTATGAGAGGCGTGGTAGAAACGGAGTTCGTTGTTTTCTCTGTTTCTCAAAATTGAGTGGTGACTATAATTAATTTTAAAGCGTTTTGTTTGTTGTGTAAAGACGGAAGTCAAAAGTGTGGTCCAGTCTATGGGTTGGGTTCTGTCTGCACTATGGAAGAAAGTGAAAGTAGATAAATATTTATTGGTGTTTGTATGTGTCTTGATTGCTGTCCAATTTTCTGTATTTATATGTTTAACGTCAGACTTTACGTCCCGTAAACTGTCTTGTTCAGAGGACAAGCGAGCCTTTTTATCTTGGACTTGATGACTAGACATGGGCCGTTTGAGTGGGTTAGTCTGGCCTGCATTTGGTGATGGTGGGTGAGATGGGACGAGGCCGGGTGTCTGTGGGTAGGTGTGAGCCGGGGTGGGGTGAATTGTGGCAGCTAAGGTGTCCAGCGCACCTGATGCTAGTGTCTGTTGGTGCGCCTCTGTTACAGGTGCTGATGCTGGTATTCTCGAAGAGACTGGGGTTGCATATGCTGTGGCACCTGATGTTGATGATGCTGAAGAGACTCTCGACGTTGTTGTGGCACCTGATGTTGATGATGATGATGATGATGAGCCTGGTGTTGAAAATGTTTTGGTGCCTGATGTTGGAATCTGGGTAGGGGTAGTGGGAAGTTGCTTTTTTAGGTGGGCCGATGTTATCAATGCAGGTAAAGTTTTGCCGCAGAATTCACAACTAAATAGAGTCAGTGAGGGAGCTGTCTTGATGTGACGTAAGTAGTTGTCGCGTCTGGTGAACCCCTGCCCACAGCGGGTACACACCAAGCTGTTTTGCATCAATAATGTGTCTGTTTGTTCAGTAGTTGAAACGGGTCTATGTTTATTCTCTGTGTGGCGTTGAAATGTATCAGGTCTCGTAAACACTAGATTACACAGAGAGCACTTGTGGTTTTGGCGTCCGTGTGCTGTGGCTAAATCTCTGGTTAGATCATGGCTCCGCTTGAAAACACAATCGCAGTCCGAGCAAGCATAGCACCGTCTCTTGTGTTGAGGTGAAGCCATCTGAGAAAAGAGAAAGATTAAGAAGTCATTAAAACACTAAACAAATTAAAATTAAAAAATAAACACGTAACAAACTGATAGATAGGTAGATAGATAGAAAGATAGATAGATAGATAGATAGATAGATAGATAGATAGATAGATAGATAGATAGATAGATAGATAGATAGATAGATAGATAGATAGATAGATAGATAGATAGATAGATAGATAGATAGATAGATAGATAGATAGATAGATAGATAGATAGATAGATAGAGAGAGATAGAGAGAAAGAGAGAGAGAGAGAAAAGAAATAAAAACCCAGACTTATAGATAGCTAGGCACATACCTACGTAGGTATATATGCGCACAACCACACACACCCACACACCACACACACGAACAAACACAAGTGCGCACTCTTAGTTATAACCAGAGTGCTTCTCTTTCTGTGTGAAAGAATGTTGTCCTTTATCATATCAGAATGTTCCACCTTTGTATAGGCATGGCACCAATTATAGTATTGATTTTAAAACCCGTCTTTGTGGACACGAGACAATGACGAGGTATATTGATATGCCCTCTCTTTTAAAATAACGAAGATATAAGTTTTTATTAACGTGTTTGCTACATTCAACCATGGTTGTTGGTTATAGCAGGGCGCCTGTCCTTTAAAGGAATATATGTTGTTCGTATTTATTTTTTAAAGTAATATGTTAAATTTTGTCGTTGTTATGAGATTTTTTCTTTGTGGTATCAGCTTCTGAGTACAGAAATGCCTCGACTCACCCCGCCCCCCAACCTGGTAGCAAAGTTATGGAATTGATCTGTAATCTTATAATTCACAAAAGAAAAAACGCGCCAAGTTCTCAAGTTGCCACACCCCGATCGAAACAGTAATTATTTTTGCCCGGGTAAAAAAAAAATTAAATATTGGCGCGTACAAGTATCAATTTGTAATTATGTTCCACTGTCAGAAATTATGATTGCACTCTGGTGGCGAAATATCGAGGAAGAGTCATACTGTTTGTAGACAAAGGAAAGAACCAAGGCGTGGTGTGTCTTAACAATATGCTAAAGAACTAAAACGAACACTGGCCAAGGCGTGGTGTGTCTTAACAATATGCTAAAGAACTAAAACGAACACTGGCCAAGACTTTTAACACTGCCTAGTGAAAGACATACACACACTCACACACACACAGCCATATATCTTTTAGTATAACAGAGAAATGATATTTAGAAATACAAAAATTCTTTTAGGTTATATGTTTTTTTAAAACGAAGACACAAAACCGACTTTATATTTGTTAAATAAAGAAATAAAAACTCTGCGTAGGTTATTTTTCCACAGAGTCTCTGACTTTTATGAAATACACTTAACGAAAACAGACAAAGACATATTTTTGTAAGACAGAAGACAGAGCCAACCTTCTTTGTGGAAACTGATGAGGATATTTTTGGTTTAGAGAAATGACAGAGATATTTATATTTAACACCCTAACACAAAACACACTAACGGTTTATAGAAAGAATGTCAGTACTCATGCTCCGGTGGGAGCTAGATATGTTTATGTAAGTTGTGAGTTGAAGTGAGTGAATGTTAAATTTGACTGCGGGCATGAATGCAGTAGTAGCAGTAAGTGCTAATGTCGAGTTCACGGGCATGACTGAGTTGTGAGCGAAGTGGTGGTGAAGACTGGTCAGGTGTGAAAAGGGTCATGGGTAAAAAGTCATTCGAGAGAGAGATTAGAGCGGGGAGAGATTAAGTGGAGAGTGAAGGCGAATTGGATGAAGAAAAATAGGAAATATATTAAGATATTGTGAAATTCGTTCCATGAGATGCTGTTCTAATTATGCACATCATACATTGTGCTTTTCTTATGTGATGATTTATGGCCAAAGCGGCAGTCTGCCTGTGTTATTGTGTTATACTCAAGTTTGTGACATAAAGTCGTCGGATATCGTATCTACGTGTTGGAGTTTAGTGAATTAACAATTAGCTGTGAATAACGAGCCATGTTTGTCGCTCCATGTGTATGTAATACATATTTGTCAATGTGGACACACAGCAAGCACTTGACAATTTTGGGGGACTCGTAAGTGGAAGAGAGGACCCACCCCTAATTTTCTGCAGAATTTTTGACAATTTCGCCTTCTCATGAATTGTTGTTGAAAATTATATCAAGCGGAACAGAGAAGTAGGACTATTTCTTTGAATCAGGTCACAGGAACTTAATGTGCAAAACTGAAGTCTTCATTTCAGTGATAGTCAGCAATGGTATTGCTGCAGAAGGACTGAATATTTAAGAACGAAAAATAGTTTAATCACTGGCGGAGAGGCGAAGGGACAGTTTTGAAGAAATCGACAGTGTTATTTTAGCACGAAGTAAGAAAAGGCGGTAATCAGTCTTGTTTACCTCGGCGCACTGATATGGTGTTATTCTGCCCCGTGATGAGTGTGCTGATCTGTCGTCAATTTATCTGTGCTGTGTAGTTCGGCATGACTGTTGACACGAAAAATCGTCTGCTGGGTCTTGTAATGGAATAACAAGGCCATTGTGTTGCGGTGATCGGCTGAAATCGTAACATCTTGCCTGGAGATGGTGTAAGCAGTGAGAGAGGCATTTTCCTTTGCTATCCTTTGGACCAGTTGTGAAGAAGATCCGGTTCACCGTGTAGCCTACTGAGAGCTGAGGTGCATGTAGGAGCTGATTTCGACATTTGACTGTGCTGTGTTGCAACGTGAAGTGTGTTGTTTGTGGTGTCCATCATTGAGCTGTAACACCTGGACTCCAAGCCTGCGCCTATCTCAAGTGGAGCAGCGGACACAGGATATTGTTAAGTTAAGTTTATTATTAATTTTGTTAACTTCCAGTCTTCTGTTTACTTGACTTGAGCGTCTGTATATCTCCTTATATATATATAACCTATACTTCTTTTAATTAATTTATTTGTTTATTTATTTTTTCCTCGATAAGGTTATTGCCCGGAACTAATAGTGGGTTTTTTTTTCCCCATTCTTCTTCAATAGCATTTTTGCAGATTAATTAACGTTATATTTGAACCCTATGATCTGTTATATCTAATGGTGTACTAAACTTAGTTTATTTTGATACTAGTTCCTTTTAGCACTTTGACAATTTTGCTTCGTCATATCTAGACTTCCTTCTGTCTATCACTTCTACAGTGTACTCGAAACTTATGTTATTTTTATATTAGCTCTTGTTACTAGTTAAATATTCATATATTCATTCCTGTTTGCCCTTGCTGCAGGGGGCACGAGTAGAGCTCTTGGGTTACTTCATTGTCCAGTGTTTTGTTTTTGTTTCGTTCATATTGTGTGGTAATATTTAATTTCGATTACTGTATAAGGGTGGTTTTGAATGGTGAGCACAATTCATCTTTCTTCATTGAAGAAATTTGCCTTGTGTCGTCTTTAATAGGTTTTGTGAGACAAATTGCGCTGTAGGGAACCTAATCTGTCTAAGACTTGGGGAGTTGTGAAGCCTCGTGTAATTTGTGGAACAATTGTTGGCGTTAGTTGTTTACGTTTAGTTTGTTTACTTATTGTCTTGTATGGGAGCCGCGCTGGTGTAATGGCTTCGGCGTTGTACTGGCGACCAGGTGTTCATGGTTCAAACCCGGGCGTTGGCGTTTGAAGGAATGTTTACGACCGGAGATTTGACTGAATAACCTGAACGGCTCCTGTGATAAACCCTCTGTGGATGGGAAGGAGCGAATCTCCTGACCGGGTTGGAAGGAAAGTCCTCAGGTTCCCCAGCCTCGCAATGACATGTCATTGGGCCGAAAAGCTGAAAGCCTAAGTGCCGCTGGTTAAGAAAAAAAAAAAAAAAAAAAAAAAAAAAAAAAATTGTCTTGTATAATAGTCTTTCTTTCGTGGTGTTTTTCTGTCGTGATTCTCAGTCCTTTGCTCTGCTATCCGTGTATATAAGTTATTTTACGATATCCTGTTTTTGTTCGTTTGATAGGTTTGTGTATAAATATAAGGTCTATTCTTACTTTCTTGGTCTATAACTTCCTCTCCACTGGCCTATCAGTTGTTGTAGTGCCGTGTGTTCTGTGATTATCATTTCAATCATCATCATACCATTTGTGTTAACATAAGCAGACACATTTTATTTTGGTCTATTACAGTTTGTAATTCCTACAGACTGACAAGAGATTGACCCAGTGTGTAGACCCAGTGTGAAGAGTTGTTCAAAATCTGTTATGTAAGACAGACGTTCTTCATAAGTGAAGGGGCATCCATTATATTTTCCCAGACACCATTTGACATATCAGGTGGTATACATTTTTTCTCCTCCTTAATTGTTTTTTGGTTGCATCATTTGTTCATAGTTATCATAGTTGATAAATATTACAGGATGACTAGCCTCTTGGATTTTATCACCAAGGGAGAGGCACTTGGTAAATCAGGAGATGAACTTAAATTATGGGCTGAGACTAAATTTGCGGATGCTGAGGAACGGAGGGTACGCAACGAGGAAAGAGATCTAAGGAAATTTGAAATTGAGGCTGACAGGAAAGCAAAGAAAGAAGAAACAAGGAAAGCTGAAATTGAGACTGAAAGGGAAGCAAAGAAGGAAGAGACAAGGAAAGCTGAAATTCAAGCGGATAAAGAAATTACTTTGAAGAAACTGGAACTTGAGGCTGCTAGTTCTAGACCAGCTACTAAGGAGTCTACTCGTCCTTTCAAGCTGCGACTCCCATCCTTTGTTGAGGGCATCGATATGATGGACGTGAATCTAGAAAGGTTTCAACAAGAAGCAGTATCTTGGAAGATTAAAAAAGAAGATTGGCCATCTCTGCTCAATAATTTGTTAACCGGAAGAAGTTTACAATGTGTCTTTGCTTTGCCAGTAGAGGATCGCATGAATTATGACACGGTGAAAGAGACACTGCTTCGAAGATTTAGACTGACAGCTCAAGGGTACCGTGAAAAATTTAAGGAGGCTATTCCTACAACAAGCAATGACTTTAGTGAGTTTATTGCGGAAATCAAGTTGCTGTTCAATAGGTGGATTGAACTATCAGGTATTGTGAAGGATTTTGACGGGCTAACCGACCTTATGCTACAGGACAAGGTTCTATCGTCTTGCAATCCAGAGTTAGTGGCTTTTCTACAAGAGCGAAAGCCAAAAGATATAAATAATATGTCAGAGCTAGGGCAGCAGTATGTCAATGCGCACCCAGGGAAGCCGATTCACAAGCAGATAGTTGCTGAGACCTTTCCAGCTTGTGTGGCTCAAGACAAAACTGAAAAGAAGCCATACATACATCCTCGGGCCCGCAGCTTAGACAGGTATGTTGATAACGATTGTGGAAATAGAAGATGGAACGGGGACAGAAGATATTCTCCTAAGAGACAGTACCCTTCTTTTGGGTCAGGCTACAGTAGAAGGAGTTGTTATAAGTGTGACTCAAGGCGTCATCTATCTTATCAGTGTGGGAGGGACCCAGAGAGGTGTCCCTTCAACCCACAAAGAAGTCCATATGCCAGCCCAAAGAAAAATTATAATGGCAGTTCAAAGAGAAGCCCTTACAAGCGCCAAGAGACGGATTCCAACTGCCCCAATTGTAATGAGAGAAGAAACAGTCAAAAAGAGAGCCCAAAGGAAACACTGGGCATGCAAATTCAGCTACTGTCTTTGATACATTTAATAGCGAGGAGTGTGAGGGGTGCAGACCATTGTTCGAGCCTGATGGCAAGCCTATATTAATATGTGGCCACACTTTGCCTTGCCTTTCATCAGTTGATGGGAATGGCACCTTAACTTTACATAAGGGTTTTGTGGACAATAAACCTGTATCTGTTTTGAGGGACACGGGCTGTACAACCATTGGCATTAGGAAGACATTGATTAAGGATACGTATTATATTGGAAAGATAGCCAAATGCATTACATTTGGTGGTAATGTCGAGTACTATCCTTTGGCAATTGTGCAGATCGACACCCCTTTCTTGTCGGGTAGAGTTCGAGTATGCGTCCTTGACTCTCCTGTCGCTGATCTCATTATTGGAAATGTTAATGGGGTTCATGATTGCACCAGTCAGGATATTGAGGAGTGGGAAAATGGGCATCATTTGTTTGCTAACGCAGTAATGACGATGGCTCAGACGAAGGCTGATGATGCAAATATTATGATATCGCAACCCAGTAATATCCCTGGGGTGCCTACGGTTGCTGGAATTACAGCATCTGATTTTGTAGACATGCAGAGGCAAGACATTTCACTTCTGCCTTTGTTTCGGTTGGCTGAGTCCAAGAACGTACGGCATACCAAGTCTGCTCGATACTGGTTTGATGTTAGGAACTCCATTCTAATCAGATGCTTTGCGGAGCAACATTCAGTCATTACACAAGTGGTTATTCCAGTGGAACTGAAGAATACAGTGTTAAGGACAGCACATGATATCCCTTTTGCGGGTCACATGAGTATTGCGACAACTCGCTGTAGAGTGTTGTCCCAGTTTTACTGGCGTGGATACAATAAGTATGTGAAGGTTTACTGTCGGTCGTGTAAAGTTTGTCAGAAGACAAGCCAGAAAGGAAGGACTCACAAGGCACCATTAGTAGCAACAGACTTGGCATTTCGTCCTTTTCAGAAGGTTGCAATAGACATTATTGGTCCCCTTTCAGTTATGTCTGATCGGGGGTATAGATTTATTCTAACATTAGTTGGTCTATGTACGAGGTGGCCTGAAGCATTGCCAATGAAATCCATCACATCAAAGGATATAGCAGAGGCTCTAATGAGCTTATTTAGCAGATTAGGATTTCCTGACGAGATTTTGTCTGACAGGGGCCGGCAATTCATTTCAGAATAGATGAAACACATATCTAAACTGTTAGACATAGCCCAAGTGTTCACCACCACTTATCATCCTCAGAGCAACGGGGTCTGCGAGCGGTTCAATGGAACACTGAAAAGAATGCTAGGTAAGGTTACAGGAGATTTTCCACAGTTGTGGGACAGATACCTACTGGTAGTTTTGTTTGCATACAGGGAGATACCACAAGAGAGCACAGGATTCTCACCGTTTGAGCTAGTATTTGGCGCACATCCTCGGGGTCCCATGAAAATTGTGAGAGACTTACTGTCCGGGAATTACGCTGATGATAGCGTCAAGTCAAGTTATGAGTATGTCGTTGACTTGCGAGAGCGCATAATTACATCGTGTTCAATAGCACGTGAGGCATTACAGACATTGGGTGCAAGGTACAGAGCATACGCCAATAGGAATAGCAAACTTGTATCCCTCAGTCCTGGCAGCGAGGTATGGTTGTTGCTACCTACCAAGGAAAATCACCTGCTAGTGAGTTGGCAAGGCCCATTTCAAGTAAAGAAACAGATTACCGATATGGATTATCTGATATTAGTCCGAGGGAAGGAGAAGATTTTTCCATATTAATATGCTAAAACCATATGTAGTACGTCCAACTGAACTGGAACCAGTTGTGAACGCTGTTCTTGATAGTACAGTTACTGTAGCTAGTGCAGCAGTCATCGAGGAAGATGGAGAGAAAGGTGAGGAGGTCAATCTCCGGATCCCACTATTGCCATTGGTTGCTTCAGAAATATGGAGAGATGTAGAGGTCTCTGCATCTCTCCCACAGCATCAGAGGAAACATGTGAAGTCACTGCTGTGCGAATTTCAAGATGTGCTCACAGATATTCCTAAAAGAACTGATTTAGTTGAGCATGATATTAAACTGACCTATGGAGAGCCCATCCGGGTGAGACCATATCCTATTCCACTACATTATACTTCTGCGGTTGAAAAAGAAGTGAATGATATGTTACGCTTAGATGTTATCTCCCCATCTGAATCATCATACTCATTTCCCATGGTCATCGTGCAGAAGAAGGATAAATCCCTACGGATATGTATAGACTTCTGCCGCTTGAATAGTGTCACAGTGATAGATGCGGAACCTATGCCCAACCAAGAGGTCCTCCTATCCCAAATAGCGGGGGCAAAGTATTTTACCAAACTAGACTTATCGAGGGGGTATTGGCAAATTCCCTTAGCAGAAGGCGCTAGGCCACTTACAGCATTTTGTACCCCTCAGGGTCTTTTCCAGTTTAATTATATGTGCTTTGGACTGGTGAATGCCCCTGCAACTTTTTTGAGAATGATGAGAATGCTTTTGAGGGGACAGAAGGATGTTATCACATATATTGATGACATCTGTTTGTTTCATGACACGTGGGATGAACATGTAGAGGGATTAAAGTCACTGTTATCATGCCTTCGGGTGCATCACCTAACAGCAAGACCCAGTAAGATTAAGGTGGGGTTTCAGGAGTTAATGTTTCTGGGGTATGTGGTAGGACAGGATGTTTTAAAACCAGTTGATCAGACAGTTGGAAGAATTTTGAATTTACAACCTCCAAAAACAAAGAAACAAGTACGTAGTTTACTCGGTCTGATAAATTTTTATCATAAATTTATCCCCAGGTTCTCTTCATTGTCGGCAGCTCTAACATCACTCACTAAAAAGGGCACGCCAAACAGAGTGGTCTGGACTGAAGAGTGTGATAGAGCACTGAGGAACATCAAAGCTGTATTCTCCAGCGAGCCCATTCTTCTACTGCCAGACGTGGCTAAGCCTTTTGTACGGAATACTGATGCTTCTGCAGTGGGCATTGGTGCGTCTTTTATGCAAGAACATGATGGGTTTCTACATCCTGTCATGTATGTCAGCAGGAAGTTGCTTCCTGCTGAAACGCGATATGCCACTATAGAGAGAGAGAGTGTGTGTTTAGCTATTATTTGGGCTGTTTCCAAACTCTCTAGGTATTTGTTAGGATCTCATTTTGTGCTGGAAACGGACCATAGTCCATTGACTTTTCTTAAGTCATCTAGATCACCAAATTCACGTTTGACAAGGTGGTTGTTGTTGTTACAGCAGTACAACTTCACTGTTTTTCCTATTCAGGGTAAATTGAATGTCCTTGCAGATTCATTATCCAGATTATGAACACTTGCTTGTAGTAAATGGGTGTGTTTTTTTAAACCACCATTTCTACGTAGTATTTGATACTTGTACATGAGTAATGTTTTGTCAACTGTATTCTGTATGATTTTTGTATAAGCTAAGTTCTTATCATATGTTGTGTATCCAGTACAGGGTTATTTAATAGATATTCTCTGGTATAGTAGAATTTGGTGAAATTGATGTAATGTTTATCACCTTTAATTTTTTGGGTAATTAGAGATGCATGATTTTTGCCATATGGTTGCTGTTGTATTTTTCTAGCAACTCGGTTCTATTGTAATTTTTTTATTTTATTTTTGTGTTGTTCAGAATGTTATTATTGATTATTTGTAGATGGCATATTTTCACTCTGATGCTATAGATTTTGCCCATATATGTAATCAGAGGTTTTGGATGGTTGGGTTCCAGATATCTACCACCCATCCAGTGAAAAACTATGTTTTTCACTTGGAGAGGGAGGGGTGGATGTCACGAACGGTTTATAGAATGAATGTCAGTACTCATGCTCCGGTGGGAGCTAGATATGTTTATGTAAGTTGTGAGTTGAAGTGAGTGAATGTTAAGTTTGACTGCGGGCATGAATGCAGTAGTAGCAGTAAGTGCTAATGTCGAGTTCACGGGCATGACTGAGTTGTTGTGAGCGAAGTGGTGGTGAAGACTGGTCAGGTGTGAAAAGGGTCATGGGTAAAAAGTCATTCGAGAGAGAGATTAGAGCGGGGAGAGATTACGTGGAGAGTGAAGGCGAATTGGATGAAGAAAAATAGGAAATATATTAAGATATTGTGAAATTCGTTCCATGAGATGCTGTTCTAATTATGCACATCATACATTGTGCTTTTCTTATGTGATGATTTATGGCCAAAGCGGCAGTCTGCCTGTGTTATTGTGTTATACTCAAGTTTGTGACATAAAGTCGTCGGATATCATATCTACGTTTTGGAGTTTAGTGAATAAACAATTGGCTGTGAATAACGAGCCATGTTTGTCGCTCCATGTGTATGTAATACATATTTGTCAATGTGTACACACAGCAAGCACTTGACAAAAGAGAATAACATACGTTTGGTTCTGAGTTTGACGTGGCTGGTTTTTCAGAAGGTCGTTTCTTGTGTCTTCAAAACGGCTGGTCGTCAACAGATGGCCTTTGCTCGTCGAGCTCTGTTGCATGAATGACGTGTCTACAGGAATTCTCAGCATATATCAAGACAAAGACTTGTCAAAAAAAAAATAGTGCGCGCGCAATCTTTCGCGACGGTGCCAGAACGTTTGAAAAGTGGAATCGATTATTTTCAGCATTTCGATACCAAACACGACGTTTGTTTAAGCTAATTATTATGTCGATTGTACGACAGCTTATTTAATTGGGTTCAGGTGGGAAAAGATTTAATGGCGTTTTACGATCGAACTGTTGAACAAAGGAGGACATTTACAAAATAGAACTACGCTTTTTTAGTTAAGATATAACTAAGTGCCCTTAGTGCAAATATGTGTGTCCGTGACAGTGTTTGTCTGTTAATGTGACAGTATGTAAAAACATATATTGTCAAACTAGATATTTTGTTTGTTAGTGCGACAGTATATATATGCACTGGAAAAACGGGTAACGCTTGTAAGCTTTAAAAAAGGGATATCTTTAAAAAGCACATGCTATATATATATATATATATATATATATATATATATATATATATATATATATATATATATATATATATATATATATATATATATATATATATATATATATATATATATATATATATATATATATATATATATATATATATATATATATATATATTTATGGCCTGTTGACTAAACAAAATGAATAACAATGTGACAAACAGCCGATTATATTTGTTGTGAATGGTAAAAAAAGTCACGTGATTGTGTGACTGAGTGAGTAACGAAGAGAGTGGTTCTCATGATGTTACAACCAGACTTTTATATAAGAAAGTGTGAATGCGGCGAGTAATGAAGAAAATGGTTCTCGTGATGTTACAACCAGACTTGCGTGTTTTGTTCGCAATGGTTCTCGTGATGTTGAAAGCAGGGGGTCTCACGTTGAATACGATAAAATAACTGTGTATGAGTGTAATTTATCATTGTAAGCTATGGATCCAAGGTGGGCTTATCCATTCACAGCGCTTATAGCGGGACCCACGGGCAGCGGGAAATCTGTCTTTGTACAAAGCTTCTTGCAACATATCTGGGATATGATGACGCCTACCCCAGACGAAATTATATGGTGTAATGGAGAGTGGCAGTCCATGTATAATTCGATGAGTGGAGTCCACTTTATTGAAGGACTGCCGGACATGGTCCAGTGGCCAGGTGATAAGAAACGCCTGCTCGTTATAGATGATCTGATGAGTGAGACGGATGATAGAATAACGAGACTATTTACGAAAGGTAGCCACCATCGGAATATTAGCGTGATGTATATTGTGCAAAATCTATTTGGCAAGAACAAAGAACACAGAACCATTAGCTTGAATTCTCATTATATAGTGTTTTCAAAAATCCACGCGATGGTTTGCAGATTATTAATCTAGCCAAGCAGATGTATCCAGGTCGTACTGCCTATGTCCAAGAAAGTTTTAAAGACGCGACGTCGGCCCCCCCCCGGTTATTTGCTAATCGACCTGCATCAGGCAACACCAGACGCTTTGCGGTTACGTAGTCAAATATTTCCACACGAACAACAAGTCGTCTACGTTCCCAAATATCGAGATGGGGGAAAAGGTGAGATGCCATGCTGAAATGCTGAAATTTATAGACACTGCCAAAACCCCAGTCATCAAGGCTGTTATGAAAACAGCGTCACCCGATCTCGTAGGAACACTCTGTGAATGTTGCCACAACGTATTAAAAGGTAACGTTTCACTGACACCCCCTCAGAAGAGGCGTATTCGTCGTTACAAAAACACCCTGAGAGCGCTCACCAAGAAGAATTGTCGCTCAAAAGACGGAAACACTTTTTACAAACCGGCGGTTTTTTAAGTGCGCTCCTTGGACCAATACTAACCGTGTTAAAAAGCGTTTTAGGCGTGTAGATGGCCAAGAAAATAATTTTGATGGACCCTCGTTTGTTAAAGACTCAAAAACCTTATAGAACCCCCGACGCTCTGAGGGATAACTTAGGAGAATTGGACAGTGAAATGCAACTAGTCTTGGATCGAGAATATTTACCGGTGGGTGACAAAGCTAGATTATATCAGCGAACACTGCAGCGTATTTGACTCGACTAGAACAGTACAGTCACGTGCCTCTAGGTCTCGTGGACATTAAACAACCAATACCATTACAAGCTACCGACCAACCATGTTCACCCACTGTACTTAAAGACGAGGTCGTGGACAAAATTCTTCAGTCCCCGCCCCAACAAGTCACTCCCACTAATCGAAAAAAGGTGGTTGACAGTAAATTGCGAGAAACATCGTCGTATTCGCTCAGAAGAAGGAACAAGACAAAAACTCCAAAGTGGGAAGCATGGCCAAAGAAGTGAATAAGATTTTAAAACAACATTACTACGAGCCGAAACTACCTGGGTCTTATGGCGGAGTCGGGACCTTGCAACGTAGTTCCAAACTTACTCGTAAAAAAATTGAAGAGTGGTTAAGCCATCAGGATACCTACACCTTACACAAGCCGGTGCGTAGAAAATTTAAAAGACGCGCGACCATCTCGGGTGCTATCGATCAACAGTTCCAGGCTGATTTAATAGACTTGCGAGGTTTAAAAAAATTCAACGATGGGTTTTCCTATCTAGTGACGTGTATCGATGTGTTTAGTAAATTTGCTTGGGCTGTTCCTCTGAAAAACAAAACTGGGACAGCCTTAGTAGCAGCGGTATAGACCATTTTTACCAGTCACAAACCTATACATTTTCAAACAGACAAAGGTAGTTTCTTAAAGTTTCTTAAAGAAGAAGGTGTCAATTTCTTCACTACGGAGAATGAAGACACCGATGCCGCTATTGTCGAGAGGTTTAATCGAACCCTCAAAGAAAAAAACGTGGCGTTACTTTACCAAAACCAACAGTCTTCGCTACGTCGACGTGATAAAGCAACTGGTCCACAACTACAATTATTCGTATCATCGGAGTATTAAGATGGCGCCGTCGGAAGTTACCCTGATCAATCAAGAAGAGGTGTGGCATACGTTGTGTTCGACCCCTGACGTCGTCGGAAGAAAGGTCTATTTAAAAGCCGGTGATCACGTGCGGATCGCGCAAGCCAGACAAACTTTTAAAATGGGTTATACGCCGGCGTAGACAGAAGAGTTGTTTACGGTCAGCCGACTAAACCAAACAAGACCGGTTACGTACGTACTTAAAGATGATTCGGGTGAGGAATTGTGAGGTTCTTTTTACCAAAAAGAGCTGCAGCGGGTCGGTGACAAGATAGTTTATCGAATCGAGTCCATTTTGCAAGAACGGCGAGGTGTCAGGGGTGTTAAAGAGTATTTAGTCAAATGGTTCGGTTATAACTCGTCATTCAACAGCTGGATTTCCTCCAAACAACTAGCGAGATATCGAGACTGATGGAGATAGAAGAAGTGAGCACCCCAGTTTTGCGGTCCCCCCCCCCCCCCCCCCCCGCCCACGGCCACGAGAACCTCGTTCTGGCCTTTTTGAGAAACTAGTCATATGTCAGATGATCGTTATATATGTCGTCATCGGGGTCTCGTTATTCAATCTGAGTCGGAGCAACGCCGAGCTACCTGACGGCAAGTTTTGGATCGCCTTAATGAGCAGTTGTCTGGGTTACATGTTACCTAACCCTAAGATAGGATGAGCTTTTAACGTAACTTTACCTAGCAATGCCTCGATGAAAATATACCCGAACAATAACGCCGGTCACTTTTTCGTCCAATTGCCACAGACTATAGAATTGACTTCACGATACGAGGTTGGTTCGTTTGAGATTCAATTTCCCTAAAGTTATTTTAACGTGCTAGAGGATGAAGTATGGGTAAATTACTTCCCCAACAAAGACGAGGGAACAACGCCTATAATACTCAAGTTGCCCGCAGATCTATATACGTCACCCGACATGCTTATCGACGAGTTGAATCGTTTGCTTTTAGGCACGGATGGGAATGAAAAAGCCCGAGCTAGAATCCATTTTAACAATAATAAAGCCACCTTGAATCTGTATGACATGGGGGCGGAAGTTAGAATTAGCGAGACGTTGAAACACATGTTAGGCTTGCCCACCTCGATCGCCACAGACATCGACCCAATACTACGAGGAGAGACTGAAGTACAAATGGATAGCGACATGAAAAATGTCTACGTGTACTGCGACCTCGTAGCAGCGAGACCGGTTGGGGATGCCTCTGTCCCTTTGTTATGGATTGTCACTATTTTGGACAGGACTACCGCTTCGGTTTTTAGGATTTACGACAAACCACACTACGTACCCCTGAGCCGTTTTTCGTTTGATACCGTGGAAATCCTTTTAACTAATGACCAGGGTAAGACTATCCCATTCACTAGCGGAGCTTTGGTGTTGACACTCCACTTCCGAACTCACAGACGGTTTGATTTTGAATAGAAGAAAAATGGTCAGACATGTACCAATACGACGAAACCCCAAAATGTATGAGGAGTTTTACTGCAACCAAGCTGGACACGGGATGCCAGTGTTTATCGGAGGCAGAAGTCAAAGAGGACATGGCTTAGGTAGTTTTTTTCAGCGGGCTCGGTCGCATGGTTCTCCCGTGGTTAAAAACTGGAGGCAAAGCTTTACTCAGAGAAGGGGTTGGCATCGGTCTACAGGTCGCGAGTGACGCGTTAGCTGGCAGAAATGTTGGCGAGTCATTTCGTGAGCGAGCCAAAGAATCGGGTCAGCGTTTATTACAGGGAGCGGTTGACCATCTCACCATTAACCAATCGGGTAGCTGGCTTAGAAGAAAAAGAAAAACGAGAGCTGCCCCACCTGGCGAACTGAAAAGAATAAAACGAAGTAACGGAGCTCGCCCTTCTCATTCCTACAAGAACAAGCGACGGTACTCTGATATATTTGAATGATGGCGCTTATTCACCCCAGCTCATGCGAGTGTCTTCACAGTGGTCTAGATTTGTTTAGCGTGCCACCAACGCAGACAGCCGTAGAAGAGGGTCAATTTGTGGAGATACACCCGTTGGCCGCCTTAGCACCCGGCGCCCCGGTGGAATTTGTAATATCGGGGAACGGCGAAGAATATCTAGATTTGTTCAATACTTTTCTGCACGTGCGAGCCAAAATCACGTTAGCTAATGGCGACAAATTACCCGCTGATGCGGATGTAGCCCCGGTCAACTATTACCTGCGTAGTTTATTCTCTCAAGTCGACGTTTCCCTAAACGACACGCTGATCACACCCAGCGAGAACACCTACCCTTATAGAGCTTACCTGGAAGCCACGTTGAATTACGGGGAGGAAGCCAAGCGAGGTCATAAGACAGCGGCTCTGTTTTACAAAGACACCCCAAACTTTATTGCAGAAACAAATGGTGATAATAACAATGGACTAAGACTGCGTCGAAATATAGCGGCTGGTTCTCAGGACATTGATATGATGGGTCGGTTACATTCAGATATTTTCACCCAAGATCGCTATATGTTAAATGGTGTGACAGTTAAAGTGAAACTCACACAGGCTAAAGACGCGTTCAACGTGCTGGGAAACGACCACGCCGGTGGTTATAAATCTATTATAACTTATGTGGCCCTGGTTGTACGGAAAGCCAAATTAAACCCGGCCGTCTCTCTAGCCCATGAGAAAGCCTTGTTGCGAGGTAATGCCAAGTACCCTTTGAAACGAGTTGTGCTAAAAACTTTCTCTATCCCTAAAGGTATGCTATCGCACATGCAGGATAGTCTATTTCTCAGTCAATCCCCGACCCACCTAGTGATTGGCCTAGTCACTTCGACAGCTTTTAACAGGTCGCACACGTCTAACCCGTTCAATTTCGCTAATTTTGGTCTGATATATTTAAATGTCAGCGCAGACGGCAGAACAGTCAGTGGCAAGCCTTTGTCCATGGATTATGATCACAACCAGTACGTGAGAGCCTTCTTCGGGACGAATCTAGCCATGGGACTAATTGGCAAAGATGCCAGCAATGATCTTGAATATAGACATTTTAAGAATGGGTATGCCTTATACGCCTTTGACCTCACCCCCAGTCAACTGGACGGTGACCAGTTTGAGATGGCCAAGTCAGGCCCTGTCTCAGTAGAACTTAAATTCTCCGAGATCACCCCCGAACCCTTACAGGTCCTCGTCTACGCCGAGCAAGACTCGATCTAGGAGATCTCGAAATTGCGCCAAGTTTTGACAGACTACACCACTTAGACGATGAATACAGACGAGATATGGACCATCCTCCTATCGGATATATTTGTTAAATGAACTGGGCTCGTTAAAGTTTTAGCTCGCGATCAAGTACCTCTACGTATCGATCCGAGCCAGACGGCTGCTTTCGTCATCAACACTGACCCTAGCTATCGACCCGGTGACCACTGGGTCGCTCTATATTATAATGGCCTTGGAACTTTTGAATATTTTGATTCTTTCGAACTACCGCCTAGACACCCGGACCTGGTTAATTTTATAGCCAGAAACTCTAACCGACCTGTTAACTACAATGCTAGACATTTACAAGATGTAGTTACCAACGTTTGTGGACTCTACATCATTTATTTCGTGTTGGTCAAAGCTCGCGGTGGTACTATGCAACGCGTTCTACTGCCCTTTTCGGCTAGACAATACGCCAACGCTCGATTAGTTTTTCGATTAGTCAGACCCTGGTTAGCTCGCCACAAGTCTGGACACGTTTTTCATTCATAGACACTTACCCCTCACATACCTACCCCCGCACCCACCAACTGTGTGTACACGAAAAAAAGTGACAGACTCACCAAGTAATCCGAACCGACTGTGCTCGGACTCTGCGAGCTCCTAGGCGTATGGCCGGCACGACCGTAGTAGTGAGGTTAGCCGTCACCCTACAGCACCCATAGACCAGCAAACACCTCTTTGTCAATAAATATATAAAATGTATTTAGTGTTTTCTTTTATATTTCTATATAGTCTAACTGTTGTAATATATGTCTAAATATATGTATAACTAAATATCGTCTAACTGTTGTAATATATATCTAAATATTTTAATATAAACAACACAACAACAACAATTAAACTAATATAGGACAACAGGACGCAAGCTGCTCGTCAGAGGAAGTCACCCCGGCTAAAATATATCGCTATATAAAAAGTCATGCGCCACCTCCTGTGGAATCGACCCTGAGTATTTCCTTATATAAAAGTTATGCGCCGCCTCCTGAATTCGACCTGTAAAGAACATTGTATACTACTCTCAATAGACCAGCTCCACAAAACCCCCCGGACATCCAGCCAGCAGAAGTAGAGCTACAAATTAACGGTGAAAGACCAACGAAGGAAGAAATAAAGAAAGCCATAAAGCTTCTAAGAGATGGAAAAGCGTCTGGATCTGATGGCATTCCAGCAGAGGCCATTAAAGCAGATATCGACACGGCTACAGAGATGTTAGGCTATATAAATTACTTGGTAAAGTCTGGGAAAAGGAAGAGATACCAGCAGAATGGAAGGAGGGATATCTGGTTAAGTTGCCTAAGAAGGGAAATTTACAAGAGTGCACAAATTATAGAGGAATAATGTTACTTTCAGTGCCAGGAAAAGTATTAAACAGGATTATCATTGAAAGATTAAAAGAGTCCATAGACAAGAAACTGAGAGATGAACAAGCAGGTTTTCGACCAAACAGATCCTGTACAGACCAGATAGCCACTTTGAGAATAATAGTTGAACAAAGTCTGGAATGGAATTCACCACTATGCATCGGATTTGTGGACTACGAAAAGGCATTTGACAGTGTAGACAGATAATCACTTTGGAAATTGATGAGGCATTATGGAGTTCCCCTGAAGATCATTAATTTAATAAAGAAAACATATGAAGACATGACATGCAGAGTTCTTCATGAAGGACAGCTTACAGAACCGTTTGGGATAAGAACAGGAGTGCGACAGGGACGCCTCTTGTCTCCATTTCTTTTCTTACTAGCAATAGACTGGGTTACGAGAACATCGACAACACACAACAGAAATGGAATCCAGTGGACTCTGACTAAGCAGTTGGATGACCTGGATTTTGCTGATGACTTAGCTCTTCTGTCCCATAACTGTAATCAGATGCAGGATAAACTGAAAACACTCGATGAGAGGTCACAGCAATTGGGTCTGAAAATACACAGGGAAAAGACAAAGATAATGAGAATAAATGCAGGTAATGATAACAGGGTTGAACTTGAAGAAACACCAATAGAAGATGTAGAATCGTACACAAATCTTGGCAGCAATATTGACAAAGTTGGAGGGACAGACGGTGATGTCAAAGTTGGACTAATCCTTATAGGCCTATATTATTTTTGTGCCTATATTATTTTTGTTCTTGTTATATACTGTTTTACTATATCGTGTAGTTCTCTAGGTCTGTCTATTTTCAACATCCATTCTACAGTTATAGGTGAATTTAATATTGGTATTCTCTGTTGTTCATACTCCTTACATTTTTGTAAGAAATGCATAAAAACAGCACAAATCGACACGAATACAATAAACTTTGTACAGATATTATGTTCCATAAAATAGGTTAATTAAGGGACTAAGAGATGACGAAAAACTATATAAATTTAAAGTTTAAGATAGCACATTAAGTTTGAGACGTCCAACCCATGAACTATTGTTTGAAAACCAGTTCCACCGAAATGCCCATTTCACAAAAAATAAAATAAATAAATTAGTTTATCACCGAAAGGTTTAGAATCTGGCAAAAGACTGTACTCCAAGTATAAGAAAGCAAACAACATGGTGGACAGCTCGAGAGGAAACCCGTGCATTACTGTAACACCATCGGAAGTTTACGAATCGACTTGTAGGAGCTGTTCACAGCATTCGACCATTTTATAACGCCCTTTATTTCCCTCTCTATAAATGGCTATCCAGTCTCATAAGAAAAGTGCAAAAGCAGGAGCTGATGATGCCAAATCCGGACAGTCATTACTTTCTAAAGCTCTAACACCAGAGGTTCAGTGGAGTGATAAGGTAGATTGAGAAAGTGTTATATTTTTATTTTAGGATAGTTTGTGAGAATCATTACAATGATCAGTTCGGTTGAAGTTAGGACTGTTAGACACAGTTGACCTTGTCGGCCAAGTGGCTGTCAATACTGCACTACGTTGATCGTGTCTCTTGGAGTGATTAAATTTGTGTTTAACGCATGACCTCAATGTTCGTTGCACGTTATTTTTGACAACGCTCAAAACAGGGTTGGGTTAATACTAGCTGTAGCGACTATTTTTAATCAATGCAAGTGACATGGCGACTATATTGGTAGTCACTTGGCCAACATGGCGGACAGTGTCCACTAATCTTTACTTCTACAGATAAATTCTTTGAAGGCACTGATTAGTACTGTTGTTTTGCTTTAAGAGTTCTGAATCTCTAACTAGTAGCCAAAAGCAGACAAGAACATCCTATTATTGACTGCCCGCAAATTAATATTCTCATCATTTTGTGTGCGTGTGTGGTAATTTTCAGTGGTTTATGATGCCTTTATGCTGTACACCAGTGTTTCTCAACCCTGATAGTAGCAACGCCCACTTTTGACAACTAATATTTTTAAAAGCCCCTCGCTCTTTATCGTGTATACACAAACACACACACACTTACTTACTTACTTAGTCGTTCCCCTTCTACCGTGAGGTGTAGAGGTTTGGAAGAGAGAGCGCTAGACTATCCTATCGGCTGTCTTCCTCCTGGCCTGGTTCCATTCTAGTCCTCGATCCTTCAAAGATTGTCTAATGTTGTCCTCCCAGCGGACTCTGGGTCGTCCTCGGGGTCTGGATCCTTGCCTCTTTGTTTCCCATGCTTGTCGTGGTATCCGATCTTCTCCCATTCTGCAGACATGGCCAAACCATCTTAATTGGGACTGTTCTACTTGGGTCTGCAGGGGGTAGGATTTAAGGCCTTGACGTATCGTCTGGTTGCGTACCATGTCTCTTCTTGTTACTTCAACCACCTTCCTCAGATATCTCATTTCTGAGGTTTGGATCTGGCTTTTATGGGTTGTAGTCATTGCCCATGACTCGCATCCATATGTTAAGACTGGGACATAGGTGGAGCGGTATACAGCCATCTTTGTTTTCTTACCAACCTCTCTCTTGCTGAGGAATCCTCGATTTATGGCCTGAAAAAGTCTCCCAGCTGCTGCTTTTCGAGTGGCCAACTCTTCTTTGATGCCTCCCTTTCGGTCTATAATAGCTCCGAGGTATTTAAAGTGGTCGACCTGCTCCAGGACCTGTTCTCCCAGCTTAATCTGATGTCTTCTTTCTTCTCGTGATATCACCATGGATTTTGTTTTAGAGCTGCTTATGACCATCCCTCTCTTCTCCAGCTCTTCCTTCCAGACTTGCAGGTTGGATTGGAGATGTGCCTCTGATTTAGCAATCAGGGCAACATCATCAGCAAATGCCAGCTCTGAAATATAGACCTGTCTCATCTTCCAGTACCCCCCTGAATACTTTCTTGTTCTCTCCTTACATGCCTAGATGACATCGTCCATAAGGAGTATGAAGAGGTAAGGTGATAGGATATCACCTTGTCTTACACCAGTGGTGGTCCTGAACTCTTCTGACTTATGGTTTGCTGTCCTCACATAATTTCTGCAAGACTTGTAGAAGCTCTGTATAGCATGAATCAGAGGTGCTGGAATATTCTTCCTTGCCAAGCAGTCCCAAAGTTTGCTCCAAGGGACCCTGTCAAACGCCTTTTCCAGATCTATGAAACAAAGATGGATCTCACTCTTATACTCAAGGGCCTTTTCACTCAGCTGTCTGAGTGTGAAGATTAGGTCTTGAGTACTTCGGTTTGCTCGGAATCCGCACTGGACCTCATCCAATTGTGGCTCAGCTAGGCGTCGGAGTCTCTGCTCTAGGATTCTAGAGTAGATTTTTCCAGGGACACTGAGAAGGGATATGCCTCTATGGTTTCCACACTGTCGATTGTCACCTTTTTTGAAAATTGGTGTTATGATGGCGATCTCCCAATCCTTTGGTATGGTCTTGTTGCACCATGCTGCCTGTAGGACCCTTAAGAGTAACAGGTCGCCTGATGCTCCCATGTACTTAACCATTTCTGGTGTTATACCATCATGCCCTGCTGCTTTGCCCATCTTGATTTTCTCCAGTGCTGCCTTCAGTTCTTCCATCTTTATGTCATCTTCATCACTATTGGTTTCCTCTTCTGTGCTAGTGGTTATCATTTCTGATGTTTTACCTTGCTCACCATCAAGGAGTTCTGAGAAATATTCTTTCCATCTTTCCATTACTTCCTTCGGGGCAGTAAGCAATTTGCCTTGCTTGTCCTTTATAAATTTGAGAGGGCATTGTTTTTCCTTCCTCATGTTCTTTAGGGTCTTATAGAACAATTTCTGGTTTTCTTGTGCATCTTTTTCTAGCTTTTCTCCAAATTCTTCCCAGGACTTCTGTTTTGCTGCTAGCACTTTGTTCTTTACTTCTGTTCTGAGTGTCACATATTCTCTATATTTTTCCATTTGTCCTGTTGTGTTTTTAGCTCCTAAGTATTGTTTCCATGCCATTTTCTTCTCTCTTATTTTCTCTTTGACTTCCTCTGTCCACCAAGGTGTCCTCTTTCTCTGGTTCCCAAGTCGGACTTCTCCACATGCTTCTGCAGCAGCTGTCTTTATGATATCCTTGAATTTAATCCAGAGGGTTTCCAAGTCATCAGGTTGTTCTTCTGTGTTGCTCACCAATGCAGCAATAAGCCCCTGATATCTGGTCTTAATTTCTGGCTCTCTCAGCTTGTAGGTCCTAATGCTCATTTCTCCTGCTCGGTTATTTCGTTTCTTGCGTGATGTTGAGCAGTTCCTAGGCTGAGCAACTCTTTCAGTTGTTCGTTTGATTGTTAGAAGGTAGTGATCACTTCCAATCTCTGGCCCCCTCCAGACTCTTGCATCTCGGACATATTTGAATGAGCTTCTCCGAACAATGGCATAGTCGATCACTGACTTCTCATTCTTTGTTGGTTCACATCTAGTGTATGCATGTATGCGCTTATGGGGGAACTTTGTGTTTGTAATGATCAGATTCTGCTCACTGCAGAATCTAAGGAGTCGCTTTCCATTGTCATTGAGAGTATCTTCTCCATATCTTCCGATAACTCCACCCCATCTAGCATGGTCATTTCCAACTCTGGCATTAAAATCTCCGAGCATGATAACTTCATCTAGGCAGTCATCCACTGTCCTTTGAAGCAGCTCGAAGAATTCCTCCTTGACCTCTGCTCTCTCATCCTCATTTGGCCCATACACTATGACCAGGTTGACTATGGTTTCTCCTTCTTTTAGTTTCACAACCATAATGCGCTCTGAGACAAAGTTCCACCCCTTGATACTATCTTTTTGATTTTGGGCCACAATGCAACCCACACCCCCTTTAGCTCTTTCGGATATGGGTACACCACTGTAGAGCAGCGTGTTGCCATTGAGATCCATGTCTCCTTGTCCTTTTTTCTTTGTTTCCGTTATAGCCAGGATTTCTAGTTTTGCTTTCCTCATCTCTTCCACCAGCTCCTCTTCCTTCCCATTTATACTTCTTGTGTTCCATGTTCCATAAGTCGTAGTCCGTAGTCCGTTCCAGTTCGTCGCCTTTAGAATCAGTCCGGTTTTCTCTCTTGTGTTACTCGTAATCATGGTTTAAAGCAAACAGGTGATTGGCCTGTTGTGCCTTTGCATGGTGGAGGGGCTGCCTCCTTACGGCCTCCATGCAGGCCGCCCTCCTCCTTTTTCATCCGGGCTTGGGACCGGCATAGGCGGAGTTAACACACACACACACACATATACATATATTCCACCATACTTTTAAAAAAGCAGTGCAGTTAATGAGTTATCTTTTCTTATAATATAGAGAAAAAGAGAAAGCACATTTATAAAAGCATAATTATATTAAATATGTAGTTAAGTACGGAATTATATACACCACAAGTTCATTATCCTAGAATTACAAATTGGCGGAGCAAATGATATAAAATTAGTTCTTACAACTCTATAACTACCATAATCATATCAAAGATCACACATTTCTGCGTAGTGCTGTGACTAACGTCAACCTCGCTAAACAAAGAGGGGTTTTTGGGTGGGACACGTGATTGTGTGGGGAATGTTTTGGGAGGGAGTCGTGCTGTAAACCTCTACACCTCACGGTAGAAGAGGAACGACTAAGTAAGTAAGTCGTGCTGTGGAAGTGGACAGAGTAGGGAAAGGGCTAATCAATGTTTGACAGGAATGTGTTTCCAGAAGAAAATATGTATCGAGAGTGGAGAGATAAGGTTAGCTTGGATGTGTCGAGAGACTAATGAATGCTTTGAGTGTTGAAGGGACATAAATCTCCACCTACTGTCTCCTGACAATGGTAACATCCCAGGTACTAAAATTTTGGCATTTGGAATCCTTGAAACACTCCATGGGACGCAGGGTAAATAAAAACTGTCGTGTTACAAGCTATGGAAAGGGGAATATCTTTTGTAATTGTTTCATATTGATTTTTGTAAAATGTACACAACGGCCCCCCCCCCCGTCCCCCCACCCCCCCCCCCCCCCCCCCCCCTCTGAATGGAAGTAGCGACCCCCAATCGTTGCGACCCATCAGAACACCCCCAGACATCTTGAAAACGCCCCCGTTGAGAAACACTGCTGTACACTCACCATCTTTGTCACAAATGGGGTCTGGGCAGAACCAGATTAAGCCAAGAAGGGCCTCAAGGCTTTTTGGTGTTTGGCCCCCCCTTGCACCAAATAGGCAATAATTTTAATATTTGTTTTCAAACCTCTTTTACAGTTAGCTATTTTAGATAAGGATTTTGTACTTTATGGTCAAAGGGTAACCACTGGTTGTATATTTTTGTTATGGGGTGAGATTAAGTGGTTATTTCCCTTGTGTGGACAATGTCCATGTTTTCGGATGTCCATATTAGGATATGTATCAGTCAGTTGGCCATATAAGGAGCGTTCCTGCACTGTTTTCGCGGAACGTTCTGGATTGTCCGTGGGAAGCTCTGTTCAGGGGCTTATTGTTGCGTACATATTTTTTATATGTCGCACAGATTACAGTTGATACGATTACAAATGAAAATGTAACTATCTGTTTGATAAAAGGATATTTATTTATGAACTTACAACTTTTAAGAAAGGGGAATAACTCAGAATAGTAAATGTGTATTTTATTCTTTGAGTGATCGGTTCCTGTTTTGTTCCCGTGTATTGAACAAGCGGAGGAATCTAGATTTTATATTATAGCTGGAAACAGATTGTTCTCGCTTAAGGTTTTGCAGGAATATTGAAAGTCTGAATCTAGGTTTACTGTTTGTCTGTTTGAGACGATTCCGTCTTATATCATGTTATCTTTGTGTGTCTGGGCTGGATTATTTGTTCTTACACTCTGAGCGGATGAAGATAGGGGAGTGTGTTCTTCGGTTATGGAGTCTGGCGGGACGCCAGTGTCGAGCGGTCCAAAGTTTTGTGATCTCAAGTTATCATGGGGAAGAAGATTGTGTCTTCTAGGACTGTTTTAGTCTATGTGTTCCCCAGTATTGTTTCTATTACGCCAGAAAAGTGTTTTTGTGCTTGCTATTGATTCTTGGCCAAGGTAAACGTACTTTTACTGACTTCGTTCCTAGGCTTACGATGGGTTATGTTTAGGCCTACATGAATCTACTTATGTTCAGATGTCAGAACGACACATCGTTTAGCAGCACTAAGAATGTTTCTACACAGCAATTATGAGGACAGATAATGCTGATATTGGTGGAAACTTTGATATCCTTATGAAGTGAATCTTTCTAGAAGTTTTGTCATCTCACCGTTGTGTGAGCGATGTTAAGGACCAAGGAAGCCATCTTGGAATCCGAATTATTGTCAATCATTCATCAGAGAACAGGGTTGTCCCTTACTACCCGATAATGATCCAGAGATCACAGTTATGAAAGAAAGATCTATTATGGGAGATTCAGCATTTACTCCGAAGATATGTGCTGAATGCTATTTGAAAGAATCTACGCTAGAGTACAAGCTACACTCATGCTAAGAGAGATTCTGTACAAGAGTCACTATGAACATTATGTATAAACTGACGTGATCTGTCAGTACAACCTGATATATATATATATATATAGATGTGGATTAACCTTTAGCACGCTGCATAAAAATTCAGAAAACTTGCCCTGCCACTGCATTCTTTTTCACAACGCCCCATTTTTATAGTGGGTGACTATTAAATTCTATAGTTTTTTTGTTTTTTGGTCAATTGCTATCATTTTTGGACTGTATAGAAATGAATGAATGATGAATCTGATGATGTAAATTTTGTTTGTGTACATGTTAGATGAGATAGGAAGAGAGGAAAGGAAAGATGAAAAAAGGGGAAAAAAATGTAAAATAATAAAAAATAATTTTTTTTTAAATTTTAAAATTTAAAAAAAATTTAAAAAAAATAACCAGCAAATGAAGGGTCCATATCCCTTGCATCTCAATGAAAGTCATTTGACCAATAGACCAATACAAATCAAATGACGATCTTTTCGTTACACCTATCATCAGTAGCAAAGCAACAAACTCCCTAGCCGTCGACATTCGGCCGTAATCTTAAAACCTTTCCGATATTCCTAATGCTAACCCCGAAAATTATACATACTAGAAATGCCATTTTACTTTCGTTTCCATCTCAGCCATCAAACATATTCTGAGAACCGATATCAGCGCTTATAAAGACAAAAATCTCATCCCCACCGCATGGCGTCAGAATACAATAAAATTAGAGCGAATATGGGCGCGTGTTTGATGCTGATTCATTTCGATTGAAAAAATTCACAGAAAATAAACGCGAATGCACCCATTACTAAAAAAAATCGGAAACGGAAGCTAGCTCTCTCTCAGATAAGTTTAAAACTTAACATCCGGGTGTGATATCACGTGTACACACATCCTATAGCTTGAAAACGAAGATTTCCGCAGGCGACACATGTCGCCTCCAGGTATCAGAACAATTTTTTTTTTGGCGACACATGTCGCCCGCAGCGTGCTAAAGGTTAACTATAGAACTCTGAATGATTGTCTACAAATGTTCCAGTATGAGGTTATGCAGCATGTATGCTAACTTAAGATGATACACCATTGATCAACACCATGCTGTTTATTTCGTCATGTGTTCCTGTAACCATACACGTACTGTTCCAGTGTGCATCTCATTAAATATTATAAAAAGAACACAGTACTACCTTACATCCTTAACTTCCACCTGTGATTGGAGTGAGTTAGCTGTGAACAGTCTGACACCATTCTTTACAGTGGTGTGCCAGCTTCCTGGGTCAACCTGCACAGTGGACATATTTGAGAAGTCAGCTACTGAGACCAGACCATTCCTTGGGGCCTGTTACGACACACGTAAACACCAGCAATACAACTTTACAGTCGATGTCAGCGCGACCTGTCCTATCGAGGTATACAGTAACTAGGTCAGCGTTTGTTGACATTTTTTGTTGATGGACATTTGCCATAGAACAGACAGCATTACATATCAGAGTTGGAACATATATTTGACAGTGTTTGCAAAATGTACAGTGCAACTGAAGCGAGAAGTCTTACTTGTGATTCTGGGGAACTGTAAACAGTGGATTCTCCTGCACTGCCATAGTTTGTGTTTAACTTTTATGATTTAGGCCAGATTTGATTATTTAATAAAGTACCATAGTACTGTAGCATTATTGCGTATAACTGTGCCTTCTTCGCAACACATTCTATCTGCAACACATTACATTACATTACATTATATTATAAATATTTATGCTATATGTACATTTATGTTTACATGTTTATATGTGATATTTGTTTGTATTCTGCGGGTTGTTGTTTCGGTTGGGCGGAGTCTCCCTTAGATCATACCACGTGATAGAGGTCGTCTATTGTGAGCGTTTTCTATAGGGTGAGCAAATTTCCGATACTGGAATTTGCAAAGCGACTGCTGTTGCTATTTTTTTTGGTTAGTTGTGACGATATGGTCAGTGTTGTTTTCGGAATTTTCTTCACATTCTTTAGTTTTGTTTTGATTTGTTTGTAATTTGTTGGTCTACCCTTTGCTATTTTTCAGTTTCATACAACATTTATATTTATATACTGTGGCGTTATTTGTATTTGTTATCCTCTCGCGGTTTATTTTTTATTGTTTTTTCCATTTGATTTATTTGATTTCCGCAAATGTTTTCATGTTGTCTTGTATAATTGTTTTTATGTTCTTGATCGACATACACTATTTAAAATATAGTTGATGATATGGATTTATGTGAAAGAATCAACTGATGATTAATGTTGATTAGATAAGACACTATTTCTTGTGCATTGCAGTTATGTTATAGAGTGGTAAAAGAGAACAAAACTACTAGTATGCATCGTACTCAGCCCAAGCAGTACGATCCATCTGTTAAGCACATTGCCACAGGCAAAAATAACAACAATTGTGCTAGAAAAGATAGGCGTAGTTATGAACAGCGCCAAGGGCGTTCATCACGTGTTAATCTTCCTTTTTCACGTAATGGTTCTTTTTCAAAGAACTGGAAGCAATTTGATGATGCTCAATTTTTTGATCCCAGTAACAATAGGAACTTCAATAGAGGTTACAAATCTCATAATAATTATTTTTGTGGACAACAAAATCCTACTGATCATAAGGGTAATAGCACAACTTTTCATAACTATGGTAAATGGAGTGTAAACGGGAGCAATGGTCTCAACAGAGATAATAATTTTGATAGATCTCGTTATGACGGTAGATCTCAACATGAGTCCAAGATTTCCTGATACACTTCCAGACTTATGTCTGTGCTTTATATGATTTGGTGATTGTATAAATACTTAGCGGTTCACTTATTCTGATTCACTGCTAATTCTTTGATGATGTTTCTTTTGCCAATCGTGAACTTATGATACCTAATATGAAATGGTTATTGAAATTATTGTATGCATTGTGTCATTGCCAATATGGTAGTAAGCATTGGTGGCAACTCCCTGGAAATGTTTACACTTAGAGAAATACTTTCTCTGAGATGTTGAGATATATATTCTCACCAGTCGACCTATAATGCGACTTTGCCTTAATCTGGCTTTATAAATTCTTGATACTTCTCACCTGCGCATCATATGTGCGTTGGGGGGCCTATTTTATGTGGCTCTCAGAGGAAAAAAAAAAAAAATTTCATTTTTTTTCCCCCGGGGGTTGCGGTAGTCTGTTGCGTACATATTTTTTATATGTCGCACAGATTACAGTTGATACGATTACAAATGAAAATGTAACTATCTGTTTGATAAAAGGATATTTATTTATGAACTTACAACTTTTAAGAAAGGGGAATAACTCAGAATAGTAAATGTGTATTTTATTCTTTGAGTGATCGGTTCCTGTTTTGTTCCCGTGTATTGAACAAGCGGAGGAATCTAGATTTTATATTATAGCTGGAAACAGATTGTTCTCGCTTAAGGTTTTGCAGGAATATTGAAAGTCTGAATCTAGGTTTACTGTTTGTCTGTTTGAGACGATTCCGTCTTATATCATGTTATCTTTGTGTGTCTGGGCTGGATTATTTGTTCTTACACTCTGAGCGGATGAAGATAGGGGAGTGTGTTCTTCGGTTATGGAGTCTGGCGGGACGCCAATGTCGAGCGGTCCAAAGTTTTGTGATCTCAAGTTATCATGGGGAAGAAGATTGTGTCTTCTAGGACTGTTTTAGTCTATGTGTTCCCCAGTATTGTTTCTATTACGCCAGAAAAGTGTTTTTGTGCTTGCTATTGATTCTTGGCCAAGGTAAACGTACTTTTACTGACTTCGTTCCTAGGCTTACGATGGGTTATGTTTAGGCCTACATGAATCTACTTATGTTCAGATGTCAGAACGACATATCGTTTAGCAGCACTAAGAATGTTTCTACACAGCAATTATGAGGACAGATAATGCTGATATTGGTGGAAACTTTGATATCCTTATGAAGTGAATCTTTCTAGAAGTTTTGTCATCTTACCGTTGTGTGAGCGATGTTAAGGACCAAGGAAGCCATCTTGGAATCCGAATTATTGTCAATCATTCATCAGAGAACAGGGTTGTCCCTTACTACCCGATAATGATCCAGAGATCACAGTTATGAAAGAAAGATCTATTATGGGAGATTTAGCATTTACTCCGAAGATATGTGCTGAATGCTATTTGAAAGAATCTACGCTAGAGTACAAGCTACACTCATGCTAAGAGAGATTCTGTACAAGAGTCACTATGAACATTATATATAAACTGACGTGATCTGTCAGTACAACCTGATATATATATATATAGATGTGGATTAACTATAGAACTCTGAATGCTTGTCTACAAATGTTCCAGTATGAGGTTATCCAGCATGTATGCTAACTTAAGATGATACACCATTGATCAACACCATGCTGTTTATGTCGTCATGTGTTCCTGTAACCATACACGTACTGTTCCAGTGTGCGTCTCATTAAATATTATAAAAAGAACACAGTAGTTCCAGTAATCCTTGACTTCTACATGTGAGAGTATGAATATATTGTTACCAAGTTGTCAACTCTTCAGAACCATTCTACCATTCGCGTACAATGTACTCTCACTTCAATGTTTACACTACCCTGTGTAGGTCGAGTTGACCTGTGTCTGTCTTCACGGTGACAGCACCTCTTTGAATACAACAGTACTACCAGCCATCATACTTTACAGTGATACACCACACTCGATTCTTTACAGTGGAGTCGCAAACAACAGAACTTTACACTGGTGGCTGTATCATATCTTTACAGTGGTGTACTACAGGTGTAGTAAGAAATAACTTCTTTACACTTATGCATGCGCAATGAGTTGCGCGGGTCGAGAAGACTGCTTTTCCTGGCAGTCGACCTGGGGTTTTCGAGCTGAAAAGTTCAGCATCTGGTCTCTGACGATTATGCGGGGAAATGGAGCTTTTGTTAGAAGATGTTTAAGTTTTCCCCAGTGATATTCTGGCTTATGTCTGTAAAGCCATGGATGTGAAAATTGTGGTGTATCTTATTCCTGGACGGCAGTCAGGTAAAGACATTTTTGAATCAAATCTTATAGCCCAGAACTTGGTTATTGAGGTGGCTTACTCCAGTTGCAGAGATATATTGAATATGTGAGACTGTCATTAGACATTTGAACCCCGCCATTTAGGAGGCGCTTATATTTAGTAGCTATGAGCTACCTGACTTGTTTGGTCGATGAGAAGTCAGAGAATATTAGACATTTTGTAGCCCGCCACTTGTGCAGCTTGATTTGTAGCAAGAGTTATGTGACCTGTTTGGTCGATGAGAAGACAGAAGAATATTAGACATTTTGTAGCCTGCCACTTGTGCGGCTTGATTTATAGCAACAGATCTACCTGACTTATTGATAGATGAAACCCAGAGATTATTACACACTTGGAGCCTGCTGCGTATGCGGCCTTATTTTGGTAGAGTCTTTATTGAATTGGATGGTGAACTATATTATCTGATTATGCATGATATGCTTGAACAATGTGCCGTCAACAGTGTACTGTCATGTCTACGTTAAAGTGATGTATTAAATCGTTGAAACTGTACACAGCCGTGTCGACATTCCTTGAACTTCCTATATGTACTTTGGTGTGTGTGATCATCACTGCATTGCATTAGAACTACACCCATTCGCATCTACTGTTTTGTCTACACACCCACCACCATGTCGTCTACCAGACCACTCTGGACAGCGACACACAACGAGCTTGCTTTCAGCCTCCAACGCCCATGTGCCACTTATACAGTGGTAGAGTGTGGCGTTGAAATAACAGCCTTCTACAACCTCTTAGCCTGTTGATGGTATCTTCTTCTTCTTCTTCCGTCCTTAGCCACCCACCATCAAAGCAGTCAGTGGCCATTACGCCTAGTGGTGTCTTAGGGCAACAGCAGATAGGTTTTCTTTGCCATTGTTTCCCATCACGCCTATTGGCGTCTTTAGGGCAACGGCAAATCAATCCATTTGCTGTTGTTTCCGTAATCGAAGTGACTGGCAAACGGGTGATCAGCCCGTTGTTGATGGTATATACTGGTATTATTAATAGTCTGATATGTTAGTTTGTTAGCATTGCTTAGGGTAACATGGGGAATTAAGCACCTGATTTTTCACTAAATGATACTGTTTTTTGCTATGTTTGACTGTATAATCATATTTTCTTGCACATAAGACCACAATCCTTTGGGAATATCATTCCTGCATTGGGAAAAAAAAACTTTAATTTTGAAAGTACCTCAAAACGTATTATTTAATTTTTTTTTTACAACCAACTGATGTTATAAAAATCAACACGGGGGGGGGGGGGGGGGGGGGGGGGGGGGGGGGGAGAGAGAAATTAAGCACCAATCTGGGGCAGTTAAGCGCTGGTGTCTCGCGCAGGCAGGAATCACAAATCCATTCTTCAGTCTCCAGTTCTTCTATGCTAGATAATATATTTACACCTCTCCCATGTTCTCTGGATGATGCAGCTTCTTTTTGAGTTGCGGCTTATGAAAGCCGCTCAAGACATTCTTCTCCAGTGAGGCTTTCTCCGTATCGAAATCGTTGGAAGCGAGCTGACCTGCCTTTGGCATTGCTGGCAAAGTGTGGCTGCAGCTGCTTTAGAAAAAGTCTTTAAGTGATAGAGTGGAGGAGTGGCTGGATGAAAGTCTTGTATCAGAATTAGCCACTGTTTCCAGTCTCTGTGATGATGTAGGCTCGGGTTCAGGGGCTGAAGGCACTTGATCAGCAGTAAGCTTGAGCAGCAGCAGTAGGCACATCACTGGGGGACAGATCAGGTGAAGCAACAGTGACAACCTGAGGCCTCTCTTCCAGTAGGCCTAAAACACTGTTAGCATTAAATGGACAGATTCCAGTGGATCTGAAGCCAGCTCGGATCATGTGAGGATTAAAAGACTCCTGGTAGAGTGCCTTGAGCATACCAGAGAAATCCTTTTTTGACACAGGTCCTTTGTGGGTTTTTGCAAACTTCACCAGTAGTGACTGCCACTTCAGCTTCACAGGTCTGAAGACAGCTCGGTCAAAAGGTTGTAGCAGATGGCAGGTGAGGCAGCCGCAATAAAATTACATTATTTTCTTTCGCCTTCTCAATTAATGCAACAGAGAGATGGGACGGATGTCCATCAAAAATTAGGACTCTTGTCTTATCACAGACATCCTGAGTGAAATTTGAGAAAAATGTTCTTGAACCAGTCAAGAAACTGGTGCCTCCGTCCAGCCCTTCGCACTGGTAGTATAGGTAGCTCCTTCTGGCGCACTCTGTGTCCAGGAAAGATACAGATTGTTCCCCCGGAAGACAGCATATGGTGGCAGCACCTTGCCACTGGCAGATCCAGCACAATTTACTGTTATCTATGTTCTGATTTACTCACTTTGAACCTTTCCCAGCCAAATCAATTTATGATTTGGGGGTCCTTTACGAAACCACTTTCATCAGTGTTGAAAATCTGTGCACTCATGTCCTTGACACCTGCCTCAGTCAGTATCTTATCCAGAAGCTCAAACCAGTGTTTGATTACATCAGGCTCTTTGGCTCTAGCTCATGCAGAGCTCAGATGCTCCGTCTTTCACGGAACAACATCAGGGTGATGACTTAAGAAGCCACTGAGCCAGTCTCGGCCAGGATGACCATCCACAAATGGAGTCTCCAACTTGGCTTCCTTTACATAATCCTGTACAATGCCTTTTACTTCTTCTGAAGTGAAACCCCAACCCCACCCTGCCAAAAGTTTAATACAGTCTGCTAGTTCATTTTCATGTAAATGAGGCAATACTGTTTGGCGACCAACATGAGCGTTGACAGGAATCTCCCCTGATGTTCTCCTTAGCAGTGACTTCTTATTAACTCCAAAATATTTTGGAAGCTTTAGTCACTTTTATTAGTAATTTTTTTTTTGTATTAATGTTTATTAGTATTATTTTTATTATTATTAAAGTAAACACAATAAAAAAAAATTATTGAACATTTTTTCTTGCTTTTCTTTCAACAATTTCTTCAGTAACTGGCAAGAAACCAGTTTTTCCTAAGAATAGAAGATTCTATGCACATCAATGCCAAATTGCTCAATTTATCATCATTCATGGTGGATCGTACATCGTTTTTAACCCGTTTGAGTGCAGAAAATGACCGTTCTTCAGAGCAGTTGGTTGTCATAAGTGATAAACAGATGCAAAGACAAATGAATACATTTGGAGAGACTTCTTGAAGGCCATTGTGTACAAGGGTTCTAAACATGCAAAGGGCAAACATTTTAATGTTGTACATAAATCTATGCATTTTTTATTTTTAACTTATGTACAGGCCCCCAAGAGCTCCGGGCCCTAGGCTTCAGCCTACTTAGCCTAATGGATAATCCGGCCCTGGGTTCAGGTTATGGTTATCATTAGTGGCTATTTTTCTATCTAACCCATTCTTATTCATGGGGCCATTTACCGCATCATGTAGAAACTTGAAACCACAAAAGCATCAACTACAGTATGTACAAGTTTAGCGTGAAGGCTTTTTAAGTCAACAGCAGGACAGGATGTTGTCGAGAGACATGACTACCTATGCTAGTGGGTATGGAAAAAAGATTAAGCAGTTATTGATATTTTTTTTTTTTCGTACGCCCGCTATTACTCGAGGCGAAATCTCAGGTTAGTATGTCTAACCTGAGACTGATTTTACGTGAGTATTCCTTTTTTCTTGCACAGCGATAGGTGTCCCTCGCCATTCAGGCAGATACTCGCTGATTTCGGAGGTACCCATTAGAGTCTTTGCCAGGGCTCGAGTTAATCCGATCCAAATCCCGGTTGACGAAAAATCTTCTATCTCTTTAGCTTCATCTGTATCTTTAGCTCTGTATGTCTCTTTTAGCTTTGTCTGTATCTTTAGCTCTGTATGTAGGCCTATCTCTTTAGCTTTGTCTGTATTTTTAGCCCTGTATGTCTTTTTTTAGCTTTGTCTGTATCTTTAGCTCTGTATGTCTCTTTTAGCTTTGTCTGTATCTTTAGCTCTGTATGTATCTCTTTAGCTTTGTCTGTATCTTTAGCGCTGTATCTCTTTAGTTTTGTCTGTATCTTTAGCTCTGTATGTATCTATTTAGCTTTGTCTGTATCTGTAGCTTCATTTGTATCTTTAGCTTTGTATGTATCTTTAGCTCTGTATGTATCTCTCTACTTTTGTATGTGTCTGTCTTGTATTGTAAGTATGCTTAGCTCTTTGTAAGTTGGTCTAGTGTTAGATGCATCGTTTTAATTTTGTAAGTATTACAGTACTAGTTTGTATGCACTTGGTCTAGATTTATACCTATCTGCCAAACTGTTGGTAGCATTTGGTTTGGTTTTTAAGGACTATGTTCATTGCACACGGACAACTCCATCAATGCTCCGATCTCCTCCCTTAGATCGCACAAGGAGGGTCTCAGCATAATGCACAAACTCTGTAGCACAGTCAAGAATCCCAGTGTGTGTGTATAGGAATCGCACATTTTATGAATATTTTTGTGGTGAGTATGTTCCTTATGGCCTACTCTTTACAATTTCCAACTGCCATGGGATTTTTAACGTGCGCAATTTGCACACAGGACCTCTTATTCTTTCGCCCTTATACAAGAAGGCTAGGCATCCTATCTCACTATCCAGGAGACTAAGGTGGAATATGACATCATTAGGACTACTGGTTCTGAAAAAAAATGTCCTTAAATTATACTCCCTCTACTGGGAATCAAACCAGGTACCTTTAGAATTCTAGGCGGACACCATACCTCTTAGCGTTATTTGGCAGTCCATACTCTGGAATCCCCAGGGTGAGAGAAGTAGAGGTTGTCAAATAAAGACACGGAGACAAGAATTGGAGAGGAAAATGAAAATTATCAGGAAGACATGGAAAGGCCTTGACCTGTTTGCACATGACCTTGAGGACTACTTATGCTTCAGTAGAAGGCCTGTGCCCCTTGGGGATCTGGAGGCTAATGATGATGATGATTTCCGTACTTGTCTATTTACAAGCAAAGGCAGACTTGCTCACGTACTCGTACAAATATATGGGAGCTGAAATTGCTGTTAATGAGTTAATCTTAAAAGAACACAAATAATCATGCCATCCTACTACCTTGGAATGGAACCCACGTGTAGACAGCAAAAGAGGATGTCTTTGAAACGCATACCTTATATAGTTCTTGGTGGTCTCAGGGGAGGCACAGAAAGAACAGTTACTGCTCCCTCAGGTTTGTTGTTAGAGGCAACAAATATAAGGTTTGTGCATGGGGTGTGACAGCCTCATTATGTAAAACAAATTGTTGCAGAAACCAGCACGACATTAGTACAGGCTTCCTACAAAAGGGGGCTAGATGCAGTCATGGTCAATAATGAACAAAAACGACATTGATAGTGATGGTGTAACACATGAATAAACAGGGAGCTTGACAGAAAAAAATCAAAATCGCCTAAAGAGAACAACAAAGACATGCTCACAGACTTACTGGAGAGCTGTAGTTAATATTGTTTGAAAAAGACAGACAGGAGAGAGAGAGAGATTCAAACTTTCTTGCTGGATTAGTACGTGTTTTTAATTTATTTTGTCTTCATTTATTACAGATTCCTACTTGTGAATGTTGCCATAGTATATATTTATTATAGCAGTTTCCAGAAGGTGGATGAAGAAGAGTATGGTGGGACATCTGAGATACTCAAAGAAGGGCTGATGACGTCATTTTCATCATTTTTGGTAATTGTTTTAGAATTTCTTTTCATATAAATAATTAACCACATCAACCCGATGTTTATTTGTTTATATATGCTTGCATCGCATCTCTTTTATTTGTTGTTGTTGTTGCTAAAATTAATGTCTCTCTCTCTGTTAAAAAACAAAAGCATTTATTTATCATGACCCTTTTTGTCGTCTTGTACTTTCCCTCACTTAGTTTTTTCCCTGTACTTAGTATTTTCTCTCTTCTGGTAGCGGTGGCAGCCATTTTGATCCAGCTGTAGGATTCTAATCACGTGTTTTTTTTTCATGCTTTTTACATAGTTCTTCTCTTTCCTTTCTGTTATTGTTAATCTGTCCCTGATGAAGACTTTGATCTTTGTAAGGCGAATTACCTTTTTTTTCTCCCTCCACTCCAAGTTACCCTGTTGCAGGATTTAAACTTGGTAGCACCACACTCCAGTCTTCTTCTTCTTCTTTGATCCTTAGCCGCCGACCGTCAAAGCAGTCTACCCAACTGAAAATGGTACCTGACTCTGCTCGTGAGTTAAAGGAAGGCACAGGCTGCGAGGAAGGGAACTGGTCATCCCCACCTCATAAAGCTGGAACTAGTATTAGTAAAGTCTTTAACACTTCACTCCCCTGTGGCAGTTTTTGCTATAGGACTACCTTCACTTTTGTATGTGCTTGCATTCACTTTTGGGAAAAACAAAATCTTGCAGATGTCCAGATTTTCTCAAAATGAAAAGTCACTAACGCTGTAATCAGTCGATTAGAAGAGCAAGGAAAAGTAGAAAATAAGTCCTTGATTGTCGACTGGAAGAGCTAAGGCGAGGAAAATACAAGTCCTTGATAGTCACCATCTGGATAAAAGAAACATGATGGTGATGATAACATTAATGCAACAGTTTAGTTTACATCTAATTTTTATGTTTTCTGTTTAAATAGTCATTATGTAATTCTTGTTTCTTATAGTTGCTTCTGTAAGAATTGTAAATCAGTTAATGAACTATTTTCATTATTTCTGTTTCCAGGTTGCATGGATTATTTTGTATTCTGCACTTTATTCGGAATCAGCTTCGTAGTCTTTCTGTGAGCAGTGAATAGTAGAAAGACCTTTAGTAATAATCAGATGTTGCAACCGTATTGCGGTGATGAAAGTAATAATCAGATGTAGCACTGGTATTACGATGATGATAGTTATTATGAAGATCGCTTCCAAAGTTTCATAGAGTGGAGGAACATCAGGCAATAAAGGTATATGAAAACATGGTTATTACTAAGAAATGTAGCATTTAGGGGAAAAAATATAGACATTTAAAATCACTGATTATGTTTCTTTTTTTTTTTGTTTTAATTTCTGCTTATGCCATGAAATATTATGGCAAAGAGCTCATTGCTCATTTTCATTCCAGCATCTGGTGTGAAGCCCAGTTTGTGTTTATGTTGTTTACTGTTAGAGGGGACAAGAGTTTTATTACTGTTTTCAGAAATACATTAGCTGTATTGTTATTAAGTATGATCAACAAACTTACTGCTTAGTATAATAGATTTTTCTCATTATCATTGTAGTATTTTCATGTTTCTCTGAATGATAGTATATCAAAACATAGATATAATGTTAGGGTTGAAATGAATAACAGAGGGCCGTCTGTCCAATACAGCCTTCAGAAAAAAATCAAAGATGCAGTAAAAAGGGGTGTGTGTTAGGTTTAGATATCCTAACCAAACCCTAATCATAATACCATTGGCGACTTATTAAGACGACATCGTAGAACACGGCTCACTGTGCTTCATATCAACCTAATTTTAGTTTCTGTTTCTATAGCACAGGCAATAGACTTTTGAGTACATTGTTGGTTCCTTTATTCATTGTTCTCTGCTTATAGGTTATGCATCATCATCATCATTATTTTCCTTTGCGCTCCTTTCAGAGCGTGGAACCACCATTGCAGCTGGTCCTATTACAGGAAGCCTGCATCAATCATTCACAAACTCTTGCAGCAGTTGTTTCCATGGCAATTTGTTTTACATGATGAAGTTACCAGCCTCATGCCATAACCTCATATTAGTTGTCTTATACGACTTGTAGTAGTTCTATTCTTTCCTTGTCTCTTCAGTGACTCGCTGGAACTTTACGGGGCTTAGTTACAGAATAGTTTACTTTATTCCAAATTGGTGAATATCGTACAATATTTGTACGTGAAATATCATTTGTTTAGTGTAATTGTGTGGAGCCAGATTTTTTGTTTGACAGTTCAAAACTTGACTGCCATGAATATCAAATATTGTAACCACCGACATTTGAAGACAAATTTATGTAACTTGTTTTGTTGGTTTCTTCCCCCTCCCCAAGTATGTGTCACAAAAATGTATTCCAAATGAAACATTTGATATTTCACACATTTTCACCCACTTTGGCTGGTTGTCTCATTAACATCATAAACTTGTATTTTTGTATGTAGATAATTTGTGCCATGTCATACCTAGACAAACATAGAATAGGGCTGTTGCTCCCTCAGAAATGTTGTATGAGGTCGTATATGGGGCTGGCAAACTTCATCATATAACACAAATTGCTACTGAATCTTCTGCTTCTTGAGTACATGAATGCTTTAGTGCAGGCTGCCTGCTAGGGATCAGGTGCAGTTATGGTTCCTTGCTTCGCAGAGAGCGCACACAAAAAATAATGACAGAAATGATGAATAAGTGATTTCTTCATTTGTTTAAATTCTTGTATTTCTTTAACATCTAATCAGTTCCATTAGTTACTCCAGAGTGGGGTGGGGGTTTGAACCTCATGGAGAGCTTAACCCTTAAAGGACGTGGCAGTGTTCCCACGTCGGACGCAAGGAATTTTCTGTTGCTTTGAGTTTTCATATTGCATTACAGTTCAAGGGTAGAGTCTTTCAAGTGTGGTCATGTTATATATAGTTGTAAGGAAAATTGAATGACGATTAATAAAATTTGGGACAAAATAAAATATAAACGTAGTTCAAATAGACTGGCCCTGAAACCTGGGTCCTGTAAAAAGCGCCTGAAATAATCTGCCCTGAATACCGGCCTTTCATCCTTTTTAAACATTTTTTTTTTCAATTTGGACATCATGTGCTCAGAAAACTGTAGACTATATTAAAAGCATAAATAGGTAATAAAGAAGACCAATACATTCTTGTTGTTATGCATTATAATATAGTGAATAATGCTTAGAGCACTGGCTTCTCTGGGTTTAGTTAATGGGTTTGAAACCACATTGCATCAGGCTCCAGTCTATGCCACTGTAAATGGGTACCTGACTTTGCTCTCGAGTTAGGGAAAGCAACCTGTCACCCCACATCATAAAGCTGAGACCTAGTATTGTAATGTCTAACACTTTACTCCCGTTATGGCAGTTTGTGCTGTGGGACTACATTTCTATTTTATTAATGTAATCAACTACACGTCTGCAACACTGTATCCAAAATCCTCGTGGACAGCTTTGTATCGGAAACCAGATTTTTGTTTTTTTTGGTTTTCAGATATCGCCCAAAGCGCATTCGAAAAGTAACCCAAATTTGCTCAAATCAGCCCAATGTATGTTTAACAAATAGCCCTAAGTGGCCAATAACAGCAAGAAATTCCCAAAATGTGATTGAAAAGTAGCCCTAAGAAATTTTCAGAATATTTCAGTTTTTGGGTGGTCAGATAGAAGGTTATAGACATGTATCAAATAATGTAGAACTAATGAAAATACTATAACGTCTATTGTCATAACTTGTTCAATGTCATTCCGAATGTTGTAATGTCAGACTTGTTATTATTAACACAACTAATCAGTTTCCATATCATTTGAAGAAATAAAAGTGTCATTTATATGGAATAAAATGTCAAAATTATTTTTTTGGTTATCTATCATTGTTTTCTATTAAAAAAAACATGACATCACCAACTGTGGTTTCCAGGGGTCTCATAGGAGATTATTGTTATTATTGTTCAGAATTGACATCCGGACAAACCCATATGTGCTCAAATCTCCTCTCATATCTCTATCTGCATGTATGTTTGTGTGAATGTAAGTGTAATGTGCTCAATTACTAAATGCAACGATACTATTGATTACTTATTATTGCAGTTAATAATATTTTAATTTGACAACACTTTGAGAATCGTATTATTGCAGGGCAGATGCATAAAAAGGCAATAATGTCTATTTCTTTACTCTGGTGTAATAAAGATTTTGATTGTTCAGCAAATGTTGAAAGGCATGAAAGCTGATTGTAGGACAGTGAATTATACCATGTTTCTTCATGATTACTTTAATATTATCTGTCCATCTTTCTCTCTGGCATTCCCATCACCTTTAACCAAATCCGCTGCTGTTATGGTGATTTGACCAAATTCTGACAAGATGTCCAAGCCATTTTATTATTCCTGCCAATTTCCTCATCTTTTCTCTTCTTCTGTCTCTTATGGTGAACGTCTATAGCTTTGTCTCAGACATTGCAAATGTTTTAATGTTCCTCTCCTATGCTTTATATAGTGACCTTGTGTGACACTGATATTTGATTTCTGTTGCTTTGTTTCTGTGGAGATGTGTGAGTGCCCGAGCAGTGGAGTCATTCGGTATGTCATTTCATTGACTTTTGACATCTTGTTTTGTTTATTTCTCTACCAAATCTACCATCATCTGTGGACTTGCAATTAGTTAATCAAACAGTATCCTAGGTCCTAATCATGCATAGCCAGTGACCACACCTTTTTATTAATTTCATCTCTGCCATTTTCTAAGGTCTATTCGTGTATCTTCAGGATCATCAGAAGGTGGAATGAGCACCTTCATCATCATCTCCACTTTTTCTCCGCTCATTATGCAGTATGGAGCCATCCCTTTGAAGAAGCCTAAACTAGAGCACAAGCTTTTGCTGCGGTGGTTTCTGTAGCAATTTGGTCTACATTTTAAGTTGCCAGGTTGCCAGTCCCATCCACAGCCTAATTTTAGTCACCATTTACGATATGCCCGAGGAAACAGTTGTCCAGTTTTTTTTCTTTGCTTCCATAGAGACCCTGAAAAACTATACGGGGAATGAGCCCCAGAGCTAGGGATTTTGCTTCATCCTGGATCCCTTCTCATAGCCTAAAACCTTGGGGTACAGCCTGCACCCCCTCATCAGGCCTGGGTATGCTCACTACTAAGTTCTGTCAGAAAGTCACCTTCGTGTTTCTTGGTCTTACCCTGTCTCTCAAATCCAACAGGTTGCATGCCTGACACCTTAGACCAAAAATCAGATTCCTCAATCTATGTCAAATTTCCATTGCTTGACCCACTCACTGTCTATGTTGCTTACATAGTGACATTATTGTAGCAGGCCTAATTTCAGTCCATCTCTTATATAGGAGGCAGTGTTTAAATCCTTCTGCACTTACTATTTACAGACGGCCTTCATTCAAAGTCTTTGGTATTACCTACACTGTAGATCTAGGCTTTTCCTGTGGCTTTTCTGCAATTCCGAAATGTGTTGAGTTTAGGTCATGAGCTCCAGTTTCTCCAGCTTGACTTGCATTTAAAGGATCATCACATCTGGTCCCAAGCTAGGAGGAGGAAGCATGTGGAATACTGTGCATTCCCTGCCATCCAAGGGGGCTCTCCAAATATGCAGGGCTAAAATACTGTGCCCTGGTTCTGGGCTCTCCCAAGGAATAGTCACATCCTACACAGAGCCACTTATCAGCACTCCCTGCCCATCATGGGTTCCATATTGAGATCCTCCTACATGCAGGCAACCAGGTAAAAGCTAGTTATGCCTGGAGCCCAAGTGACAACTCCAGGCTTAGTGTGCAATGCTGGGTTCTCAACATGTTTCACTGCAGGAGGAATCCCTTGAAGTGTGTGGATGATTTCAAGAGTCAGTGAGGGTGTAATTAGCCTCACAGACAAGTTTACACCCAAATCTACATACTATAGCATTGTGCTTAGCTGGTGGTCGTATAAAGATGACACCAGATATGCCTGATATAAAACTGACAGTAGAATGTAAAAAAAAATGTGTTTACTGCATTTTAAAGTGGTATCTGTGGAGAGCATTGCAAAGCAGTCCTTGTTCTGGAACCCCCAGGCTAAGAGAGCAACTGGTAGACCAAGAAACACACGGAGAAGAGAACTGGAGATAGAAGTGAAAATGATGTGGAAAATGTGGAAAGAACTTGAGCTGATGTCATGTGACAGGAGGACTTGAGCTGATGATGTCATGTGACAGGAGGACTTGGCAGGTGTTTGTTTAAGGCCTATGCTCCTTGGGGAGCTAAAGGGTTTATAATGTAATGATTTACTCTCACTGTACACATGAATCACAATTCACAACAACCACCCTTCTAGACTCATCTGTTTAGGGATGATGTGCATGGACAACTAGTTACAACCCAGAAGAATAATGACAAAACACCAGTGATTAATCTCCATATATATTTAACAGTATGATAAAATCAGGGTTAGTGCACATGCGGAATAATCCATACAATCTCAAACTCACTAAATAAATCAAAGGCTATTTACTTTCCATCACAACAATGAAAAAAATCACTGACTGTTGGATATCAAATCCAGCTCTTGCTTCTATCACTTGCACTATCAGAAGCGATGTCTCACATCCAATAATCACTCATAGACTAGTTAAGTTTCTCCAAACTTTATGTCATATCATCATGTCTCCGCAGCAAACTCTTAACCAACAATTGACTGCTTTCTCCTCTCACAAAGATCTCGTTCCTGCCACACAGCATTCACGCTACGACTCCTCAACTAAAATAAACAGCTCAAAATCAACCTAGCTATAACAATATATAATACATTAACCTCATGCTAACACAACCCAACGCTCAAACAGCACAACGTAGCTACCGTTGGAGCATGAGCTTCACTGGTTTCGTTTTAAGGACAACCTTCTTTCCACACGTACAACTCCATCAGTGCTCCATGTCCTACCTTAGATCACACAAGGAATGTCTCAGTACAGTGCACTAACTCCGTAGCGCCAGCAAGGATCCCAGTGTGTGAATGCAGGAGTCACACACTCTATAAATATTTTTGTGGTGGGTAGGTTTTCCTAATTTTGTAAATTTTGCCAGGGCAGCGGCTTTATGGCCTATTTATGATTTCCAACTGCTCAGGGATTTTTAACTTGCACATGGGACCTATTTTTTTCGCCCTGCGAGAAGGCTAGGCATCCTATCTCACTAACCATGAGATCATGGGGAGTATGACATCATTGGGAACCACTGGTTTTGAAAAAGGGTAATTGAGGCTAATAGAATGAAGAAGGCAAACAAGGGTAAATAGGCCAGTAGAACTAAGAAGTGAAGTAAAAGGTAACAAGGTCCAGTAAAATCTACTGATTCAGCATAGCTCTATTTAATGCTAAAAAACTCTTTCTTACTTGCATGGACAGAAAGATTTGTTGCATAAATAATTTTTGTTTTATGAAATGATGCTTTTGCTTGGGCTATTCTACTCTTCATCCTGAGCTGCATCTTCTGCCAGTTATCAACACACCCAAGTATCTGAATCTATTAACTTTTTTAAGACTTATTTTGGTGAAGCATTCAGGAGAAGTCCTCACTTTCAAGATGACCATTACTTTGATCTTTATGATATTTAGGCTAAAGCCTTTATTTGTTCTTTCTGTTGCTACTGTGTCCGTCATTTCCTTTAACTCTTGTTCACTTTTTGGAATTAAGACTGTATCATCAGTGAATCTCATGTCCTTCATGCACGTCTATTACACTGGCAGCCATTCTTGTTTGGGAATGTCTAGGACCATTTCTGTGTCTGGCTCGCACCTGTAAATAAAAGTAACATAATTTTTAAATTGTATCTGTTTATAAAATTGTGACCATCACTTATTTTACGCCCCCTAACAAGAATAGGGTTGCCATTGTAGTTGGCTCCTCATAGGAAGCCTCATTCAGATCACTTCATGTGCACTTGCAATCGTGGTTTGTTTTACATAATGGGGTAGCCAGCCCCTGTGCACTGCCTCACATTATTCACCTCTTATGACATACCTAAGGGGTTGCAGGGTTTCTATTCTTTCTCTGCTTCCTCAAATATTTCAGGGGAGAAAAGGTTCAAATTAAACAAATTAATTTTCATCTTTTTATTTCTTTTAAACCATTTCCAGCCCCATTAATTTTCTATTTTTCTTTTTAACTCAAACAAGTGAAGACTTAATTTTAAGAACAGACTTTGTAATCTATAAGAATCTTTATCTTCAACTCAAATGTCATGTCAGTCCCATTGTATTAAAGAAAGAATGGGAACTCTGCTCGCTCTGGCGTTATAACAGGCAACTAATACCAGGTCACATATGGAGCTGGCAGTTGCCTTATGTAAAACAGCTTGCTGCAGAAACTACTCTTTCTTGAGCATATAAATGCTTTGGTGCAAACTTCTTGCAAGGGAACCAGTTGCAATAGTGGATCACTACTCCATAAGGACTGAAAAAGGGAAATTAATAAATGATGAACTGATAATTGAACCCTGCAAAGAGATCATCAAGAACAGATAATAATGGTGAAAGAGCTTCAGTCTTAAAACTAACGAGTTTTACAGATGCACAAAAACATGGAACTTACTTTTCTCTGGTAGGAAAGAATTCTGGGAATAGCTGCAGACGTAGGTTTGATTTTGGGTGTCTTGAAAGTGCTACCACTTCCTCTTCCAGTTCCTTATTTCTCTGAATCAGATTCTTGTGTTCTTTCTTGTTGAATTCAATCTCCTAAGAATTGAAAAGTAAAATTTGTGATTAACGTGAAGCTGAATTTGCTACAGCCGTTTAAATTTCACATCACAGCCCTTAATTATCACACTTACATTAAATATATCTAATTTTAGTTCTGTAAATGCTTGTTGTAGATGCACTCTTCACACATTAGAGTTTAATCTGAAAGCTCAGTACTTTGATAAAAAAGGATTGGGAAAAAAGATGGTATTACTGTGTGGTTCCCGAGAAGTGCTGATAACTGACAGCAGTAGTTCTTGGTACTTATTTCAATTTCATGGTCATTCTTTATGTCTTCAGTGATAACAGTTTTCCTACAATTTTATTCCTTGAATTGTTTCATTAGTTTTAATTCTCTCTTTATCCTTGACCTAAAAGAAATTATTGCCATATATTCTCATAATGTTGCTTTTATTTTCAAGTCCAGTGCTTCTAATATGTTTACTCTTGTCGTGAAGTCTGATTCACAACACGTCATTCTGACAAAACGGCACACCATACTTTATGACAGCGTTTGCTAGTAGAACCAATGAAAGGCTTCCTCATTCGGTTGTTTACAAAACGATTAGGCATTCAACATGGCGATCTCAAATCTGTGCACACCAATTGGGGATGGCATTAAACTACAGCATTATGAGCGAAGTACCACCTGGAAGAGGTTAGTAATTTAACAATAGGAATGTTACTTTAAAGGTAGGTGTAAAGACTTCTACGAATAGTATTATACGAAGGGAGAAATCTCGAGTGGAATGCATCGAGATATTGGGAAAGTCAAATATTTTGCTATTTAGGTTACGCATAGGAAAAGATGGGAGTATGTAATTAAAAGACAATTAGCTAGAAAGTTGAAGACTAATCCAGGGCGTATTTTAAGCCTAAGATGAAGGAAATCGCTCCAGGAATAAGGAAGATAATTGAAATCATAGTTTTCAATAATTGCACATGTAGACAAATTATGCATACATTTTGGGTACACAAACACACATTTTAGCAGCTGCTCTCTGTGTCACCGGATATGACCTTTATAAGACCCTGCCTCTTGAGAATCGAGGCCATTCAATTTTGAAAAATACAGTGAGCGCCAGAGTGTTAATGAAGATTGCCTTTGCCTTCTGTATCTGAGAGCAGACCATAGATATCCATTAACAGCTCGACTGTATGTACTTGAGGGTAAGAAAGAATGTATGTATGTATATATATATATATATATATATATATATATATATATATATATATATATATATATATATATATATATATATATATATATAAATTAATTAAATTGTGCGTTAGGAAGTGTGTAGATGTGTTATGAAACTACTGTGTAAATTATTGGAGGCAAAACTAAGCCTGTGTATATTGAAATAAATTTAGAATGGTAGCAAAAGTGTGTCCATAGTTTTGGAAAAGCTTTTAAAGAATTATTTCTTGAAGGAATGGACCACACACCAGGAACATAAGAAAGGATGAAAGGAATTACATTACTGTATTGATTGAGATATTACTTAGTATTTTTACACAAGACCTAATAAATGTATGGAGGCGAATCATGGACAAATGGCTCTAACTAAGGATTTGGAGACAAATTGTATTCACAGTGAACTGGATTGTGTGGTTACTGATATATTATGTCCTGTGCATCTGCTAGCACACTGTCTGAAACTGTCTCTCACCCCCTACATCTGTGATAGTGGGATAGTGATAGACAATATAGTGGTTAATCCAATATGTTTCAGGTTATATCCTGTCATCCGAGTACACATTAAAGAGTCAGCCACTACTGAAGGAACTAGTGGCGCGAGCGCCCTTTGAGTTCAGAGGGACAGCCACCCAGTATCCACTGCCTGGAGGAATCTCAGTTGATCTTTCCTTCCATGACAGAAGAGTGACAGGCTTCAATACAACAGATAAGTGGCCAAACAAGGCTACTGTCCAGAGTATCCCAGTAAAACCACACTTAAAAGACAGATATTTATAATGATGACATCTAGATGGGCATGGTTAAAGCCATTCATTAACTGAAATGCACTAACTGTGAACTAAGATTGAGCCTAAAATATAAACAGTCAACAACCATAGTGAGTTCAACCCAGAGAGAGAAGAACTTTCCTACACCTTTAAAGACTTTAGCTAATTTAGAACTTTTTACCAGTGATTTTGTTTATTTTATGTTGTAAACAAAAGTTTGAGTTCAGTGAAAGATTTTCACAAAGAAAAGAAAAAGTTGTACAAAATAAATTGTAAATATTTGCCAACAGACTTACTTGAATTAATTAAGTTAAGTTACAGTTCTTGTTGGTAAATAGTTTAGTTAATACCCCTAGCAGAGCTAATAATATAAACAGAGGAGGATCTGGAGAGGAGCCTTTAGGAACTTAGGGTAATACATTACCATCTTTCCTAGGAACTTGTACAGCTTGATCCTACCTTTGATGTCCATACACCCTTACTCTTTCCAGAGAAGAGGGTATTACTTATAAGACCAGTCTCTTATCTGGCATTATCCTGGTATCACCTGATACAACTTTGTGTCCAGGATATTTATAAATTCTATAACAACATCTAACCTCTCGCGACAACTATTATCTTTTAATATCCTGTTTGTTTGTTGTTGTTTAAATAGGACTGCTGAGCTTCTCGCTCTTTTGTAGCCAATACCACATTGAAGATTCTTTGGTATTATCTACACTGTAGATCTAGGCTTTTCCTGTGGCTTTTCTATCATTCTGAAATGTGTTGAGTTGAAGTCATGAGCTCCAGTTTCTCCAGCTCAGCTGGCATTTAAAGGATCATTCCGTCTGGTCTCAAGCTAGGAGGAAGAAGCACGTGGCATACTGTGCATTCTTCACCATCCAAAAGGGCTCTCCACATATGCTTATCTAAAATACTGTGCTCTGGTTCTGGGCCCATAGTGAGATCCTCCTCTATGCAGTCAACCAGGTAACAAGCCAGAATTATGTCTGGGGCTCAAGTTATACCTCCAAGCTTAGTGTGCAATACTGGGTTCTCAACATGTTTCACCACAGGGGGAATCCGTGGATGATTTCAAGAGTCAATGAAGGTGTAATTAGCCTCACAGAATGGTTCTCTTCCACATTTGAATACTATAGCATTGTGCTAAGCTAATGGTCATACAAGTCTGACATGGTTATACAACGATGACACCAGATACGCCTCCATGCATTTCCTGTTTGCTATTGTCATCATTTCCATTTTTGCTTCTTAAGGGGCATGAAGCAACCACTGAAGCTGGTCCTCGTGCAGCAAGTCTGCACCAAGCGTTCAAGTCTGCACCAAGCATTCAAGTCTGCACCAAGCATTCAAGTCTGCACCAAGCATTCAAGTCTGCACCAAGCATTCAAGTCTGCACCAAGCATTCATGTCTGCACCAAGCATTCAAGTCTGCACCAAGCATTCAAGTCTGCACCAAGCATTCAAGTCTGCACCAAGCATTCATGTCCTTGTGCTCACGTAGCAGTGATTTCTCTAGCAGTTTGGTTGACATAATGAGATTATAAGTCCTATGTATCCCTTATGACATGCATGAGGCAGCAATAGGCCTATTCTTTCACTGTCTCCTCAGAGACCCCCAGGTACTACATGGGGCACCTGATTGTTCTATGCTAGCCAAATTAAAACATGCACAAATTTTTCCACTGTTCAAAATCGACAATCTTAAACAATCTGCCACAATCAATTTTTAATGTAGCAAAGTTGCAAAAACAACAATCAAAAATAGTTACAGACTTTCATAAATGGATGTTTGCATAGAATAGAAAGACTGAAGTGGTGTGACAAGATCACTAATGTGCAACTGATGACAAGAACCAGACATGTGCCAGTGGAACAAGAGATTAGAAGAAGATGCTGGAGAAGGATAGGACACACATTGAGAAAACATGCTGATAGCATTACAAGGCAGTCCTTGTTCTGGAATTCCCAGGATAATAGAGATAGAGGAAGACCAAAGAACACATAGAAAAGAGAGCTAGAGACAGACATGAAGAAGAAAGTCCTTGAGCTGATGGCACTGGACAGGAAGAATTAGCATGAGCTTGTCGAAGGCCTTTGCTCTTTGGGGAGTTGAAAGGTGAAAGAAGATGAAAGTTAATTAAAATCAGTACCAGTCATGGACAGGTGTTAAAACATTTCAGTATCATCATACAGTCACGGACAGGTGTTGAGAACATTTCAGTATCATCATACAGTCACGGACAGGTGTTGAGAACATTTCAGTATCATCATACAGTCTCGGACAGGTGTTGAGAACATTTCAGTATCATCATACAGTCATGGACAGGTGTTGAGAACATTTCAGTATCATCATACAGTCTCGGACAGGTGTTGAGAACATTTCAGTATCATCATACAGTCATGGACAGGTGTTGAGAACATTTCAGTATCATCATACAGTCATGGACAGGTGTTGAGAACATTTCAGTATCATCATACAGTCATGGACAGGTGTTGAGAACATTTCAGTATCATCATACAGTCATGGACAGGTGTTGAGAACATTTCAGTATCATCATACAGTCACGGACAGGTGTTGAGAACATTTCAGTATCATCATACAGTCATGGACAGGTGTTGAGAACATTTCAGTATCATCATACAGTCTCAGACAGGTGTTGAGAACATTTCATTTTCATCATACAGTCATGGACAGGTGTTGAGAACATTTCAGTATCATCATACAGTCACGGACAGGTGTTGAGAACATTTCAGTATCATCATACAGTCACGGACAGGTGTTGAGAACATTTCAGTATCATCATACAGTCATGGACAGGTGTTGAGAACATTTCAGTATCATCATACAGTCATGGACAGGTGTTGAGAACATTTCAGTATCATCATACAGTCACGGACAGGTGTTGAGAACATTTCATTTTCATCATTTTCACTCTGTTTGTAACATGGAGCCACCATTGCAGAAGGCCCCTTGCAAGAAACCTATGCCAAAGCACAAACTCTTGCACATACTACTTGCCTTTTACAAGATGGAGCTCAGAGTCATATTCTTTCTTTGACCCCTCAGAAATTTCTTCTTCTTCTTAGATCCTTAACCACCGACTGTCAAAGCAGTCTGTGGCCATCATGCCTACTGGCGTCTTGTAGGGCAACAACAAATTGATTCCACTTTGCTCGATCGGTGGCCATCCTTGCACAGTGCCCCAACTCTGGTTCATTCTTTGCATCTCAGCCTCTACAGTCCTCCGCCAGGTTGTTTTTGGTCAGCTTCTCTTTCATTTTCCTTCAGGGGTCCAAAGCATAGCTGTTCTTGTGATGGCATCGGGGTCTCTTCTGAGGACATGGCCAACCCAGCTCCAGCGTCTGCCAGCTATGATGGTGTGCATATCCTCCTGCTTGCTCCGAGTAAGCAGATCTTGGTGATGGTATTCGGCCAAAAGATGCGGTGAATTTTTCTTAGGCATGTTGTGTGAAAAGAGGACAATTTCAACATTTCCTTCTCTATAACTCTCCAGCATTCCGCACCATAGAGAAGCACAGAGAGCACACAGCTCTGATATAATTTTAATTTTGTGCTTGTGCTGTATTGAGAGGACTTCCAGATGTTGTTTAGGCTAAAAAAGGCTGTTCTTGCTTTATTCATTCTGATGATGTCTTTGCCTGCCCCGCCGTCTGGTGTTACTATGCCCCACCGTCTGGTGTTACTATGCATCCTAGGTATGTGAAGGTGTCTGTACCAGTTGCTGATTCCTTACTGATATGGGCTCAGGGTTGCTCACATTGAGCGTCATGACCTCTGACTTCTTTAAACTGATGTTCAAGCCCACCTGCTGGCTATACTTATTAAGTCTATCCGTTTTTTCCTGGATGTGTTGATGTGAATGTGCTGGTAGTGCAATGTCATCTGCATATTCCAGATCTTCTAATGTAGAAAATGTAGTCCATCTTATTCCTCTTGGACTGCCCTCTGTTGTCTGGCACATCACCCAGTCTATGACTGTTAAAAATAGAGTTGTTGATAAGGGGCATCCCTGTCGTACTCCTGTCTTCACCTCAAAGGTTAGGTTGCTCTGCCCAACACTACATGTAAAGTTGGCATAGAGGCTTTTTATGATTGACACTATGCAGCTTGGAATGCCATAAGCCCTCAGTATTTTCCATAAACTGTCCCTATGTATGCTGTCAAAAGCCTTTTCAAAATCAACGAAATTAATGTACAGCTGTCTTTGCCATTCTGAGCACTGCTCTATAATGTTCCTGAGAGTGAATATATGATCCACACAGCTTCTGCTCTTTCTAAATCCTGCTTGTTCTTTCCTCAGTTTGTAGTCTACTGCTTTTGAAATTCTCTGTATAATTATCCTGCCTAGTATTTTGCTGGGAACTGAGAGAAGAGTGATTCCTCTCCAATTATTGCAGTCTGCAAGATCTCCCTTCTTGGACAATTTGACAATTATTCCTTTGTTCCACTCTGATGGTGTTGTCCCCGTTTTCCAGACTTGTGCAAATAGTGGTTCTAATAGTTCTGCTGCTAGCTCAGGGTCTGTCTTAAATAGCTCTGCATTTAAGTTATCATGGCCAGGAGCTTTTCCGTTCTTTAACCCTTTGATTGCTGTGATGATTTCTTCTTTTCGTGGAGTGTCTGTATTTACATCTAGATCGTTTTCAGCCTCGGGAACATTCAATTGTGTCTCTGGTGGTTCCTTGTTCAGAGTTTCTCTGAAGTGCTCTGCCCATCTTGTTTCCTGTCCTCTGCTCTCGTGATGAGATTTCCTTGCTTATCTCTTACTAATGTAATGTTGTTTGCACCTCGTTTTCCGCTGATGAGTTTAGTTATTTTGTATGCTGTGCTTTGTTCATTTCTCAGTGCTGCCTCTTCTGCCTGTCTTGCAAGATCGTCTAGGAAATTCCTTTTGTTGGCTCGGGTTTGGCGTTTAACTTCCTTGTCCAGCTGACTGTACTGTTCGCTATATAGTTGCTTTAACCTGGGGGACTTCGCTTCTGTTTTCTTTTTTTTCATTACCTTTCTCAGTGTTAAGGTGTTTAATGTTTCTGGTGTTATCCAGTCTTGCTTCTTCCTTTCCTGGAATCCCAAGCATGATTTGCTGCTTTCCTTATATATTGTTGAAATGGTGTTGAATTTCTGGTCTATATTATCAGTCAATGTCTTTTCCTGACTTTTGGCAAATTGATATCGTTTCTTTATGTCAGCCGCAAAAGCTTTTCTGGTAAGGGGGTCCTTCAATTTGCTGATGTCAAACCTTTTCTGTGTAGTTACAGTTGGTCCAGCCCTTCTTAGTTTCACTTTCAGCCTCAGAAACTACTCAAGGCAATACACTGAATATTTAAGTATGGTGAGCCAAAAATCAAACAATCAAATGTTTTGCTATATCCAAGTAGAGATCTACTGTAGGAAAAATGTCAAAGTATAGTAAAGTGTGCTTGGTAATGGGAAGAAAATGTACCTTTTTCATCAACACATTCTGCAGTGCCATATCTTGAAGGCTTGGATGTATCAATGCTATAGATTCCTTAAAAAAATACAGGTTTACTTCATTTAGTAATTGTGTAATGTATTAATTTACTGTTAGACTGTGTCATACATACATACTTTACTTTATTATTTCTGGTCCATTTTTGAATGTGAAGGATTGTGGGAAGTTGAATTTTTTGTTATTGAGCTGAGTGTGTTTCATTGGCTGGTGTCACCCCATGTTGTTGTAGGACTTCTGTTATATTATCTATACATTTGCCTCCTGATCTAAAAACCCGATCTTTTACTGCAGTAGGCATGTAGTGGTAACTGATCGATCTCCATTCTCATTAGATAGCCAATCCCGTTTATTTATATAATCATCCTAGAGGTCTGGATCCTTGGCTATTTATGTTTGCATATAATCATATATTAAAATTTTTTTGCAAAAATATATGGAGGGCTCATTTAAAAATTTCTTCCAGCATTTTGGCTCCCAAATGTATCTAGTCGGGCACCTGTGATGTATGGCAACAATGTACTTTGGATCAAGGATGGAGAGAGAAATTAAAAAGTAATTAAAGAATTCAGTGAATAAAACTATATGGAAATTGTAATCATTGAAAACAGAATGAGTCACCAGAGAAACCATTGCTGCAAAAGCACATGAAAGCTTTTAACTCGGGTGTCTGGGACCAAAGACACAGCAAGAGAGATGAATGCAATCAGCGACCCATAGCTTGACTGCTTGCATCAGGGTCAGCGAACCGGAACTGACCAAGACCCTACTCCACCTCCAAGTGGTGGTCCTGGAAACAGGCTGCATCACTGCAGTCTGGCTGAGAGAGTAGGGATCGAAGTGGGAAGGCAAACCCGGTCCCAAAAAATGCCGTGCTGAAGTCAGATGTGTTGGCCGAAATGTGCAAATATTGAATGCAACCAACATCCTTTTCAGGACAAACGAGGAAGACGAAGAAGAAGAACTCAGGTGTCTGGCAAGGAGGCCAGGCAAGCTGCAGTGGTGGCTCCATACTCCATGACGAGGAAAATGATATTAAAAAAACATAACAAATTATGACGATCCAGCAAAATTACCCACCTTTCAGTCTGTGCTAGGACCACATGTCTGCAGCCGGAGACTTGATAATGATATGCTGTAACAATCATAATGTCCTGTGTAGTTCCCAGGGAAAGGGGGGGTCTCTTCTGAGACAAAGAAAGAAAAAGACCTGCTCCCTGAAGCATGTCATACTAGGGGATTAATATTATTTGTGCATGTGGCTGGCAACCTTATATACTGAAGCACATTGCAACAGATGCCACTGCTGCATGAACTGTGAATGCTTTGTACAGGCAGCCATCACAGGGGCCAGCTGGTAGCTCCATGCTCCATAGGGAGTGAAAAGGAAGAGGTAACAGTCATAATCTTAGAGTTCTCTTCCAATCATCAATATATATAAAATCCCAGCTTTTTCTGTCAGTAACGCTAAGGGATGCAACTTTTGTTGAAAGTTAGACATTAATTGTATTGTTTCCCTTATTTGTACCTCCCGAAAATAGTAACACTCGACAAAGAAATGTGCGCAAATGAGGGTGTGCACAAAAATATTTATAAAATGTGTGATCCCGTATACAAACATTAGGATCCTCGCTGCTGCTACGTAGTTTGTGTACTGTGGTGATGCACAGTGGTTTTTTAAAATACTTTTGAATAAGTAAAATTTCCATTAGGTATTGGTGCTTTTGAATTTAATTCCCGTCTTATGACGGGCTTTTACACTAGTACCCATATATAAAGTAAATTTCACCAAGAAAAGGTGGTACCTCTGTAATTCTGTGGGTAACATCATTTGCCAGGCGTATTCTTTCTTTGTCATACTTGCCAAGCTCTGTCAATATAAGGTACTCCAGTTCTTCTTGGTCTTCCTGTATGAAATGTCAGTGACCCATAAACTCAAGGACAAATTTCAGTGACCCATAACCCAAGGACAAATTTCTGTGACCCATTAACTCATGCAAATTTCAGTGATCCATTAACTCAAGGAGAAAATTTCAGTGATCCATTAACTCAAAGATAACATTTCAGTGATCCATTAACTCAAAGATAACATTTCAGTGATCCATTAATTCAAGGACAAATTTCAATGACTAATTAACTCAAGGGTAAATTTCAGTGACCCATTAACTTTATGAACTTTTCTAACGAGACCTTTGATATCATCTTGAACGGGGAAAAACTACAGAAAGTTGAAAGTTTCAATTATTTAGGCAGTAAAATGACTCAGGATGGTGACACAACAAGAGAAATCCATACTAGAATTGCTTTGGCAGCTAGCGCCTTCAATAGATTATCTAACATTTGGAAATTACGATCATTGAATATACATACCAAGCTTCGTCTGTTTAATTCAAATGTTATCTCAGTGTTAACATACGGCTGTGAGAGTTGGAAAATAACAAAATCATTGGAGAACAAGCTGAATACATTCGAGAACAAATGTCTTAGAAAACTCATGAACATCAGTTGGAAAGAATTCAAGACTAATCGACAAATAAGAGAAGACTCTAGGCAGAAATATGTCTCCGACTATATAAGGAAAAGACGATGGTCATATATCGGTCATGTCCTACGAATGCAAAACAACAGAATACCACTACAGGCGCTCACTTGGGTTCCTGAGGGTAAGAGGAAAAAAGGAAGACCAAAAGAAACACTCAGAAGAACAATAATAAGAGAAGGAAGAACGTTGGGCCTAAATAATGTGCAAGAGCTAAGAGGAGTGGCGTCACAACGAACAACCTGGAGAGCACTGGTTTCTGCCTTATGCGCCGTGTTTGGTGCTTAAAGAATTTATTATTATTATTATTAACTCAAGGATAAAATGTCAGTGATCCATTAGCTCATGGATACAATTTTAGTGATTTATTAACTCTAGAAAATATTTTAGTGATCCATTAGCTCAAGGACAAATTTCAGTGACTCAAGGGTAAAATTTCTGTGACTCATTTACTCAAGGATACATTTCAGTGATCTGTTAACTCAATAACACATTTCATAGATCAATTAACTCTAGGACAAATTTTGGTGTTCCATTAACTCAAGGATACATTTTAGTAATCCATTAACTCCTAAAAAAAATTTCAGTGATCCATTAACTCTAAGACAAATTGAGTGAACGATTAACTCAAGGACATATTTCATTGTTCATTAACTCAAGGACAAATTTCAGTGATTCTTTAACTCAAGGACAAATGTCAGTGATTAAAAACATTATAAAGCTATTTGAAATATTGTAAAGACATCAAAACATTGTAAAGGTATTAAAAACTAAAGTACCAAAAGCATTCTTAAGATATCAAAATCATTGCAAAGTTATCAAAAACGTGACGTTATCAAAAACACACTAAGTACCGGTACGTTCTGAGAATTTTCTACTTTGCACATTATTTTCCTTTTCTTATCACTTCTTTGTTTTGTCCTCATTTAGTCAGTGCAGATATGTGACATAACGAAATTAGTAATATGGTGATGTTTAAAAAAAAAAATTTGAAATATTGGTTTCATATCAAAAGTCTTTCAAAGGCCTCTGCATTAATGGGAAGAATATTACATCTGAAGAATTTGGCAAAAGGCTATGTATGTTTGAAGAAGATATGTCTGGATTATCAAAACTTAATCTCTCTGAAGACGGTGAGTATCTGCCTGAATGGTGAAAGGACACCTGTCAGCGTACAGGGAACATAGGATACTCACGTAAAATCAGTCTCAGGTTAGATATACTAACCTGAGATTTCACCTCAAGTAATAGATGAAGTTATCATACTCGGAGATTTTAATGCCAGAGTTGGAAATGACCATGCTAGATGGGGTGGAGTTATCGGAAGATATGGAGAAGATACTCTTAATGACAATGGAAAGCGACTCCTTAGATTCTGCAGTGAGCAGAATCTGATCATCACAAACACAAAGTTCCCCCATAAGCGCATACATGCATACACTAGATGTGAACCAACCAAGAATGAGAAGTCAGTGATCGACTATGCCATTGTTAGGAGAAGCTCATTCAAATATGTCCGGGATGCTAGAGTCTGGAGGGGGCCAGAGATTGGAAGTGATCACTACCTGCTAACAATCAAAAGAACAACTGAAAAAGTTGCTCAGCCTAGGAACTGCCCAACATCATGCAAGAAACCAAGTAAACGAGCGGGAGAAATGAGCATTAGGACCTACAAGCTGAAAGAGCCAGAAATTAAGACCAGATATCAGGGGCTTTTTGCTGCAGCGGTGAGCAACACAGAAGAATGACTTTGATGACTTGGAAACCCTCTGGAATAAATTAAAGGATATTATAAAGACAGCTGCAGCAGAAGCATGCGGTGAAGTCCGACTTGGGAACAAGAGAAAGAGGACACCTTGGTGGACAGAGGAAATCAAAGAGAAAATAAGAGAGAAGAAAATGGCATGGAAACAATACTTAGGAGCTAAAAACACAACAGGACAGATGGAAAACTATAGAGAATATGTGACACTCAGAACAGAAGCAAAGAACAAAGTCTTCTTCTTCTCTTCTTCTTTGATCCATAACCGCCAACCGTCAAAGCAGTCAGCGGCCATCACGCCTGGTGGCGTCTTGTAGGGCAGCAACAAATTGATTCCACCTTGCTTGGTCGGCGGCCATCCTTCGTACAGTGCCCCAGCTGTGGCTCATTCCCTGCATCTCAGCTTCCACAGTTCTCCGCCAAGTTGTTTTTGGTCGGCCTCTCTTTCGCTTTCCCTCGGGGGTCCATAGCATAGCTGTTCTTGTGATGGTATCAGGGTCCCTTCTGAGGACGTGGCCAACCCAACTCCAGCGTCTGCCAGCTATGATGGTGTGCATGTCTTGCTGGTTACTCCGAATAAGTAGTTCTTGGTTGCTGATGGTGTTTGGCCAGAAGATTCGGAGAATTTTCCTTAGGCATGTTGTGTGAAAAGAGGACAATTTTGACATTTCCTTCTCTGTAACTCTCCAGCTCTCTGCGCCATAGAGAAGCACAGAAAGCACACAGCTCTGATATAATCCTAATTTTGTGCTTGTGCTGTACTGAGAGGACTTCCAGATGTTGTTTAGGCTAAAAAAGGCTGTTCTTGCTTTGTTCATTCTGTTTTTGATGTCCTTGCTTGCTCCACCGTCTGGTGTTACTATGCATCCTAGGTATGTGAAGGCATCTGTCTGTTCCAGTTGTTGATTCCTTACTGATATGGGCTCAGGGTTGCTCACATTGAGCGTCATGACCTCTGTCTTCTTAAGGTTGATGTTCAAGCCCACCTGCTGACTATACTTATTAAGTCTATCCGTTTTTTCCTGGATGTGTTGATGTGAATGTGCTAGCAGTGCAATGTCATCTGCATATTCCAGATCTTCCAATGTAGAAAATGTAGTCCATCTTATTCCTCTTGGACTGTCCTCTGTTGTCCGGCGCATCACCCAATCTATGACTGTCAAAAATAATGTTGTTGACAAGGGGCATCCCTGTCGTACTCCTGTTTTCACTTCGAAAGTTACATTACTCAATCCAACACTGCACGTAAAGTTAGAATAGAGGCTTTTTATGATGGAAACAATGCGGTAAAGAACAAAGTGCCAGCAGCAAAACAGAAGTCCTGGGAAGAATTTGGAGAAAAGCTAGAAAAAGATGCACAAGAAAACCAGAAATTGTTCTATAAGACCCTAAAGAACATGAGAAAGGAAAAACAATGCCCTCTCAAATTTATAAAGGACAAGCAAGGCAAATTGCTTACTGCCCCGAAGGAAGTAATGGGAAGATGGAAAGAATATTTCTCAGAACTCCTGGATGGTGAGCATGGTGAAGCATCAGAAATGATAACCACTAGCACAGAAGAGAAAACCAATGATGGTGAAGATGACATAAAGATGGAAGAACTGAAGGCAGCACTGGAGAAAATCAAGATGGGCAAAGCAGCAGGGCATGATGGTATAACACCAGAAATGGTTAAGTACATGGGAGCATCAGGCGACCTATTACTCTTAAGGGTTCTACAGGCAGCGTGGTACAACAAGACCATACCAAAGGATTGGGAGATTGCCATCATAACACCAATTTTCAAAAAGGGTGACAATCGACAATGTGGAAACCATAGAGGCATATCCCTTCTCAGTGTCCCTGGTAAAATCTACTCTAGAATCCTAGAGCAGAGACTCCGGCGCCTAGCTGAGCCACAACTGGATGAGGTCCAGTGTGGATTCCGAGCGAACCGAAGTACTCAAGACCTAATCTTCACACTCAGACAGCTGAGTGAAAAGGCCCTTGAGTACAAGAGTGAGATCCATCTTTGTTTCATAGATCTGGAAAAGGCGTTTGACAGGGTCCCCTGGAGCAAACTTTGGGATTGTTTGGCAAGGAAGAACATTCCAGCACCTCTGATTCATGCTATACAGAGCTTCTACAAGTCTTGCAGAAATTATGTGAGGACAGCAAACCATAAGTCAGAAGAGTTCAGGACCACCACTGGTGTAAGACAAGGTGATATCTCGTCACCTTACCTTTTCATACTCCTCATGGACGATGTCATTAAGGCATATAAGGAGAGAACAAGAAAGTAATCAGTGGGGTACTGGAAGATGAGACAGGTCTGTATTTCGGAGCTGGCATTTGCTGATGATGTTGCCCTGATTGCTAAATCAGAGGCACATCTCCAATTCAACCTGCAAGTCTGGAAGGAAGAGCTGGAGAAGAGAGGGATGGTCATAAGCAGCTCTAAAACAAAATCCATGGTGATATCACGAGAAGAAAGAAGACATCAGATTAAGCTGGGAGAACAGGTCCTGGAGCAGGTAGACCACTTTAAATACCTCTGAGCTATTATTGACCAAAAGGGAGGCATCAAAGAAGAGTTGGCCACTCGAAAAGAGCAGCTGGGAGACTTTTTCAGGCCATAAATCAAGGATTCCTCAGCAAGAGAGAGGTTGGTAAGAAAACGAAGATGGCTGTATACCGCTCTACCTATGTCCCAGTCTTGACATATGGATGCGAGTCATGGGCAATGACTACAACCCACAAAAGCCAGATCCAAACCTCAGAAATGAGGTATCTGAGGAAGGTGGTTGAAGTAACAAGAAGAGACATGGTACGCAACCAGACGATACGTCAAGACCTTAAATCCCACTTCCTGCAGACCCAAGTAGAACAGTCCCAACTTAGATGGTTTGGCCATGTCTGCAGAATGGGAGAAGATCGGCTACCACGACAAGCATGGGAAACAAAGAGCCAAGGATCCAGACCCCCAGGATGACCCAGAGTCTGCTGGGAGGACAACATTAGACAATCTTTGAAGGACCGAGGACTAGAATGGAACCAGGCCAGGAGGAAGACAGCCGATAGATAGTCTGGCTCTCTCTCTTCCAAACCTCTACACCTCACGGTAGAAGGGGAACGACTAAGTAAGTAAGTAATAGCGGGCGTACGTTAAAAAAAAAATCAAAACTTAAGAAAATCAATGCCCCATACAGTTCTTACAGGTCTCTGAAGGGCAAAGAAAGGTTAGGATTGCATGCGGGTCTCTGAGGAGCAAAGAAAGATTAAGATTGCTGTTCCCTCAAGCATATTGTAAGAGGCAAGTAAAATGAGATTGTGCATGGTGCTGGCAACTTTATCATGTACAACAAACTGCTACAGACACTACTCTCCACTGTGAGAGTACATAACAATGTTTTGATGAAAGGGGGACAACTGCAGTGGTGGCTCCATGTTCCATAAGGAGCAGAAAGGAAAAGAAAAATGGCGCTCATTATGCAATGCTGTAAATCATCGACTGATTTTTCATGGAAACTTCTGCAATGGTTGGTCCTTGTAAATGGAGCATTAACATGTCCAGTTTTGGATTGGGTTTGTACCCCACGAGGATTCCAGCTGCAATAGACCTGGCCAGTTAACAGTGTAAAAGGTAAAGGATCCCGTTACACGCCCATTGAGGCATATTGGGAATATGGTGTTAGGCCCATATTTTCTTGACCATCGGTATACTAGGGGTGATGTGGTCAGCATCACGCCGGCCGCCATAACCTTCCCAGAGTTCTGGTACCAAATTCATGAGGCTGGGTCGACCCTGGAGCCGTTTGCGGTCTAAAAAGTCCCACCTCAACTGAGGATCAAACCACAGACCACCGAGCTAGGAAGCCAGTGCACTAATCACTGAGCTACCACAGCTTCCCTGTTAACAGTGTAATATGGCTAAAGTAAAATGGAGCATTATCTCTGAACTATGCTTAACAGTAAAATATGGAAGATATTTTTACTTTACTTTTTATTTTTTTCCAATTCTGTAATGCTACTCTCTTTTATGTTGCGATACTTTTATTTTACTCTTTACTTTTTTCCAATTCTGTAATGCTACTCTCTTTTATGTTGTGATACTTTTCCATCTTACTGATCTGGATATACTTACTTGGTTTGAGTTTTTAATACTCTCTAACTCTGCATGTAATTTTGCTATCATCATGGCCTTCACTGGATACTCCTTGTCCTGTTTGTACAAGAAACAAGAAATGTATTGGCAGAAAGTTAAAATGTTTTTATAGCAACAACAGAAAACAATGTCTTGACTCTTTCTAACACATGAGCTGCAGGACATGCCATTATTCTCCTAAGAACCACCTAGCATGCCCGTTTGGGCATGGTCAGATTTCCCCACATCTGCACTTTACATAATATTTTTTTAATACTTCTTTATTGCATATAAGTCTTACAATGCTTAAAAGTGTTCCTCAGCCAATGTGTAATGATTTTATGCATACAATAAGATATTTTCAGTTTAGTGTGTGTGTATACGTACACACACATATATCCATTTTAGTGCTGGGTTAAATCTAAAAATTTCCTGGGACAGAAGGAGTTAAAAGTTCAACTTATCTAACAAATAAATTCAAACACATAATGGATAACAGTGAAGTCCTTAAAACAGTGGTCAAGTTAAAAAAAAACAGCAAACTAGCAAAATAATTTATTGAACAGACAAACAGTAGTTTAGCAAAATTAGTTTACAAAGCAAACAGACAGTAATCTCTCAGAAAAATATTAGTTTAGAATAGTGATTCATTTCCCCTATTGCCCCTTATAGAGTCTGGTGCAACCATGCAGCTGGTCCTCAAGAAGCCAGACAAAATTAGTTTATCAAACATAAACATGGTGGTCTATAATTATAACAGCCCTTTCAGTCATAACTGACTATGGGAATGTGCCCCTGAGGTGACAGCCCTCAGCTGTTTTTTTTCCTTGTGTTCCTTTTGATGTTTTCTCCTCTCTTCTGCTTGCCGTGAGAGCTTCTTTTTGTCCAATCTGAGGTGGTGACAAAGAGAGCATCGGCACATGTTGCGATTGGCAGCTTCATCCTCCCAGAATGCTGGATTTATGTCCAGTGTCCTCACGTCTCTCTTACACACATCTTTGAACCTCAGCTGCGATCACCCAACTGTTCTTTTGCCATCTGCCAGTTGTCTGTAGAAGATATTATTCAGGATGCGACCATCTTCCACGCGGCGGACATGGCCAAGCCAGCATAGTCTGCACTGTCTAAGCAGTGTATACATGCTTTGAAGGCCAGCACAAGACAACACCTTGACATTTGTCCTTTCATGAAATACCGAGGTGGTCTAGCAATATTAATTTATCAGACATGAATATAACAGTTTATCAACATAAGTCTCACAAATTGAAGTCAGGAAAATGTATTCTATCAAACATGCATATGGGGGGCTTGTAACACTAGTCTTTGATAGACTGAAGACAGCAATAATCTTCTTCTTCTTCTTCTTCCGTCCTTAGCCAACGACCGTCAAAGCAGTCAGTGGCCATTACGCCTAATGGCGTCTTAAGGGCAACAACGAATAGATTTTCTTAGCCGTTGTTCCCATCACGCCTAATGGCGTCTTTAGGGCAACGATAAATCAATCCGTTTGTTGTTGTTTCCGTAATCAAAGTGACTGGCAAACGGGTGATCAGCCCGTTGAAAGCAATAATCTATCAGACATAAATATAGTGTTTGAGATAAGAGCTGGAGAGCGACAGGGAGGCCTCTTGTCACAATGACTCTTCTCACTAGCTACAGACTGGGTAATGAAAACACCAATAAAAACAAGCAGCAACGTAATTCAGTAGACTAAACAGCTTAAGAATATAAATTTTGCAGATGAACTTGCTCTTCTGGCCCATGACCATAATTAGATGCAAGACAAAATTAAAATGCTTGATGAGAGGTCACAGCAAGTCTGTCTGAAAATACACAGGGAAAAGACAAAGATAATGAGGATAAATGCAGAGAATGATAACACGATTGTACTTGAAGAAACACTCCTACAAGATGTAGAATCATACATATATCTTAGCAACAATGTAGACAGAGTTAGAGAGAAATACAGTGATATCAAAATAAGAACAAAAAAGGCAAGAAGATCTTATATATCATAGGGAAAAATATGGAAATCAATAGAAATCAAGCCCAACACAATAATGAGAATCTTCAACTCAAATGTCACATGACTCATACTGTATGGCTCTGAAACATGAAGAACAACAAAAATGTCACATGACTCATACTGTATGGCTCTGAAACATGAAGAACAACAAAAATGAAACCAAGAAGTTATAGATTTCCATAAATGGATGCTTGCACAGAACAGATGGATTAAAATGGTATGACAAGATCACCAATGTGGAACTGATAACAAGAACCAGACAAATGCCAGCGAAACAACTGATGGATAGCACACATGTTGAGGAACATTTTGATAGTCTTACCTGGCAGTCCTTGATCTGGAATCTACAAAGTAGGGGAAGCAGAGACTGACAAAAAAAATATGTGCAGAAGAGAACTAGAGACAGAAATGAAAATGAGGAGGAAGATATGGAAAGACCTTGACCTTGATTGAAGTCGTCTGCTCGTTGGGGAACTATAGGGTCATGATATGAATGAACATATAAGAGACCATCAATGTCGTCTCTCAGATGGAAGTCAGGCAACATTAGTCTATCAAACATGCAGTGATCCAGCAACATTAGCTCATCCTACAGGAACATGGACTAGGTGTATGGACTTTTAGCGCCCCCACCACATAGACTACTACAAGTCTGTATCCTTTTATCTGCACACCCAGAAACCAAAATATTCTGAAAATCGAAAGTTTCTTCATGTTACTTAAAGTAACTTTTCGATCACAATTTGGGTGATTTATGACTAACTTGGGCTATTTTGGGCAGTTTCTGATTATTTTGGGTGACTTTGGGCAATTTTTGAACACATTTTGGGCAACTTTGAGCTATTTTTCTAACATATTTTGGATTATTTTGGTTGACTTTTCAAATGTGATGTAATGACACATGGAAACTGAAAAAATCTGGTTTCCGAAACAACGCTGCCCCTGAGGGTTTGTATAAAAGGATGCAGAAGTCTATAGCAGCAGCATGCCATTAGAAGGAACACATGACCTGGTTTCATGATGACTTAAGGAACTATGTGCATATACTACCACTCATTCTCTTACAAGATAAAGTTGATGAAAAAAGGTGAGGCATTTTACTAGGATCAAGGATTAAGAAAATTGCCTATGTTATGGCCTTCTTCTTCTTCAAGTACAATGCCTGGTGGCATAGGCAATCATGTCTTTCCACAACTTCCTGTCTACTTATGGTCACAAGATAAAATAATTTTGTTATATAAAAAGACATGAAAAATGTGAACTTATTACTCACATTAGAAGGAAGTAATCCACTCTCTTTGAGGATGTAATGAGAAATAGAAAGCTGGAATATATCATGACAGCAGGAAAGAATTAAAGAAAAAGGGATACAGTGTGACAAAGAGAGAATATACTTGACAGTCTGACATCATGGCAAGGAAAGAAGTCAACAACAAAGTTGGTAAACAATACTGGAGGCAGGAAGTTGTGGAGAGACATTATCACCTATGCCACCAGACATGGTACTTAAAGAAGAAGAAGAATGACATATCACTGTGCTGAAACCATACTGGAAGGAAGCGTTGAAGGCAAATGTGCAGGAGAAAGACAGCGCTATAAGTGGGAAGATAACATCAAGAGATGGGCAGGGAATAGCCTATAAGAGTGTACCATCAGAACAAGAAACACAAAATGCTGGAGATCTATAGCAGCCAACCTTTAATGCAAAAATGGCAGTTAATCAGATCAGATATTATAAATTCCTGTTTTGCCTTGTTATAGCCTATTTATGCAACCTAAATAAATGCAACAAGTAGTTCTGCAAACACTGCAAATTTTAGCAACCAGTTCTGCCAAACCAGCTGAATGATGCCTTTGGTTATAAGATAGCATGGACAAAATGACAGCTGAACATCGGCTCAAAGTGCCCAACATATGATGAACAGAGAAAGCTCATTTGGCCGTCACCAGTACCACTCCAGGAAAAACTCTATAAAGATACCAACAACCTTGGGATGATCACCATTTTCTTTAAATTTATTCAAGTTGACACCTGAAAGTGTACGAAGAAGAAGAAGAAGCGAGCATGGACATTGCCAATTGTTTAGTATACTCTTTTTCATTGTACTTCTCATGAGCTTTAAGATGTACAAAATACTGGCTTTGGTGGTCAAAATTCTTATAACTTACTTTGTAATTGCGCAAAACTTGTGACTCTTCTTGTCTCAATTTGAGTTTTCTGTCAATGTTGTCAACCTGCTGTTCTAATGCTTATTAAAAAAAAAAAAAGGAAACAAGAAAAGGGCAGTTTTAAACAGAAAATGTGATTTGCCTATTTGTCTTGCTTAGCAAATTTATGTCTGATGTGTTTAAAAATAATTATAAGCAACTTTCAGCAGTTAGCAAGGAATGTTCATAAAACTGACCCTCAGTCAAAATTAAGTTACTATTCATTCTAAACGCATATTCTAGAGAATCACACTAGCATTTTTTTTACAAATGACAAGCTGTATTTCACATCAAATGGAGCGATCTATTTTAGCTAAACTGGAGGAAGAGAAATAGATATAGAGAAAGTATATATATATATATATATATATATATATATATATATATATATATATATATATATATATATATATATATATATATATATATATATATATATATATATATATATATATATATATATATATATATATATACACATAGGGTGTTTCAAAAAGAATATCGGTATTTTGAAGGTGTATAGTTTTGGTAATTGCAAGCTTAAAAATGTTTGGTTTGCACCAAACGATAGGTAAACTGTCCGAGTTTGGACAGTTACCCGATAAAAAAAATGTTTTTCATTTCAGCCGATAGACGGCGCAAGGAATGAAAATGGAAAGAATAACAAGGGATGAGTTGGAGTGAGTGTGGAGAGAATTGGACTACCGTTTAGATGTGTGCCGCGTAGCACAAGGGGCACACATTGAGGTATTGTAATGTAAGAGATTAAACTTTGACAGTCTTACTTTATTTTGGTGCAAACTGTATATTTTTAAGTGTTCAATAACCAAAGTTATATGCATCTAAAATACCGATATTCTATTTGAAACACCCTGTATGTATATATATATATATAATAATAATAATAATAAATTCTTTAAGCGCCAAACACGGCGCATAAGGCAGAAACCAGTGCTCTCCAGGTTGTTCGTTGTGACGCCACTCCTCTTAGCTCTTGCACATTATTTAGGCCCAACGTTCTTCCTTCTCTTATTATTGTTCTTCTGAGTGTTTCTTTTGGTCTTCCTTTTTTCCGCTTACCCTCAGGAACCCAAGTGAGCGCCTGTAGTGGTATTCTGTTGTTTTGCATTCGTAGGACATGACCGATATATGACCATCGTCTTTTCCTTATATAGTCGGAGACATATTTCTGCCTAGAGTCTTCTCTTATTTGTCGATTAGTCTTGAATTCTTTCCAACTGATGTTCATGAGTGTTCTAAGACATTTGTTCTCGAATGTATTCAGCTTGTTCTCCAATGATGTTGTTATTTTCCAACTCTCACAGCCGTATGTTAACACTGAGATAACATTTGAATTAAACAGACGAAGCTTGGTATGTATATTCAATGATCGTAATTTCCAAATGTTAGATAATCTATTGAAGGGTGCAAGAAATGGAGAGACGTGACCAGAAAAAAAAAAAGAGGAATGTGGAAAAATTGTTTCTGGAGCAATGAAATCTAATGTTCAGGTTTATTTTTGTTGTTTTCTTCTCCAATAAACTTTAGTGAGGCACACGCCATTCAACCTAGACACATGGTACGTTGGTTATATTAGGGCACATGACCAAATATAAAAGACCTTGTGGTCTGGTTAGCTGAGTTGTTGAAGAAGTTGCAAAATAGAATGAATAAGGTGAAAGAAGAAGAGTGTTATGACTCAATTCATAACAGTTCGCTATCGCACTCAACAGGTTTTATGTACTCATTTCCTTGTTGATAATGCGTTGCCCAGACTACCCCGGAAGTACATCATATAGTCTGCTGATTTTAAACAGACGATTTGCTGCCGGCTTCAGATCAAAGATCTGAGCTGTAAGTCGGTCTCTTTGGTTGTGTATTCTCTGTGTGAGAAAGTCGTGTTTGAACGAGCTCCAGAAAGTGTACTCTTGTTATAGAGTTTTATAATCTTCATATCAGCTAGGTCATCCTACAGTTGGAGCTTAAGCGTGATTATATTTATACAGACTTGTCAGTGCTGAAAGGAGAGGAATGAGTGAAAAATATTATATTAAATACTTCAGCAAGATGACTCTGACATGACATGACGATAGACTGATTTTATGGACAGGCTAGAGATTGCCATTGTCTATTTTATGGATGCATTTATTGAGGAGCTACGTTTCGTTCATTAAAATATATATTGTCAAAACGTCAATCAGGCATTATGGAGTTTTCTATGAATAGCCTTACGTTTTGAGGACTTTGCAAAAGTTGGACTTAAATTAAACATCTACCCTAGACAGCCTGGACACCATATTCCAGCTACTTGAAATACTCAGATGAACTCGTAACAAATAGGTCATTGATGAAAATAATGAGGAAGACAAAAACTCCAAGAACAGCTATATTTAAAAAACAAAATAAGTGTGTGTTTAAACTGAGTTAACCACTCTTGTATTTCCTTCTTCTTCTTCTTCTTCTTATGATCGCATCTTTCATGTTTACACCGTCAGACGAGTTCTCATGATGAATTTGACTGTTGTTTGAAGTTCCTCTTTAGCTCCATATAGCTTTGAGTTTAGTGTTGAGTCATTGGGCCAGTATATCTTTCTTAACTGGTCATACAGAGGTCTGTTCAGGGTATAGAGGCCTGTTCAGGGTATAGAGGTCTGTTCAGGGTATAGAGGTCTATTCAGGGTATAGAGGTCTATTCAAAATCCTCGAGGACAGCTTTGTTTCAGAAACCGGATTTTTTTGGTTTTCAGGTGTCCAAAATAGCCTAAAATCACCCAAAATATGTTAGAAAATAGCCCAGAGTCGCCCAATTTTGTCAGAAATCGCCCAGATTGTGATAGAAAAGTAACCCATGGAAATTTAGATTGTCAGACTATTTCAGTTTTGGGACAAAAGGATATAGACCTGTAGAGTTACATGCTTCGTATGGCAGTCTTGTGTAAAATTGTGATGGTGAATACATACTGACAAAGTGACAAATGTCAAGGTGTTGTCACGTGCTGGCCTTCAAAGCATGTATACACTGCTTAGACAGCACAGACTATGCTGGCTTGGCTATGTCCACCGCATGGAAGATGGTCGCATCCCAAAAGATATCTTCTATGGACAACTGGCAGATGTCAAAAGAACAGTTGGATGACCACAGCTGAGGTTCAAAGATGCGTGCAAGAGAGACATGAGGGGACTGGACATAAATCCAGCAATCTGGGAGAATGAAGCTGCCGAGCGCACGCCGTGGCGATGCTCTCTATGGCGCCACCTCAGATTGGGCAAAAAGAAACTCTCACAGCAAGCAGAAGAGAGGAGAAAAGATCACAAGGAAAAAAGCAGCTGAGGGCAGTCACCTCAGGGGTGCATTCCCATAGTCAGTTATGACTGAAGGAGCTATTATTATTATGAATACATACTGATATGAGACTGCAGTGTTGACTGTGATTTGTGTAAAAGGTATATAAGATGTAGAATCATACACATATCTTGGCAACAATATAGAGACTTGGAGAGACATACAGTGATATCAAAATAAGTATGCATATGGCACGAGCTTTCAATGCATTGGAGAATAAATGGAAGTCAAAACAAATCAAGTCCAACACATAAGTAAGAATCTTCAACTTAAATGCCAAATTTTTACTGTATAGCGCTCAAACACAAAGAATAGCAAAACAACAACCAAGAAGGTAAAGACATTCATAAATGGGTGCTTGCGTAAGATTAGAAAGGTTGAAATGGTATGACAAGGTCACCAACATGGAACTGATGACAAGAACCAGACAAGTACCTGTGGTACAAGAGATGAGAAGAAGACACTGGTGATGGACTGAACACACACGGAGGAAACTTGTTGATAGCATTACATGGAAGTGCTCATTCTGGAATCCCCAGTGTAAGAGGCAGACTAAGGACACATGGAGAAGAGAACTGGAGACAGGAATGAAAATGATGAAGAAGTGGAAAGAATTAGAGCTGATGGCACGTGACATGAGTACTTGGTGTGAGTTTGTTGAAGGTCTATGCTCCTTGGGGAGCTGAGGAGTGTTGAATGATTGATTGATTGATTGATTGATTGACGGGGGGCTAAAAAGTCAACAACCTATACTTGTCATGGCTTTGTTGTAGTGGGCAATAAACATTTACCATTTTCACCTACATAAGATTTCAATCTTCATAGAGCAATCAAACAATGTGCCACAGTTCTTACCTTCTAATTTTTTCTGAATATTTTCTTTAGTTTCTTCAAGCTCATGCTTCACTTCTGAAATCTCTTTGGCAAAATTTGAGTTCAGAGTTGTGATACTTCCCTGCAGATTTCAAGGTGAAAAATGGAAGTGTCCCAAAAACTGTTAATGTTTTTTGTTTAACATAACCAAAACATACTGGTTCATTTATTCATTTTCCTTTGCACTCCTTACAGAGCAAAGAGCCACCAATATAGTTGGTCCTCTAGCAGGAAGCCTGCACTAAGCAGTCACATGCTTTTGTAGTGGTGATTTCTGTGACAATTTGTTTTACACGATGAGGTTACCAGCCTCATGCAAAATGCCTGAAGAATACATACTGGTTACTTAAATAATTTATTTGACAAATTCATAAACCAGAGAGTACATGTAGCCAAAGAACAGCTACTGCAATATTAACTAAATAATGTAAGTTATTGCTTAAAGAGAACATAATTTTAACATGAGTAAACAAACTAAGCAGCAGCCATAACATTGATATTCAAGACGTGAATATAGGCATAGTACAGTTTTAGCTTTGTCTTCAGACCGGTTATTATTTTACTTACTCGAAACTTCTCATACTTTCTCAGAAGTCTCTTGACCTCGGCATACGTCTCATGCTCTTGATTCTCAATTTCTCTGACTATATCAAGGTTTATTTCAATACTGGTTATTGTAATGTAAGGAAGTACTGATCACACGCTGTAGAAACAAAGCTTCTGATGGGTATTTGGGATAAATGAACAGAACATAAAGAATGATATAAAGAAAAATATGTTAATTTATAAACACATGTATTCAATGTGAATTATAATCTCTAATCATTTATGGTGTCTAATCATTTACAGTGGTGTCTGGGTAAGTAGAAGTAACTGGGACCACCTAAAATACTTCTACTTACCAGAATTTCTGCTGATCAGAAGTTTTCTCAAAAGATGGATATTTTATGGTAAGAATAAGAAATGAACCATGAAGTAATTATTTTAACAATTTATATACAACTATTTCAATTTTAACTAACAAGTCTTCATCCTTTCCAATTTTAAAAAGTAGTTTAATGAAAGTACAAAGTGTATTGTCATGTTATTTCTTAGTTGCAAGTTTCAGAACATTTGGAAGTGTAAATGTCCTAACTGATCAATCTCAAATCCTATACTAATATGAATGATTGCTAGAAAATCTACATCATTAGGGATACTATACATTCAGTTCAACTATCAAATGGTCATATGAGAAATGAAGTCCAGAATCTTTGAAACTGCAGGACTCTTACACAGATGACCACTCTGAACACGACACTTTCCATTCTGGCTTTGTATTTGTGTATACTCATTTAGCAGTGTAGCGCAGTGGTCTATGGTTTGATCCCCAGATGAGGTGGGAATTTTTTAGGCCACAAACGGCTCCTGGGTTGACCCAGCCCCAAATGGGTACCAGAGCAACTCTGGGAAGGTTAAGGCGGCCGGCGTGATGCCGACCACATCACCCCTAGTGTGCCGACGGTCAAGATAATATGGGCCTAACACCATATTCCCAATATGCCTCAATGGGCGTGTAACGGGTTCCTTTACCTTTTTTTTTTTTTACCATTTAGCAGTTACTACATGACTTGATAGCTGGAGTACTAAATAATGTGACACAAGAAAGTCTGAACCAGGGATTTCTGAGGTTCCTCTGATTTGAACTGCATACTTCTGTTGCTGTTTGATCTTACAGGATGCTATTTTCTAGCACTCTGAGGTGATCCTTTGTTTCCTGGGTCTGACTGATAATCATTGTTCCCTGCTGTATAACGAATGTTAGTACTGAAGTCTACCACCAGACTGTCAGATATTTATTAAACTTTTATCACCTGTTCACCAAAAAATTACATATGGCATTGTAATACTGTAACTTAGCATAAAGGCAGAACTTCTACTTATGTGAATTCAAATTTGAATTGGGACAGAAAAATTACCTCAGCTTATCCAAAAATTCTAGTTAACAGAAGTCAACATAACCAGAGCTTTTTAACAAAGGCAAAGAAGACATCTGGCTGGAGTCTTCAGAATTGCTTCAACTTCTTCTTCTTTGGTCCATGGCTACTGACTGACAAAGCAATCAGTGACCATCACACCTGATGGCGTCTTGTAGGGCAGCAACAAATTGTCTCCACTTTGCTCAGTCGACAGCCATCCTTCATGTAGTGTTGCAGTTTTGGCTCATGTTCAGCATCTCTGCCTCCACATTTCTCCACCAGGTGGCTTTTGGTAATCCTTGCTTTCACTTTCCTTTTGGAGTCTATAGTATGGCAGTTCTGGTGATGGTGTCAGGGTCTCTTCTGAGGATGTGGCCAACCCAATTAAAGCGTCTACCCACTATGATGGTGCACATGTCTTCTTGGTGGATCTGAGTTAGCAGTTCTTGGTTGGTGATGGTGTTCAGCCAGAAAATTTGAAGAATTTTCCTGAGTCAGGTTGTGTGGGAAGAGGACAATTTGGACATTTCCTTTTCTGTTACTCTCCAGCATTCTGCACCGTACAGAAGTACAGCTATTATGCAGCTCTCATATATTTTAAATTTAGTGTTTGTACTGTACTGGGAGGATTTCCAGATGTTGTTTATGTTGGTAAAGACTTTTCTGGCTTTATTCATTTGGCTACTGATGTCTTTGCATGTTCTCCCATCTGGTGTTACTGTGCTTGTTACGCCATCTGGTGTTACTATACTTCCTGAGTATGTAAATGTGTTTGTATTTTCTAGCTCTTGGTCCCTTATTTTTATAGGTGCAAGATTTCTTACATTTAGTGTCATGACTTCTGTCTTCTTGGGACTAATGTTTAGTCCCACCTGTTGGCTAGGTTTATTCAGTCTGTCTGTTTTTTCTTGGATGTGTTGATGTGAGTGCTGCGAACAGTGCAATGGCATCTGCGTATTCTAGATCCTCCAGTGTAGTGTCCATCTTATTCCTCTAGGGGCATCCAATGTTGTCTGGTGCACCACCCAGTCTATGACAGTTAAAAACAGAGTAGCTGATAAAGGACATTCCAGCCTCACTCCTGTTTTCACCTCGAAAGTTAGGTTTCTCAGCCAAACAATGCAAGTCAAATTAGCATACAGGCTTTTAATGATGGAGACCATGCACTTAGAGATTCCATAAGCCCTCAGTGTTTTCCATAGGCTGTAGATGCGTATGCTGCCAAATGCCTTTTCAATGTCAATAAAATGTATATACAGTTGCCTCTGCCATTCTGATCACTGCTCTATTATGTTCTTGAGGGTGAATATATGATCTGCACATTGTCTGTTTCTTCTGAATCCTGCTTGTTCCTTCCTCAGTTTATGGTCTAGTGCTCTTGAAATTCTTTGAATAATTATTCTGCCCAATATTTTGCTGGGAACTGATAGGAGAGTAATTCCTCTCCAGTTGTAGCAGTCAGTGAGGTCACCTTTATTTGGCAATTTAACAATTATTCCTCTGTTCCACTCCACTGGTGTTGTCTCTGCTGGATTTGTGCAAAAAGTGGTTTTAAAAGCTCTGTTGCTAATACAGGATCTGTTTTAAATAGCTCTGCATTTAGGTTGTCATGGCTGGAGCTTTTCCGTTCTTCAATCCTTTGATAGCTGTGATGACTTCTTCCCGATGTGGATTATCTGTAATTATATCTAGATCATATTCAGCCTCTGGAATGTTTAGTTGTGACTCTGGAGGTACTTTATTTAGTGTTTCTCTCAAGAGTTCTGCCCATCTTGCATCTTGCCCCTGTTTTGTGGTGACGAGATTTCCACTCTCACTAGGGTAATGTTGTTTTCACCCCATTTTTCACTGATCGCTTTTGTTACTGTGTACACCATGCTTTGTTCATTCCTCTGTGCTGCTTCTTCTGCCTGACTTGCGAGGTTATCAATTAATTTCATTTCGTCAGCATGAGTTTGACGCTTTATTTCCTTGCTCAGCTGACGGTACTATTCACTATATAATTCCTTTAGCCTAGGGGACTTTGCTTCTATTTTTTTTCTTTTGATTTCTTTTCTCATCCCAATGGTTTTCAACCTTTCTGGTGTTATCCAAACTTGTACCTTCCTTTCCTGGAATCCCAAGCAAGTATTGCCGATTTCTCTATATACTGCCCACATCATGATCGAGGCTGCGCTTTACGGACACATGAACCAACCACACACGAAACCACCGTCTTGCTACCCAATGAACTGGGAGAGCCTGTTACCGGGAATACCATGTGCAGTCTTTCAAGAGAGCATCTGCCAGAGCTCACTAGCTGGGAAACAAAAATGTGAAACGCTTCCCAGACCTCTTGGCAGTTTGATAACATTTCTTTATATCAGATATGAATGCTTTTCTCATGAGTGGCCCACTGGTTCAATTTACTGATGTCAAATCTTTTCTGTTTTGTTATTTTTGGCCCAGTAGTTCTGATCTTCATCTTTATTCTTGCTAGTACTAGGTGGTGATTACTTCCCACATCTGCACCTCTTCTTACTTTCACATATTGCAGAGAATGCCTCCATTTGCTGTTGATCATTATGTGATGTATCTGGTTTCTGTCACGGCCATTTGGTGAATTGCTTTAAGTTAAGTGAAAGTTCACTATAGTGAGTTTGAACTAAGTCTACTGCACTGTATAATCCTTTATGAAATACATTTTAAAAATGTAATGACTAGGATACAGTTCTTTAGATCTCTTTATGTACATATCTGTTGTCTCTTTGCTGTGCTTAATTTTGAGCTGAAAAAAGAATAGGTGTGAGAAATATAGTTAAAAACACAATACTCTCAGTACATCTCTTAGAATGATCTGTATGATGTGACTCCCAAATGTGCAGCCCTACACAATAGTATAAAAAAGAATAAACTTTTTAAACCAGCGTTTCCCAAATCGTGGTAAGTTTACCCCTCAAGGCGTGCAAGGGTTATGCAGCTGAATTTTTTATTTTAGTTTATCATACTTTCTTTTCATTGTAGAAAATGATTCATTAAAATTTATTTCATGAGAGGCGTACGCCTGTAAGATGGAACTTTCATAAGAGATTCATGACTGTTATACGTTTGGGAAATCCTGTTTTAAACCAATATCGTTAATTACAACGATAACCAATGTTAATTACAACATATAACCAATGTTAATTACTATGTATCCCATTCAGCCGAAGCCTTAGATCCATCAGTAATACTAGACCACAGTTTGAAAAATATATCGATCTTTACATGAGTACATTCAGGTTTTCTAAGAAGACAACGAAAGAAAAAGATGACCCTCCTTTCAGGCATGTCATAAACGGCAACCAATTTGAGGATGTGTGTGGGACTGGCAACTTCATTATGTTAAATAAAACTGCTACAGAAAACAGAACTTCAAGGCCACATGATGTATTTTATTACAAGCCTATTGCATGGGTACCAATCATGGTCATAGCCTCATGCTTCTTAAGGGGTACAAAAGGAAAAAGAAGAAGTATAAAATATCAGAAAGGGGAAGGTAAGAGAACAATATGTTACAGAAAATCATACTTTACTTTCTCTCCACTCTTAAACCATAAAAAAAAAAATACTACAGCGTAATACTTGTTGAAAAATGCAACAACAAATTTTAAAAAATAAAAAGATTATAAGTTAAAAATTATGCACTGTCAAAATTACCATAATCATCAATTTGCCAATTGTCACAATGTGTCCTAACTTAACTCCTCTCTTATTGTTTATAATAAAAGTCTAAATTTCTTTCTGAACATTGTCATTCTTTGCAAACATGCCTTCTGTCTGTTTGTTCATTCCCAGTGGTATGGTCTGGTCAGTCTGACCAGTTTTTCTGCCTTTTCCAACCATTCACCCACCCACCCACCCATCCATCCAGTGCCATACAAGTGGCATAGATAACCATCTCTCAACACCCCTGTTTGGTGTTGCCTGGCCTGTGAGTTCTGTTGGTGACTTCTTCCTATGACATGCTGTCAGTCCATCCAATATTTTTTATCTCCGTCTTCCTCTGTATTTTGTCCTCCAGTCTGTCTAATTTGTATCGTATGTTTCAATTTTTCTCTACACAGACCATGTCCTGTACATTGTGATGGCCTTGCCCTTTGCACAGATTTATTTCTTTTCCCTAACCTCCATTAGGAGGACTTTCTCAGGATCTTCTCAACAGATTCTTCAGCTAACTGTGGTATTTTCATCACCTTCATAAAAAACCACACCTCAGTGTCAATAAATTCTGCATTTGTTTATCGATGTCCATGCTTCACTTCCATAAAAAGTACTGGTTTACTGTAGCACTTGAGAATCCTCGTTCTTACTATCATTGACGATGATTTATTACACAGGATATTTCTGATTCTGTGGATGTGAATACACTGCCTAGGTATTAAAATTTGTTCTAAATCACTCATTTAAAAAAAAAAACACACACAAAGCTCCATTACCTAAATGCAACTTAATGAATATGACTCATAAACAAAAACATAGAAACTATTTGCCTCATTCCACAACAGAGTGTACGTTTTTTCTATATTTACAGATAGTACTATATATAGAAATAGTACTGGCAGAAACATGTAGGAAAAACTTGCATAGACTGTGGTATAGTACTAATTAAAAAGAATTACAATACTTAAAATATTTCAATATTTAGTGCATAAATTAGCATGTAAATATAACTATTTCCCTTTGTGCTCCATACGGAGCATGTAGTCACCACTGCAGCTAGTTCCCTTGCAGGAAACCTACTAAAGACGTGTATTTAGTCATGCAGTGGTGGTTTCTGTAGTAATTTGTTGTGCATGATAAGGGGGGCCAGGTTCGTGCACAACCTTATATTAGTTATTTCTTATGACATGCCTCAGGAAGCAGTCACAATATTCTTTCTTTGTCTCCTCAGAGACCCCAAGGAACTATATGGGGTGACACGTAAATGTATATACCTCCAATATGTCAATTATTTCTTGCTGTTTTCTTCTTTCTTCCTCAAGCTTAGCCAATACCCTTGGACCTCTTAAAACAGGTGTTGGAGTACAGTGTGCTGATGTTGTTCTGTTTATTGTTCCAACTTTGAATGTCATCTTGGTGTCTGAGAAATAAAGATGATAAAAGGTGGAGTGCTGTGATGGGAAAAAACTGATGCAGTAGAGTTAGAGCAAGTTCAGTTATGTTCATAACATGTTGGGGGTGGAGTGGCTAAGAGGTATGGCATCCACATCAAATTATAAAGGTACCAAGTTTGATTCCCAGTAGAGGGAATATAATTTATGGACTTTTTTTCAGAACCATTAGTCCTAATGATGTCATATTCCCCACTAGTCTCCTGGGTAGTGAGATCGGATGCCAAGCATTCTCGGATAAGGGCGAAAAAAAAAAGGTACCACGTGTAAGTTACGCATGTTAAATAATCCCTCAGCAGTTGGAAATTGTAAAGAGTAGGCCACATGGCTGCTGCCCTGGCAAAATTTAAATATTAGGAAAACCTACCTACCACAGAAATATTTATAAAATGTGTGATTCCTATATACACACATCAGGATTCTCACCAGTAGTATGGAGTTCATGCACTGCGCTGAGATCCTCCTTGGGTGATGTAAGAGAGGAGATCGGAGCACTGATGGAGTTGTATGTATGCAATGAAGATAGTCCTTCAAACCAAATCATAATGTTCAGATAGTTTTATTTGCAATTTACTCATTGTCAGTAACAAATTGAAGGACTCCTATTTTGCCAACATCATGAGATGTTATTTCAAGAATGAACAGAATAATGATAATGGCTGATGCTGTGAATGTAATTAATATAAATACCATATCAATTATCAACTGATGGTCTAGTGTAGTCATTTAAACAATGTAGAAACAAATTAGGTGGTGGTAAATTTAGACAATGAATAATTTTCATATTACACTAAGCTTTAATTTTGAGCTTTGTAATAATATCAACATGACTGAAATAAATAATTATATGAACTTATTTGAAATAATTAATTAGAGGCAGCTACTGCAGCCTCAGTACAGCACAAGCACAAAATTAGGATTATATCAGAGCTGTGTGCTTTCTGTGCTTCTCTATGGCGCGGAGAGCTGGAGAGTTACAGAGAAGGAAATGTCGAAATTGTCCTCTTTCCACACAACATGCCTAAGAAAAATTCTCCGAATCTTTTGGCCGAATATCATCACCAACCAAGATCTGCTTACTCGGAGCAAGCAAGAGGACATGCACACCATCATAGCTGGCAGACGCTGGAGCTGGGTTGGCCATGTCCTCAGAAGAGACCCCGATGGCATCACAAGAACAGCTATGTTTTGGACCCCTGAAGGAAAACGAAAGAGAGGCCGACCAAAAACAACTTGGCGGAGGACTGTGGAGGCTGAGATGCAAAGAATGAACCAGAGTTGGGGCACTGTACAAAGGATGGCCGCCAACCGAGCAAAGTGGAATCAATTTGTTGTTGCCCTACAAGACGCCACCAGGCGTAATGGCCACTGACTGCTTTGACGGTCGGCGGCTAAGGATCAAAGAAAGAAGAAGAAAGACTGCAGCCTTTAGGTGGTTGTCTGAAACTTCATAAACAAGGTTAGTTTATCGGACTCACAATCCATGTTTCAGAAGGTCCAAAGAACCCTTGAATCTTCAGGAACTGGTTTGGATCTACTGTCCTGGTCATGCAGGGGTACACAGCAATGATAGAGCTGAGAGTCTAGCTTCAGAGCACCAATAGAAGGTGCATTGGATATAGATATGGGAGACATACTGAGGGCAATTAATGATCACCTATTAGAGAATGACACTGCAATCGAAGAATCATCAAGGCTAAGATAGGTGGAATTTGGTTTCAGATGTAAGACCAGCAGAGATGGACGTATAAGAGGAGGTATCTGGTGTATATACAACCAATGTGCAACTGGAACAATTAGCATTCATACCCTTCAACATTTGCTGAGGGAGACTGAGCACCTATGGGTTTGCCCAGAGTGCAATGACATCGATTCTGATCAACAATAACAATTATGTGAACAGGATTGAAACAAATAATTATATGAATGTGATTGAAATAATTAATTAATAAACATTATTTAAATCAATAATGACATGAACGTGATTGAAATCACAGGTAATACTATATATAGTGCTCTTGCAGCTGTGGCTTCTGTAACAATTTATTTGACATGACGAGGTTGCTATTCTCAAGCCCAGCCCCATATTAGTCACAGTGTGTGACATACCTTTGTCTCATCAAACACCCCCCGAGAACTACACTAGACAATTCTGTATTTCACCTTGTGTTATTGGTCTACATTTATTGCAGAGGTAACTGACATGGTAAGACATAGAGAAAGATCTTAAGCTGATGGTACAGGACAGGAAGACTTGGCATACATTTGTTGAAGGCCCATGCTCCTTTGAGAGTTGAAAGATGAAAGAAGAAGAGAAACTGATGTGGTATTAAGCTGTGTATTACCTGTATTTTTTTCTTTCAACAGAGGTGGCCTGCTTATCCTTTCTTTTCTTTGCCATTGGTTGTATTTTGAAAAATCAACATTTAGCTGACTCCCCAAAGATTTAAGTAGCTCATCACTTTCAAATAGAGACCTGTCAATGCGTCGAGCAGCATATTGTCCTAGTGCTGCTGCCATAATGGATTACGTCTGGAGAAAATACATGTAGAAAAATAAAAACATTTGAATTAAGGTAATGTACAGAAGTCAAACATCTCACAGGGATTGTTAATAACACAAACCTTGATTCACGTTTTCATAGCTAAAGACATACATATATCTTGTATATTTATGCAAATAATTTCAAAGTTGTGGAAATTTGTTTGAAAAATAGTTCTTCTACTTCAAGTACCATACAACATTTGGAAGTCTTCCCAGTACAGCACAAACACTAAATTAAGACAGTATGAGAGCTGTGTCACCCGTACATTACCGGGGCCTGAAAGGGGAGCAAAGAATAGTAACCCTGTTCCCTGCCAAGCATGTCGTAGAAAGCGACTAAGGAGGGTTTGGCATAACGCTGGTTACCACATCCTGTAAAAAATTTAAACCACAAAAAACTTCAACAAATATGGACAAGTCAATTAAGGAAAATAAAACACAGCCATCCAAGACGGGGAAGGTCCTCTCGCAGGGAGGCGTATGATGCAACACAGAGAAAGCCGAAAGGAGTCTGTGTTGCTGACTAACCTTCTTTCTTCTAGGAGAACTTCCAGATTTGGCACCTGGAATGTTCGGACATTAAACGAACAAGGGAAAGTAGCACAAGTAGCAGCAGAAATGAGGGAATATAAAATTGAGGTTCTGAGAATCTGTGAAACAAAGTGGAAGGGGGTAGACAAGAAGAAACTCTTCACAGGTGAATTGGTGCTGTCCTCAGGACATGCAGACGTAAGTTCACACCACAGTGAAGGTTAGCTCTTATGTTATCTAAAGAAGCACAGAAAGCACTCATTGAATGGGAAGCTGTTGGACCCAGAATAATTACAGCTACTTTTAAAACAGCTAAAGAGAAAATAAATGTAAATGTCATCCAATGTTATGCACCAACTAATGACAAAGAAGAGTCTGTGAAAGAAGCATTTTATACTAGACTACAGGAAATTATGGAAAAAGTAAAAAGAAGAGACATCACAATTTTGATGGGTGACATGAATGCAAAGATAGGTACTGTCAACACTGGCTTTGAAGAAGTCATGGGAAAACATGGGCTAGGAATAATGAATGAAAATGGGGAACTATTCTCAAACTTCTGTGCTTCAAATCAACTGGCTATAGGAGGAAGCATGTTTCCACATAAGAGAATACACAAGGCAACATGGATATCACCAGACCATAGAACAGAAAATCAGATTGATCATATATGCATAAACAAGAAGTTTAGATCATCATTGCAGGATGTAAAGGTATATAGAGGAGCAGATGTGGCATCAAATCACCACCTTCTGATAGCCAAAGTAAAAATGAAACTCAAGAGATATGCAACAATGCAAAATTATAGACAACAATTTAATGTAGGACATCTAAGAAATCAAGAAACAAGAGACAAATTTACGGCCACAATATCCAACAAATTCCAAGTGCTCCAACAGCTGGAAGATGTAGAGAATACAGAAGACTATTGGCAGCAAATCAAAACTGTATGGAAAGAGACACGTGAAGAAATACTGGGGAAAAGGGAACAACTGGACATAAGGGAGTGTTTTTTTCTCTTATTTTTATAGTTTCATGTTCTCTACTTAATTCTCATTTTCTTTCCCTCCTGTCTCTTGTTTGTCTGTCCCTGACGAAAGCCTTGTGGCGCAACGTAGGTTTTTCTTGTCCTTTCTCTTTGTAAGATGTATTACTGTTTGTGTTTTTTTTATTATTCAACTGTAGGGGAATGAAGTGTTAGAAACTTCACTATACTAGGTCCAGCTTCAAGAGGTGGGGTAACCAATTTCCTTTCTCCTCACTGCCTTTTCCTTCCCTAACTAAAGTGCAAAGCCAGGTACCCATTTACAGCTGGGAAGACTGAAGCATGTCGATACCATGAATCAAACCAGGCACCTATGACGTGAGAGACCAGCGCTCTGACCACTCTGTCAATCGGACAGAATTCTATAAATAAAAGATATAAATAAAGAAAGATACTGAGCGTGGTTCAAAACTTGAGATAAATCTGCCTATATTTAATAAAATTGTAAACACTTTGCCCATTTCAATGTCACAACAAAAATAAAACAGAAATCTTCAAGTTTGTGCTTCAGTATCGTTTATTCTGCTCATCCTATGGTCAAACTCTGTCACTGTAACAAATAATTCAAATAATCAATCAATACCCTTTAGCTCCCCAAGGAACATAGGCCTTCCACGAACACATGCTATGTCCTCCTGTTGCGTACCATCAGTTCAAGGTCTTTCCTTGTCATCCTCACCATTTTCATTTCCTTGAACACCTGATCGCTAGCGCAGTGTGGTAACCATTACACCAGCGCGGCTCCCTATGCTTCATTTAAAACTGGTAACACTCTTTTCAGAATGCACTTTAGAAATACACCTCAACGCAACAGTACAATTAAAACAAAAAAATAGTTAAACCTTCCTAAAACGATTCACACTAAACCCGACTTGCACTACGGTATTATTTTATTTCGTGACAGATACATTCTTATTTATGTAAGGCAGTTACGCCGTCAAAAAAAGTTTCGTGTTCCACTAGGGTGTGGAACACTACAGATAAGTGATATAATTCGGCACCAAAAGCTCAACCATAAATGTTGTTATATAACTCAAAACGTCCTGCACTAATGTAAGATACCAGTATAGCTTTTAAATCTTATAATAATTACATTAATTTAGATAAATGTATAAAGAAAAACTTGACAACTATTTATGTTCTTTACAATTTACTGACCGTTATGAAATTTACGTTCTTATAGTAAGATTTATTGTAGATTTGGTTTATTTTAATATAGTTTAGTAAATTTAGTTAATTAAACTATTTTGAAAAAAGGGGTGTAGTCCAGTCATTCAAAGTGGGATAATTAATTATATTTATTAAAGGGACATAATTCAAATTGTGTTTTCGTTCTATATCCCTTTGACTGTTATTTAAAACGATACATTGTATATGGCACTCATTGTGTTTCAGCGCTTACATGTAATGCATGTTCACAACATTTGACTTAAAATGGTTTTGTTATCAGGCACGGCTAATATTCTTCGCATACTGTAATATAGAAATGTTGTATTTACAATCTAATTACGTGTAGAGTATTTATAAATAGTGGTGTGAACACACACAAACACATCAGCAGGACTTAGTCTGGCAATGGATAGGACCCACATTTCGGAAACCTGTTCATAGCATTACAAGGTAGTCCTTGTTCTGGAACACCTAAAGGGGTATACCAAAAACACATGGAGAAGATAACTGGGGACAAAGAGTGAAAGTGACAAAACGGGGCGTCCCTATCGATCTTTGCTTCTCTCCGACAGTTTCGGTACATTTGTGGTACTGATTTTTATTATGTGCTTTCAATTGTCGCACTTTTACTTTCTTTCTTTCCTTTTTTCTTCGTTATTTTTCTGCTAAGTAGCAGATATCTGAGTATTGTCGAATTGCTTGACATTCCCTGTAGGTGATAATGATCACATTTTCTTGATGCTACCCAGATTTGCTGAGATAATTACTCACAGTCGCCAGGGAGCGGCACAGCTTGGCTAAGATTAGCACAAGATCTCGTTTCTTGTCTTGTACTTGTTATGACAAGAGTACTTTCTGATAAAGTAATGATGGTTACATTTTGAACACGCTGTTGTATGAGTTTTCCGATCTGTCTGTAAGTTTGTACACAAGGGCATCTTACGAGGGGCGTTCAGAAAGTAATGCACCACATCGTTTTTCTCAGGAGCTGTTTATTCAAAAAGCATGAAATGTATACAGAATATACATGAATATGTCATGTAAACATCGGTATTATTCAACATTATCCCCATCAACTTGTACGGCTTTATGCCAGCGCGAAACAAGTGCATGTATTCCTAGCCCGTACCAGATTTTGTCTTGATCATGTAGCCATTTCTTCGCTGCATGAATCACTCCTTCATCATCTTCAAACCTTGTCCCACGGAGTGCATCTTTAAGTGGACCAAATAGATGAAAATCAGAGGGTGCCAAATCAGGACTTTAGGGTGGATGGGGTAGTACAGTCCAACCCAATTTGGTGATTGCTTCCCGTGTTGCCAGACTTGTGTGAGGTCGCGCATTGTCGTGAAGGAGAAGCAGGTCTGTTGGATTCTTGTGCGGCCGAACTCTGCGAAAACGTTGATTGAGTTTTTTCAATGTCTTAATGTAAGCTTGGGAATTGATTGTCTCTCCTCTTGGCATAACGTCCACAAGAATCACACCTTCAATGTCCCAAAAGACAGTGATCATGACCTTTCAAGCTGAGGGAATTGTCTTGAATGTCTTTCTTCGTGGTGATTGCGGATGATGCCACTCCATTGACTGTCTTTTTGTCTCATGTTCAAAATGATGTGCCCAGGTTTCGTCACCTGTAACGATCTTAGCCAAAAAGTTCTCTCCATCAGCATTGAAACGCTCCAACAATTCAGAAGAAATTGCTTTCCTTTGCAATCGGTGGTCATTTGTGAGACTTCGAGGAACCCATCTTGCACAAACCTTAGAAAATCCGAGAGTTTTTATAACTGCATTTGCGCTACCAATGCTGACTGACAGCTGTAAGGCCAATTGTTGAGTAGTGATTCGCCTATCAGTAAGAATAATGCCCTCAGCGCATTTCAACATTTCTGCGTTGGTGGCTGTGGCAGGACGTCCAAAGCGCGGCCGATCAAGCAGCTCCGTATCTCCACTTCCTGATTCTTTGATTCTCTGAAACCAGCGACTGACTGTACTCCTGTCGACTGCAAAACTTCCATACACATCACATAGACGCTTGTGAATGTTCACAACAGTTTCCTTCTCTGCAACGAGAAATTCTATCACAATTCGCTGCTTATAACGCAAGTTGCTTACACACTCCACTTCAACGGTTTAGGGCAGCCGTATTATTTGGCCGGTTGCGGTGCAATTTGGTGCACACAATTGGCACATGCCATATTTAAAGTGTGCAAAATTTCCTGCTTCTATCTTCATTATTAGCTGAGAAAAACGATGTTGTGCATTACTTTCTGAACGCCCCTCGTATTACCATACATGGGAGAGTTGACCTCTGCCTTACGTTCAAAATTTTTCGGAATATTTTGAAATTACCCCATAACCCGCCTGTTTGAATATGATTGGAGTTTGTTGATAGCTCATAACAAACGAAGGCGTGGGAAGGCAGGGAATATAATCTGACCATTTTCTCAAGCTATTTCGCTTGAGAAATCACTCACCAAGTTACCAGACCTTGCTATAGTGAAGAATTAGAATTCAGAATTCCTTCTTTAAATACCGTACACCTTTTATTGGGGTATTTATCAGGACTTGCAATATAGCCCAGGAAATCTCTAACATTTCAAATAAGGAAACCGGGACTGGGGAAACTGAAGGACCACACACGATATCAGAGAAGGGACTTATTAAATAAATGCCACCCCAGACGCGTGTAAGAGGCCGATTCAAGTCTCTTTTATTCATCTGAGCAAAACAGTCTGTGAGCCAGGATTGGCGTAAGTTGTGATTTACATATCATATTTCATATATACTGTATGTATATATTACCATGTGAATTTTAATATGTGAAACTCGCTAGTGAATGTCACAGTCATTTGAGGTTGGCAACTTTAGCGTATAGAATGATGATTCATGAACCACCATAGCACGGGCTGGTGATTGCTTTGTTGCTAGTTTCGTAAAGAGAACTAACAGCATAAAGTAGTTCCAGGTTCCATACGGAGCAGGGAGGGAAAAATGAAAGAAATGATGTACATTCTAAGTATAATACTTACATATTCAAAGCAGTGTAAATGTCCCTATAAACATAGTCACTTTAAAATTAATGTAAGTTTTCAAGCTTTAAACCAGTGTAAATGTCTATGTGAAAATATTCATTTTAAAGTAATGGAAGTTTCAAACTTTTCAATCAGAGTAAAACATAAATGAAAACATATTCAATTTATATTGTGAACACTTTTCAATCAGTGGAGATGTATATGTAAACAGACTCTGTCTGTATTATTAACCTTTTCATTTAAATATAAAGTAACTATGAAACCTATTCTATTTAAATGTAAAGAAAGTTTTATCCCGAGGGACTAAATTTAATTCTCATTCAGGGAGAAGTCTGGGTAATTGGGATAATGGTATGGGAAGATAGGAACCCATAACTATGGGGTGGAAAACGCCATACTCAGAAGAGCGTTTCGTTCTATTCTTTTACCATAGTTATTGGGGGTACCAGCAGAACGTACTATCTCTGGAACAAGAAGGGAACAGTGGCCTAAGCTTTAAGACGAAGGACCCACTTGGTAGACTCTCCTTGACATTTCTGGGAAATGAGCTACACCCGACAACCTTCACCAGGACGAACGTGAGCAGAGTGAAAAGAACCAACCCATAAGAAGGAGCAGAACCGTCATTGGCAGCTAAGTTCAAATTTATGCTGCCACTTGAACTTCTTGTAACACTTCACAATCCTTAAAGATCACGATGATAACTTTTCTTGATCCATAACTATTCAAATTATTTTCCAACTGTTAAAACCAAAAGTGATTATTAAATTTTGTTATTTGTAATGCTACAAATTTAACTTCGATTTAATCATTTTAAAGTTACTGCATGTTTGTCTCAGTCAATTTACTACACACACTCTAAACAGAGCTATACTTCTTCTTCTTTGATCCTTAGCCGCCGACCGTCAAAGCAGTCAGTGGCCATCACGCCTAGTGGCGTCTTGTAGGGCAACAACAAATTGATTCCACTTTGCACGGTCGGTGGCCATCCTTCGTACAGTGCCCCAACTCTGGTTCATTCTTTGCATCTCAGCCTCCACAGTCCTCCGCCAGGTTGTTTTTGGTCGGCCTCTCTTTCGTTTTCTTTCAAGGGTCCAAAGCATAGCTGTTCTTGTGATGGAATCAGGGTCTCTTCTGAGGACATGGCAAACCCAGCTCCAGCGTCTGCCAGCTATGATGGTGTGCATGTCCTCTTGCTTGCTACGAGTAAGCAGATCTTGGTTAGTGATGGTATTTGGCCAAAAGATTCGGTGAATTTTTCTTAGGCATGTTGTGTGAAAAGAGGACAATTTCGACATTTCCTTCTATGTAACTCTTCAGCATTCCGCACCATAGAGAAGCACAGAAAGCACACAGCTCTGATATAATCTTAATTTTGTGTTTATGCTGTATTGGGAGGACTTCCAGATGTTGTTTAGGCTAAAGAAGGCTGTTCTTGCCTTATTCATTCTGATGTTGGTGTCTTTGCCTGCCCCGCCGTCTGGTGTTACTATGCATCCTAGGTATGTGAAGGTATCTGTCTGTACCAGTTGCTGATTCCTTACTGATATGGGCTCAGGGTTGCTCACATTGAGCGTCATGACCTCAGACTTCTTTAAATTGATGTTCAAGCCCACCTGCTGGCTAAACTTATTAAGTCTATCCGTTTTTTCCTGGATGTGTTGATGTGAATGTGCTAGTAGTACAATGTCATCTGCATATTCCAGATCTTCCAAGGTAGAAAATGTTGTCCATCTTATTCCTCTTGGACTGCCCTCTGTTGGCATAAAGACTTTTTATGATTGACACTATGCAGCTTGGAATTCCATAAGCCCTCAGTATTTTCCATAAACTGTCCCTGTGTATACTGTCAAAAGCCTTTTCAAAATCAACGAAATTAATGTACAGCTGTCTTTGCCATTCTGAGCACTGCTCTATAACTATAATGTTCCTGAGGGTAAATATATGATCTACACATCTTCTGTTCTTTCTAAATCCTGCTTGTTCTTTCCTCAGTTTGTGGTCTACTGCTTTTGAGATTCTCTGTATAATTATCCTGCCTAGTATTTTGCTGGGAACTGAGAGAAGAGTTATTCCTCTCCAATTATTGCAGTCTGCAAGATCTCCCTTTTTGGGCAATTTGACAATTATTCCTTTTCTCCACTCTGTTGGTGTTGTCCCTGTTTTCCAGACTTGTGCAAATAGTGGTTCTAATAGTTCTGCTGCTAGCTCTGGGTCTGTCTTAAATAGCTCTGCATTTAAGTTATCATGACCAGGAGCTTTTCCATTCTTTAACCCTTTGATTGCTGTGATGATTTCTTCTTTTCGTGGGATGTCTGTATTAACATCTAGATCATTTTCAGCCTCAGGAACATTCAATTGTGTCTCTGGTGGTTCCTTATTCAGAGTTTCTCTGAAATGCTCTGCCCATCTTGTTTCCTGTCCCTCTACTGTCGTGATGAGATTTCCGTGCTTATCTCTTACTAATGTAATATTGTTTGCACCTCGTTTTCCACTGATGATTTTAGTTATTTTGTATACTGTGCTTTGTTCATTTCTCAGTGCTGCCTCATTTGCTGTTCCACTGCCGCATTTCCCCATTATTCTTTCGTTATAGTTATTGTGTGCTCCCACTTTCGCATTTAGGTCTCCCATTACTATAATGAGTTCGTACCTGGGTGTAGTTTCCATTTCTTTTTGTACCTGTTGATAGAACTCGTCCTTGATCTCTTCATCGCTGTCGTTTGTTGGTGCATAGCATTGTATAATTGTGGTGTTGGTGAACCTCCCTCTCAGTCTTGCTCTTATCAGTCTGTTGTTGATGGGTTTCCATTCCAGTAAAGACCTTTCCATTCCTTTCTTCATGATAATGGCTACATCTTCGTTGTGCTGACCATCCTCTCTGCCAGAATAAAGTACTGTTTCCACTGTAGCTGTTTTTATTCTCCCCTTACCTATCCATCTGCTCTCGCTTATTCCCAGGATATGTATTTTGTAGTTCCTCATTTCTGCTGTGATTTGTCTCAGCTTTCCTGCCTCATTCATAGTTCTGACATTCCAAAAACCAATTCTGGTTTCGTGTTTTGCGGTCGGGGCATCCGTTTTCATGCCAGTGGCTTCCTTTCGGCTTTCACCACTGTCAGTCATACGAGCCTGAGACTCCGGATGTCCGTCCCGCAGCAAAGTTTTTTCATTTATTGTTGTTTCCGTAACGTGCGATTTTTTTACATAGACAGGGGTGTCGGTCCTGTGCTAAAACCCCCAACTTGGAGGACCAGAGAACCAGCTTTTGTCTGACCCCTACCCACGCAGACCAGTCCAGCTTGGTTGAACCTAACAGGAGTAAATCTCCCACTGGCATAGCTCTGGGGATTGTCAGGGTACCCAAGCTGCCATACTGCTACAAGGTATAGGTACCATTGATGGCAGACCATGCCACTTCCCATAGCAAACATTAATGTCAAGACTCGCTATATGGAAGGAGTGATCAGTGCAGCAGTATGTGATGATCCTAATTACCCGCTGGTGTTAGGAAAGAGATATGTTTTCTTGGGTACACCATTAAAACCTGTGATCATGGCAACGCTCCAGACCAGGTCGAGTCCCAGGTAGGAGGAGGGAATAAACTTGGAAAAGCTGGAATGGGCATAGCCAGTTAGTACTGCCATCTTCTTACAGGGATAAAGTTATGGAAATAGCACATGTTGTATCATACGGTGGACTTGGGAAAATTGGTACCACCTGTCAAAGAGCATCTGTGAAATACTATTGGCCAGGCGTAGCTGAGGACATTGCTCACTATGTAAATTCCTGTGCACAATGTAGCAAGGTAAACTCCACACGTGGAGAAAAACAACAGGACCTAGTCACGCATTGCAACGGACTTAGGCCTGAAAACGAAAATAAACATGATAAGGTAGACAGAGTGGACAGGAAAACCCCTTTTCACCAACCGTCTGCCATAAAACCAGTTACACTGGCAACTCTTCGTGTTGCACAAAGAGTAAACACAGACCAGTCCCACCCGACACAATGTTGCTCGGAATTCCGGGAACTGGCTAAAAATAGAGTGGTTAGTCCGCCCACTATGAAAATGAAACAAAGTGATAACTCCAGAAAAGTGGGGAGTGGGAGATACCTCGGAGGGGCACTATGAGTTTCATATGTTGCTTTTGGATTAAATACTCCGAGTGTTTTATCCAGGATGATAAGGAAAATTACTGGATCCCTTACATAACTCAGCGATCACCAATTTTATAGATGACACCCTCATAAATATTGGAACTTTGAGGAACATCTAAAACCTCTGGACTGTCATGAACAGACTCAGAGAAGAGTAATGGTGAATATTGATTGATAATCAGCATTTGACAGGCAGCAGCACATGTGCTGTTTATTAACACAACATACAGTATATATCCCTGTATTTCAGAATGTTGGGTGCCTACTTGAACTGACCCACCTGAAGGAAACCAGGAGAATAGTAAGGCAGAGTAAATCCAAGATTTGAAGAATGTCGTGATTATGAATCCAGACCAGAAGCTCCAACAGCGGGTTTACGCTTTTGAATTGGGAGGCTGTGTCATGAAATGACGTTTGGTTTACATCACGAATTCTAAATACTCTGGTCTTAACGGCGCGCCATACATTATAAAAAGATATGATACACCGACCAATGAAAACGCTTGTTTTGGTTCTGTGTTTACTACAGCTTGGAAATAAAATGGCAAGGCCCGATCTGTGTAACCTGATTAACTTTGGAATTTTACTACAACATTTTGGAAGAAGTACCACTTGGCAGAAGGTACCAAGCTAATATTAGGGATGTTACTCTACCCGTAAGTAGTAATACTTTTACTAATAATATTATAGGAAAAGAGAAATCTTAGGTTAAATGCAGTAGAAGCTTCAGGTTTGCCGAAATTTAGCTGTTTAAACTATGCATAACAGAAAATGCAAGGAGTAACCACAAATATTATTACGTCGATATGTAAAGCCTAATTCCAGGTATAATGTAAACTTTAATTGACTAAAATCGCACCAGGAATAACGAAGATAATTAAGAAAGTAATTTTCCTACATTGTACGAAAGGCCCAACGGTACCCATATTTTCGGATAGTTATTGCATTCTTCGAGCCCACCATCTCGGACGTTCGGGTCAGGCTATAAATAGACTGGCCTAACAAACTAGGTTTAGTCACTAATTATTTGAATGCAGAGAGAGCGGCAAAGAAGGAGCATATGTTAAATGCCAGCTTTTGCCTTTTGCACTTGTATGAAAACCTAAATAAACCATTTAGGGCTCATCTGTGTGTGCCTGCGGGTAAGAACGAATCTATATATATATATATATATATATATATATATATATATATATATATATATATATATATATATATATATATATATATATATATATATATATAATTATGTAATATTCCTGTGTTTAATCCATCTGTGTGATACAACGTGTATAAGATGTGGTAGAAAGGGACAGTGTGTAATGATGAAACTTACAGGCTCATATGTAACTTCAAAGGCAAGTCCACCTTCGGAAATATTTAAAATATTGAGCATGATGGCCAAAGTATGACTGTAAAGTTTGATAATGTATTTAAAGAAGTATTTCTTGAATGGAATGAGACACCTACCAGGAACATAAGGAAGGATGACAGGAATTGCATTACTGTATAATTTGACATGTTACGTATTAGTCTGATTCAAGACCAAATTATTGTATGGAGGCGAATCATTGGAAACCGACTAGTAGTAAGAGTGTACAATAAAATTATGATCATATTGAATTAAAACGATTGTTGCTACTATACTGTACCTTTTGCATCTGCTAGCACGCTATTCTGAAACTGTCTATCATCCCCATCTATGTCATGGGGGATATGGATAGACAAATACAGGGATTGCGTTTAACTTTGTTTCAGGTTTAATCACATACTTGAAAACCTACACCAGATAAAAAGAGGCATCTCTTAAGTAAGCTACAACGAATGCAGTGTCAGTTCTGAGGAAAAGTGCCAGCCATTTCATATGTAGCAGTGGGAAGACTTTCGTCTGAAGAGTCTATCCAGCAGTATGAGGGAGCCATCTACAGTGACAGATAAGTTGCTTTCAAGTAACTGTAGCATATCCCGGTTCACTAAATCAAGTTACCGATTCCAGTTAGTGATGACAGTATATAGCCCAATTAGATTGTAAAGAGAACACTAAAAATTCATAAAGGAAATATCACCCAAGATAGACTGTCTACCAAGAGATAGGCATCTTACACAAGTGAAAGACATTTTTGTTGTATTGTTCTTATTTATTTACTGATGTAAAATATTTGAGTTTAAATGTTTTTCCCAACAGAAAAGAGAAACGGTTATAATAAATTGTAAATATTCACCAACCGACTTTATTAAATTATTTAAGTTAAGTTACAGTTCTTGTTGGTGAATTAAGTTAAATACATACCCCTAGCATAGCCAATAACTTACTTACTTAGTCGTTCCCCTTCTACCATGAGGTGTAGAGGTTTGGAAGAGAGAGCTGTCTTCTTCCTGGCCTGGTTCCATTCTAGTCCTCGGTCCTTCAAAGATTGTCTAATGTTGTCCTCCCAGCGGACTCTGGGTCGTCCTGGAGGTCTGGATCCCTGGCTCTTTGTTTCCCATGCTTGTCGTGGAAGCCAATCTTCTCCCATTCTGCAGACATGGCCAAACCATCTTAGTTGGGACTGTTAGCCAATAACAATAAATAAAATAATAATAAAGAAGGATCATGAGAGGTAGCAGTTAGGGAACAGAGACATACTTTACCATCATCTCTGGTAACTTACATAGCTTGACCCTACCTTTATTGTCTATACACCCTTACTCTCTTCAGAGAAGGGGGTATTACTGATAAGACCAGACTCTTATCTGGCACTATCCTGGTATCATCTGATACACTTTTTGTCCAGGATATCTTATAATTTTTATAACATCTGAACCTCTCGCGACAAGATGGACAATATTTTGAGGACCTTCTCAATAGACCAGTATAGTGTCTATTTTTATGTATAGCTCACCAAGTTGTTCTTCATGGTCGTTGTAACTGACAACTAGTATTACGCGAATGGTCCATTTAAACAATGTGGTATTCAGTCAAAATAGAAATTCCAACAGAGGGGCATATCAATAAATGCCAAGACTGTAGTACAGTATTCAACTCGTTGTTGTAAAGTTCATTCAATTTATTTGACATAACACGGTTGACGAGAGGACAACATTAGATCTTGATGACTGATGATTAAACGTTCAACAGGACGGTAAATAACGTAGAGTTCATGTTTAAAAAATACAATTAGTCCTTTCTATGCTGAATCCTTCTTGCAATTAAGGACAGGGCATACGGCATTATTATCATAGCATGCAAATTGAAGATGAGGCAGTTAACATTATAATATCACATTCCAGTGTCCTGTGACCTTGGTAATGACAGTGAGATCCTCATTATGTTTTCTTACATCTAAGGTCTCATTCATAAGTATATCCTACTACTGTACTGGCCTCATGATTGATCATCATAGAATAACTGCATACATTCCTACCACAGACTTCCTTGGTGTATAAACTTAATTTATAGAGAATATTTGAGTCACCTCTGCTATAAGCCGAATCTATTCCGACGGCCGAATAATGACTCATTTCAACAAAATCCACGTTAATCCAGACAATTCCTTTTCTAAGCATCGGTTGGTTTTCAACTAATTTACATTCTTCAATCGTGAATCCATTTTGGTACCGACATATCGTCAATTCCAACTAGATGCTCGCGTTGAATAAAATTCTAATAACATTATCATAATACTTGCGTTCTCCTCAGAGAAATCACACTAACGTGGCTGACCACCGTCCACATCTTCTAACCAGAAGGACGGGTCATATAACAATAACTTCTGCCCGAAATACGGGTTTAAATCCCACAAATCATTGGACTGATCTTGGAATATCAGCTTGTTCAACCAAGCTCTGACATCGACTAATGTTTGGCAACACGGTGCGTACCGAATAACCCTTACTCACACTAGTGCACAATCGTGCGCTAAGAAAATAAAACTCACAAACAATTAATACTATCATATATGTAGATGCGCAATGTTTTAACAAAGGTAGGATCACAGATCAATGGACCTGAGACTACCAATATGTTAAAGCCTGTTACGGACTAAGAAAGGCCGCTACAGCTTCCTTACAAACCCTGCCAAAAAAAAAATTAATTCTATTATTTTTTTTTCCTTTTTTACTACTCGCGGAGAGACGTGAGTCAAATTTACATAATCATGTTTTAATAACACAATCATCATCATCTCAACCCATAACCCGTCATGGGTCGTAGGGGTGCCATGGTGGAAGCATCAGCAGACATGGTCCTCCACTGCTCTCTATTCTCAGCAATGCGTACAAGTGTGGAAAAACCGTGTCCTGCCCATTCTTTGATGTTATCAGCCCAGGATTTTCTTTGCCTTCCTCTTCTCCGTTTACCTTCGACTGTTCCCTGGAGGATCGTTTTCGAAAGGGAGTCATGACGAGTTACATGCCCAAACCAGGCAAGCTTTCGACGTTTCACTATTGACAAAAGTGGTTCTTGGTGGCCTGCATAGGTGTTTATCTTCTCTCTAACATAGACATTTGTTTTGTGCTCTTTATAGCAAATGCGCAAAATTCTTCTATAACATTTATGCTCAAAAGCCTGAATCCTTCGCTCCGTATCTGCAGTGAGTGTCCAGCCCTCACACCCATACAAGAGAATAGATAATACAAGTGATTTGTATAATTTGATCTTCACAGGAAAACTGATGTTACTTTTCCAGATCACATTCAACCTTGTCATGGCAGCTGAGGCCATCTCAAGTCTTGTCTTGATTTAATAACACAATATGATATCTATATTAATCAATAATGAAAAAATGAACATGAAATGTAAATCAACTCAACTAAATAAAAGGTATGCACAAAAGCATACAACCACAAGAGACCGACTTTGGCACAATGTGGCAAAAAAAAAAAAATGAAATAAAATAGAGTATAAGAAATGTTGAATTAAACCGAATGTAAACGCAAATGAAAAGAAATGTTAAAAGGAATGAATTAACATAAAAGAGATGGGAATGTCTTAAAAGTGAATAAGTGAAAGAATACAAATAAAACTCATGTATAGATCAACACACTTAACCATTTCTCTAAAACTGATTAGTGGTACTAATTAAATTACGAATGTTAAATCACTGCACGTAAAAAGTGATAAATACTAACAACTTTCGTCATTATTATAAACTATTTCATAATTAAATAAATTAAATCTTATACTAATTACTTAAGATTTACTTGTGAACATCTAATGAATCGATTTTTTTTCTTATATTCGCACTGTTCTTAATTCACAGAAGTTACGTAAGTAACATTATCATGTTCGGGAGCAGTTAATAATGAACTAAGTTCCGCTCCATGAAAATCCAAGCACTCGAAATGTTATTTCCTTAAGAAGACATTATCACTGTTCAAAGTTATCTTCACATCACTGTCATAAGTAAGTGACTGTTATTTTCACCATTATAGCAATCTAAATGAACGTTCAATGTTATTTTCTTTAATAATCAATGTAGATTCTAACTCGAATGAATGTTAATGACTCCAATAATGAAGTTAGCATAAGTAGAAAGTTACAATTGCCAAGTTGTTTGTGTAGAGGTTCAGTTTTCTGCAGGGCGCAGCAGCTCACTTGACTCATTCGGACATCTGGACAAGATGTCAGCCAGAACATTCTGAGAACCAGGTATGGATCGTATGGTAAAACTATACGGTTGGAGGGCGATCGCATACCTTGTCGATTTGGATGATTTCACATCTTTAGTGTTGAGAGCAGAAAGAGCGTTTTGGTCGGATTCCACAATAAAGTGTGATCCCAGTAAATATCTTTGGAGTTTTGTTATAGACCAAACAAGCGCAAGTAGTTCCTTATCCAGGACGGAATACTTCTGTTCTGTAGGAGTTAACTTTCTAGACACATAGAGAACAACCAGCTCCACAAAACCCCCCGAACATCCAGCCAGCAGAAGAAAAGCTACAAATTAACGGTGAAAGACCAACGAAGGAAGAAATAAAGAAAGCCATAAAGCTTCTAAGAGATGGAAAAGCGTCTGGACCTGATGGCATTCCAGCAGAGGCCATCAAAGCAGATATCGACACGGCTACAGAGATAATATTTAAGTTACTTGGTAAAGTCTGGGGGAGAAGATCGGCTACCACGACAAGCATGGGAAACAAAGAGCCAAGGATCCAGACCCCGAGGACGACCCAGAGTCCGCTGGGAGGACAACATTAGACAATCTTTGAAGGACCGAGGACTAGAATGGAACCAGGCCAGGAGGAAGACAGCCGATAGGATAGTCTGGCGCTCTCTCTTCCAAACCTCTACACCTCACGGTAGAAGAGGAATGACTAAGTAAGGTAAAGTCTGGGAAAAGAAGGAGATACCAGCAGAATGGAAGGAAGGATATCTGGTTAAGTTGCCTAAGAAGGGAAATTTACAAGAGTGATCAAATTATAAAGAAATAATGTTACTATAAGTGCCAGGAAAAGTATTAAATAGGACTATCCTTGAGAGATTAAAAGAGTCCGTAGACAAGAAACTGAGAGATGAGCAAGTAGGTTTTCGACAAAACAGATCCTGTACAGACCAGATAGCCACTTTGAGAATAATAGTTGAACAAAGTCTGGAATGGAATTCACCACTATACATCGGATTTGTGGACTACGAAAAGGCATTTGACAGTGTAGACAGAGAATCACTTTGGAAATTGATGAGGCATTATGGAGTTCCCCTGAAGATCATTAATTTAATAAAGAAAACATATGAAGACATGACATGCAGAGTTCTTCATGAAGGACAGCTTACAGAACCATTTGGGATAAGAACAGGAGTGCGACAGGGATGCCTCTTGTCTCCATTTCTTTTCTTACTTGCAATAGAGAACATCATTAACACACAACATAAATGGAATCCAGTGGACTCTGACTAAGCAGTTGGATGATCTGGATTTTGCAGATGACTTGGCTCTTCTGTCCCATAAACGTAATCAGATGCAGGACAAATTGAAAACACTCGATGAGAGGTCACAGCAATTGGGTCTGAAAATACACAGGGAAAAGACAAAGATAATGAGAATAAATGCAGGTAATGAAAACAGGGTTGAACTTGAAAAAGCACCAATACAAGATGTAGAGTCGTAAACATATCTTGGCAGCAATACAGACAAAGTTGGAGGGACAGACAGTGATACCAAAATAAGAATACAAAAAGCAAGAGGAGCTTTCATTGCATTGAGAAATATATGGAGATCAAGAGAAATCGAATCCAACACGAAAATAAGAATCTTCAACTCAAATGTGAAGTCAGTCCTATTGTATAATTCTGAGACATTGGAGAACAACAAAGACAACAACCAAAAAGCTACAGACTTTCATAAATGGGTGCTTGCATAGAATATAGGGATTACAATGGTATGACAAGATTACCAACGTGGAACTGATGACAAGAACTAGACAAGTGCCAGTGGAACAAGAGATGAGAAGAAGATGATGGCGATGGATAGGACACACATTGAGGAAACCTGTTGATAGCATTACAAGGCAGTCCCTGTTCTGGAACCCCCAGGGCACGAGAGGCAGAGGTAGACCAAGAAGTACATGGAGAAGAGAGCTGGAAACAGAGATGAAAATGATAAGGAGAACGTGGAAAGAACTTGAGATGATGGCACGTGAGAGGAGGACTTGGCATGTGTTTGTTGAAGGCCCATGCTCCTTTGGGAGTGGAGGGTTATAGATAGATGAGAGCTTCACATCAACACATCCAGGAAAAAACGGATAGACTTAATAAGTTTAGCCAGCAGGTGGGCTTGAACATCAATTTAAAGAAGTCTGAGGTCATGACGCTCAATGTGAGCAACCCTGAGCCCAAATCAGTAAGGAATCAGCAACTGGTACAGACATATACCTTCACATACCTAGGATGCATAGTAACACCAGACGGCGGGGCAGGCAAAGACATCAACATCAGAATGAATAAGGCAAGAACAGCCTTCTTTAGCCTAAACAACATCTGGAAGTCATCCCAATACAGCACAAGCACAAAATTAAGATTATATCAGAGCTGTGTGCTTTCTGTGCTTCTCTCTGGTGCGGAATGCTGAAGAGTTACAGAGAAGGAAATGTCGAAATTGTGCTCTTTTCACACAACATGCCTAAGAAAAATTCACCGAAACTTTTGGCCGAATACCATCACTAACCAAGATCTGCTTACTCGTAGCAAGCAAGAGGACATGCACACCATCATAGCTGGCAGACGCTGGAGCTGGGTTGGCCATGTCCTCAGAAGAGACCCCGATGTTATCACAAGAACAGCTATGTTTTGGACTCCTGAAGGAAAACGAAAGAGAGACTGACCAAAAACAACCTGGCGGAGGACTGTGGAGGCTGAGATGCAAAGAATGAACCAGAGTTGGGGCACTGTACGAAGGATGGCCACCGACCGAGCAAAGTGGAATCAATTTGTTGTTGTCCTACAAGATGCCACTAGGTGTGATGGCCACTGACTGCTTTGACGGTCGGCGGCTAAGGATAAAAGAAAGAAAAAGATGAGAGCTGTGTGCTTTCTGTGCTTCTCTACAGTGCGGAATGCTGGATAGTAACAGAGAAGGAAATGTTGAAACTGTCTTCCTTCCACATAATCTGCCTAAGGAAAATTCTCCAAATCTGTTGGCCTAATACCATCAGCAACCAAGAACTGCTTATTCGGAGTAACCAGGAGGACATGCACATGATCATAGCTGGCAGACGCTGGAGTTGGGTTGGCCACATCCTCAGAAGGGACCCTGATACCATTACAAGAACAGCTATGCTATGGACCCCTGAAGGAAAGAGAAAGAGAGGCAGACCAAAAACAACCTGGCGGAGAACCGTGGAAGCCGAGATGCAAAGAATGAACCAGAGTTGAGGCACTGTACGAAGGATGGCCGCCGACCGAACAAAGTGGAATCAATTTGTTGCTGCCCTACAAGACAACACCAGGCGTGATGGCCACTGACTGCTTTGATGGTCGGCAGCTATGAATCAAAGAAGAAGTACCATATCTGGTGGCATAGGCAATCCACAAATGTCTCTCCACAACTTCTTGTCTACAGTACTATTTATCTATTCTATTGTTGTCTTCTTTCTACGTCATGATGTCAAACTGTCCAGTATCTTCTCTCCTCTATCTCTTTTTCTTTCGATCTTTCCTGTTGTTACAATATACTCCAGCTTCCTTCTGCTCATAACATGCCTGAAGAATGTAGATTGCTCACGGCTGTTTGTGCCCTATACCAGAGCGCTCTTTTAGTTTCGGTGACCGGAATTCTGACACCGGGTATAAAATTTTCATGTGCGCCGTAAAAGACTATTGAAGTTTTTGGCGGGGAAAATCAGCTGATGTGTGTGTAAAATATAAACCATTACACACTCGTTCTGGATAAACACAGCGCTAAAATTCTTTTGTGTACTATAACTTTGTTCTGTGTTCTATTTTTTATTGCATTTTTATTTGTTTGAAATTATTTTTGACGGAGTTACAGACTTTTGAAAACAGCGTCATCATTTGAGGAAATTCATAAAATAAGTAATCATTTTATTAATTTAATATCTAAAAATCGGCCCATTCGTTTGAGTTTATAATTATAAAGACTTCTTGAAGGGAAGCTAAAGATTATTTCCACATACTTTTTTTTTGGTTTCATATCTTGAGAATGTGTGGTAGTCAGTTTTGTGAGTTTGGCATTACAAGAACAAGCATATTGTCACCAGATTTTATAACATTTAAATCACTGTAAACGCATTCCTATCCAACCTGCAAGTATGGAAGGAAGAGCTGGAGAAGAGAGGGATGGTCATAAGCAGCTCTAAAACAAAATCCATGGTGATATCACGAGAAGAAAGAAGACATCAGATTAAGCTGGGAGAACAGGTCCTGGAGCAGGTCGACCACTTTAAATACCTCGGAGCTATTATAGACCGAAAGGGAGGCATCAAAGAAGAGTTGGCCACTCGAAAAGCAGCAGCTGGGAGACTTTTTCAGGCCATAAATCGAGGATTCCTCAGCAAGAGAGAGGTTGGTAAGAAAACGAAGATGGCTGTATACCGCTCCACCTATGTCCCAGTCTTGACATATGGATGCGAGTCATGGGCAATGACTACAACCCATAAAAGCCAGATCCAAACCTCAGAAATGAGATATCTGAGGAAGGTGGTTGAAGTAACAAGAAGAGACATGGTACGCAACCAGAAGATACGTCAAGGCCTAAAATGCCACCCCCTACAGACCCAAGTAGAACAGTCCCAACTAAGATGGTTTGGCCATGTCTGCAGAATGGGAGAAGATCGGCTACCACGACAAGCATGGGAAACAAAGAGCCAAGGATCCAGACCCCGAGGACGACCCAGAGTCCGCTGGGAGGACAACATTAGACAATCTTTGAAGGACCGAGGACTAGAATGGAACCAGGCCAGGAGGAAGACAGCCGATAGAATAGTCTGGCGCTCTCTCTTCCAAACCTCTACACCTCACGGTAGAAGGGGAACGACTAAGTAAGTAAACGCATTCCTGATACTCGCAAATCTTAAATAAGGTTGTAAAAAAATAACTTTTTGTAAAGCACCATCTGTTTTTGCATTTTCCTTCATTTATAATGATATTTAGCTGCGTATATAAGCGTCAGAAAACATGTAAAGCTATAGATGGATTACTTCCACATACTTTGATCTATCTTTCAAGTCTTGTTAATCTTGTATTTATAATATGAATGTCTTTTTTTTATTGTGTGTGAGATAAGGACTGTTCCATTGGTGTTCTTTGGTAGACAATCCTGTGCACACGAACTACAAAATACATATCCTGGGAATAAGCGAGAGCAGATGGACAGGTAAGGGGAGAATAAAAACAGCTTCAGGGGAAACAGTACTTTATTCTGGCAGAGAGGATGGTCAGCACAACGAAGGTGTAGCCATTATCCTGAAGAAAGGAATGGAAAGGTCTTTACTGGAATGGAAACCCATCAACAACAGACTGATAAGAGCAAGACTGAGAGGGAGGTTCACCAACACCACAATTATACAATGCTATGCACCAACAAACGACAGCGATGAAGAGATCAAGGATGAGTTCTATCAACAGGTACAAAAAGAAATGGAAACTACACCCAGGTACGATCTCATTATAGTAATGGGAGACCTAAATGTGAAAGTGGGTGCACACAATAATTATAACGAAAGAGTAATGGGGAAGTGCGGCAGTGGAACAGCAAATGAGAATGGGGACAAATTAATAAGCTTCTGCAGTATTAACAACCTGGTCATTGGAGGAACACTTTTTCCACACAAGGAAGTGCACAAGTTAACATGGGAATCACCAGACGGACGAGACAGAGACCAGATAGATCACATAATGATCAATGGCAGATGGAGATATGCACTGCAAGATGTAAAAGTGGGAAGAGGCGAAGATGGGGGAAGTGATCATCACCTAGTAGTAGCAAGACTGAAAGTGAAACTCAGAGCTGCTGGACCAGTTGCAGTCAAACAGAAAAGATACAACATCACGAAACTGAAGGATCCCCTCACCAGAAAAGCTTTCGTGGTTGACGTAAAGAGAAGATATGAGATTATCAAAAGCCAGGAAAGAACAGAGACCGGTGATGTTGACCAGAGATTCAACACCATCTCAACAATATACAGGGAAAGCGGCGAGTCATGCTTGGGATTCCAGGGGAGAGAGAGCCAAGACTGGATAACACCAGATACGCTAAACACCATAGCGAAGAGAAAAGAAGTGAAGAGAGGGAAGACAGAAGCTAAGTCTCCCGGGTTAGGGGCAATGTATAGTGAACAGTGAGTCAGCTGGACAGGGAAGTTAGACGTCAAACCCGTGCTAACAAAAGGACATTTCTGGATGACCTTGCAAGACAGGCAGAAGAGGCAGCACTGAGAAATGAACAGAGCACAGTATACAAGATAACTAAAATCATCAGTGGAAAACGAGGTGCAAACAATATTACATTAGTAAGAGATAAGCACGGAAATCTCATCACGACAGTAGAGTGACGGGAAACGGGATGGGCAGAGCATTTCGGAGAAACTGTGGATGGAGAAACACCAGGGACACAACTGAATGTTCCTGAGGCTGAGGGTGATCTAGATGTTAGTACAGACATCCCACGAAGGGAGGAGGTCATCACAGCAATCAAGGGGTTGGGGAATGGAAGGGCTCCTGGTCATGATAACTTAAGTGCAGAGCTATTTAAGACAGACCCAGCACTGGCAGCGGAACTGTTGGAACCACTGTTTGCGCAGGTCTGGAGGGCAGGGACAGCACCAGTGGAGTGGAGAAGGGGAATAATTGTCAGATTGCCCAAGGGGGGAGATCTTGCGGACTACAGTAATTGGAGAGGGGTGGCTCTTCTCTCGGTTCCCAGCGAAATACTGGGCAGGATAATTATACAGAGAATCTCAAAAGCAGTAGACCACAGGCTGAGGAAAGAGCAGGCAGGGTTTAGAAAGAACAGAGGATGTGTGGATCATATATTTGCCCTCGGGAACATTGTGGAGCAGTGCTCGGAATGGCAAAGACAGCTGTACATTGATTTTGTTGATTTTGGAAAGGCTTTTGACGGTATGCATAGGGACAGTTTATGGAGGGTGCTGAGGGCTTGTGGAATTCCAGGCTGCATAGTGTCAGTCCTGGGAGGCCTTTATGCCGACTCTGCGTGTAGCGTTGGGCAGAGGTGGAGACAGGAGTACGACAGGGATGCCCCTTGTCAACCACTCTATTTTTGGCGGTCATAGACTGGGTGATGCGCCGGACGGCGGAGGGCATTCCGAGAAGAATGGGATGGACTGCGTTTTCTGCATTGGAGGATCTGGGGTATGCGGATGGCATTGCACTGCTAGCGCATTCGCATCAACGCGTCCAGGAAGAAACGGATGGACTTGGTAGGTATAGCCAGCAGGTGGGCTTGAACATCAACCTAAAGAAGACAGAGGTCATGACACTCAATGTGGGCAACCCTGGGCCCATGTCAGTGGGGAATCAGCAGCTGGAAGAGATGGATGCCTTTGCATACCTAGGATGCATGGTGGCGCCAGATGGCGGAGCAGGCAGAGACATCAACAATGGAATGAACAGGGCGAGAGCAGCCTTTTTTGGTCTAGGCAACATCTGGGGGTCCTCTCAGTGCAGCACGGGCACGGAATTGGGATTGTGTCAGAGCTGTGTGCTTTCTGTGCTTCTCTATGGTGCAGAGAGCTGGAGAGTTGCAGAGAAGGAGGTGTCAAAATTGTCCTCTTTTCACACAACATGCCTAAGAAAAATTCTCCGAATCTTTTGGCCGAATACCATCACCAACCAAGATCTGCTTACTCGGAGCAAGCAAGAGGACATGCACACCATCATAGCTGGCAGACGCTGGAGCTGGGTTGGCCATGTCCTCAGAAGAGACCCCGATGCCATCACAAGAACAGCTATGCTATGGATCCCTGAAGGAAAACGAAAGAGAGGCCGACCAAAAACAACTTGGCGGAGGACTGTGGAGGCTGAGATGCAAAGAATGAACCAGAGTTGGGGCACTGTACGAAGGACGGCCTCCGACCGAGCAAGGTGGAATCAATTTGTTGTTGCCCTACAAGATGCCACCAGGCGTAATGGCCACTGACTGCTTTGACGGCCGGTGGCTAAGGATCAAAGAAAGAAGAAGAATAATGATATTTAGCTGCGTATATAAGTGTCAGAAAACATGTAAAGCTATAGATGGATTACTTCCACATACTTTGATCTATCTTTCAAGTCTTGTTAATCTTGTATTTATAATATGAATGTCTTTTTTTTATTGTGTGTGAGATAAGGACTGTTCCATTAGTGTTCTTTGGTAGACAATCCTGTGCACACGATGGCTGCCAAAGAATTCTAAGTAACTGTTTGTACATCTTCTTTCATTCACAGTTCAAAGGTACAATGCAGGTAGTAAATTTAGAGAAACCAAATTCTAAATCTAATACCATCCTTTTATCAATGGCTAGAGTCAGAGATACATATGATAATTTAGAAATATTTATGAATGGCATGAAAGCTCAGATAGAGTCACTAAAAGATTTAGAGTGGGATGGTAAAAAAGTTGTTGTTTTCTTATTCGAGGATTATGACTTTTTGATGAAAATGTTTGGTTTGTCTGGAGCTCAAGGAATATACCCATGTCTGTGATGTCTCCAGCAAAACAAGGAAATAAAGACATCAAGAGAGCATACAACTTGCAAACCAAGAAGTTTAACAATGTTGATAAGAGATTACAATAGATATATGAAATATGGGAAAGGGAATAAAAGGCAAGTGGCACGTTACCATAATTGTTTACACAAACCAATGTTAGAGATTGAAACTGAAAATGTAGCTCCTCCTTACCTTCATATTTTATTAGGCATTGTTTTGAAACACCACAGACTTCTAGAACAGGTAGCCAATACAATAGACGCAAAGATATTTGAGAAATCAGAGGCACATCTCCAATCCAACCTGCAAGTCTGGAAGGAAGAGCTGGAGAAGAGAGGGATGGTCATAAGTAGCTCTAAAACAAAATCCATGGTGATATCACGAGAAGAAAGAAGACATCAGATTAAGCTAGGAGAGCGGGTCCTGGGGCAGGTCGGCCACTTTGGATGTCTCGGGGCTGTTGTAGATCGAAGGGGAGGCATCGGGGGGGAGTTGGCCACTCGGGGGGGGGGGGCGCCGGCTGGGAGACTTTTTCGGGCCGTAGGTCGAGGATTCCTCAGCGGGAGAGAGGTTGGTGGGAGGGTGAGGATGGCTGTGTGCCGCTCCACCTGTGTCCCAGTTTTGACGTATGGATGCAAGTCATGGGCGGTGACTGCAGACCACGGAGGCCAGATCCAAACCTCAGAAATGAGGTATCTGAGGAAGGTGGTTGAAGTAACAAGAAGAGACATGGTCCGCAACCAGACGATACGTCAAGGCCTAAAATGCCACCCCCTGCAGACCCAAGTAGAACAGTCCCAACTAAGATGGTTTGGCCATGTCTGCAGAATGGGAGAAGATCGGCTACCACAACAAGCATGGGAAACAAAGAGCCAGGGATCCAGACCCCCAGGAAGACCCAGAGTCCGCTGGGAGGACAACATTAGACAATCTTTGAAGGACCGAGGACTAGAATGGAACCAGGCCAGGAGGAAGACAGCCGATAGGATAGTCTGGCGCTCTCTCTTCCAAACCTCTACACCTCATGGTAGAAGGGGAATGACTAAGTAAGTAAGTAAGATATTTGAGAATCCGCAAGAGATGCATGCAAACATTAGTACTATTAAGAACTTGAAGAGATTTGGTTGGAACTGGAAACAGGCAGAAGAATTAGAAGCTAAAATTGAATTTTTTCAGGCAGGTATTGAACTTTGTGAGGATAAGGAGGAGACAGATAGTTTTAAAGTTAAACTTGAAAATGCACAAGATGTGCTGGCCAAACTTCAGTTTCAAGATCTGTGTGCTAGGTCTGGTCCAGTTTGCTCACACTTGGACAAGGAACTAGCCAAACACAAAATCATACCACAGGCTTAACATAGCAGAGCATTCATAGGGAATCACTACCACAGATATCTCACACAAAAAGTTTATAAAGATCTTACAAGAGCAATCATTATACAAACACTGAAAATTACAGACAAGATATAACTAACATAGCTTTTATTGCCCAAGAACAATTCAACTCACTGAAAGAATCATTTGAGAAAGTACACAACAAAATATCACACAGTAAACCAATTAGTAAAGAATCAATAACAGCATTAATAGAGACTTATATGTCTTTGTTCAGAAAGCTATTCCCCAGTAAGACAATTCCTAAACAGCACATATTAGAAAAACATTGCGCAGACTGGATCAGAACTCATGGCTTTGGAATGGGCATGCATGGAGAGCAAGAAGGAGAATTTATACATTCCACTATTTCCAAAATTGAAAGACGCGCCAGCGGTAATATAAATATAACTTCACAATTAAAATTTATAATGGAAACTCATTTGTTACAAATTTCTCCATCTGTGAATGTACAGATTCATCCTATAAAAAAAAAGGAAGTGTGAATGATAATTGAGCGAAATTTTGGGGCTAGAGCAAATTATGGCAGTTGTTGTGTGAGAGTGACAGAATTAACAGAGTGTGGAAATCATTTAATAGATGTATTTATTAAATACACCTGTTTATCTATTAAATTGAACATTTCGTTTTCTTCATGACCATACTCATTTTTACATGACCATCGTGATGTATGATTGAGATAATTGTTAGCTCTCATGTTTTTGGGACAATTGGGTGTGTTATTTTAACTCTTAGTATACGAGCGGCCTTTTAGAGAGGCCGATGATCGATCCCCGTCAATAGCGAAAATTTATAGCTGAATGCATGTTTAAAACCACTGAACAATTTAGTTACGTGCATGATATAGGGGTTTCATTTCTTCACATTTTGATATATAATAATAATAATAAATTCTTTAAGCACCAAACACGGCGCATAAGGCAGAAACCAGTGCTCTCCAGGTTGTTCGTTGTGACGCCACTCCTCTTAGCTCTTGCACATTATTTAGGCCCAACGTTCTTCCTTCTCTTATTATTGTTCTTCTGAGTGTTTCTTTTGGTCTTCCTTTTTTCCTCTTACCCTCAGGAACCCAAGTGAGCGCCTGTAGTGGTATTCTGTTGTTTTGCATTCGTAGGACATGACCGATATATGACCATCGTCTTTTCCTTATATAGTCGGAGACATATTTCTGCCTAGAGTCTTCTCTTATTTGTCGATTAGTCTTGAATTCTTTCCAACTGATGTTCATGAGTTTTCTAAGACATTTGTTCTCGAATGTATTCAGCTTGTTCTCCAATGATTTTGTTATTTTCCAACTCTCACAGCCGTATGTTAACACTGAGATAACATTTGAATTAAACAGACGAAGCTTGGTATGTATATTCAATGATCGTAATTTCCAAATGTTAGATAATCTATTGAAGGCGCTAGCTGCCAAAGCAATTCTAGTATGGATTTCTCTTGTTGTGTCACCATCCTGAGTCATTTTACTGCCTAAATAATTGAAACTTTCAACTTTCTGTAGTTTTTCCCCGTTCAAGATGATATCAAAGGTCTCGTTAGAAAAGTTCATAGCTTTAGTTTTAGAGGCATTTATTTGGAGACCTATTTTAACCGAGAGATGACACAAATTATTTATTGCTTCTTGCGATTGTCTTGGTGTTGAACTTAAGAATGCTACATCATCTGCGAAATCCAGGTCCCCCAGGAATTTTCCATTTGTCCATTTTATACCCAATTGTTCATTGTGGGTATAGTTTCTCATAACCCAATCAATAGCTATTCCAAAAAGTAGTGGTGACATAATACAGCCTTGTTTCACCCCTGTTTCTACTGTAAACCATTCTGTATTCCCTTTATTTGTTCTAACACAACATCTTGCATTGTCATATAGCGCTTTGATTATATTCACATATTTTGTTGGAAAACCATAGATTGTAAGTATCTTCCACAATGATGGGCGGTGTAGACTATCAAAGGCTTTTTGAAAATCGACGAAGGTGATAATAAGTGACGATTGCCTTTCCACTGATTCTTCTATAATTGTTCTTAGTGTGAATATTTGATCAATACATGATCGTTTCGGCCTGAAACCCGCTTGTTCTTCTCTGATCTTTTCGTCAGCATGCAATTTAAGTCTTTCTAACATCATGCAACATAATAATTTTCCAGGTACTGATAATAGAGATATACCACGCCAGTTATTACAGTCTGATAGATCACCTTTCTTCGGTAACTTTACAATAATACTGTCTTTCCATTGTTGTGGTGGTTGTTCTTCTCTCCATACTTCATTTATAATATCTAAAATTCTCAAGAGGTTGTTGTCATTAACTGCTTTAATCATTTCCCCTGAAATTTCGTCAACTCCAGCAGCTTTAAAATTTTTTAATCTTTTAACGGCTTGTTTGATCTCGTCCAGCGTGAATTCATCGCAAGTTATTGGCAAGGTGGTTGTGGGTGTTTCATTATTAAAATCAGGTGTTACTGTTGGTGGTGGTCTGTTTAGCACCTCCATGAAGTGCTCAGCCCATCTCTTCATTTGTTCTTTTTCTGTTGGTATTGAATTCCCTAATTTACCTTTAACAGGTGTTTCCATAGCAGTAGGCTGGTGACATAGTTGTTTTGTAATTTGATAAAGGCACCTACTATTACCAGTTCTTGCAGCATTTTCAGCTTCTACAGCCAGTTCATTGATGAAATGTCTTTTATCTCTTCGAGTTTTTGTCTTCACTTCTTTATTTAACAAGTTATAAGTTAGTTTGCAAGATTCAACTGCATTATGTGTACTTGCCGCTAGTAGTTTAAGTTTTGCTGTTTTCCTTTCTTGTATTTTATCCCAAGTATCTTCTCTCATCTATTTTTTCTTTTTATGTACTAGGTATCCGGTGGTCGCTACTGCTGCTTCTGTCATTGCTGTTCTCAGTTGTTCCCATTTAGTATCGATTGTCTTGGTGGTGATATCGTTGTCAATTTTGCCTAAAGCATCAAAATAGTTGTTCATTTTGACATTATATTCCTCCTTTACATCATTTGATTGCAGTCTGTGTACATCTATTCTTCTATTTTTATTCTGTTGGTATAACTTCTTCAGTTTAATTCTCAGTTTAGCTATGCAGAGGTTATGATCGCTTCCGATCTCTGCACCTCTGTATGCTCTGACGTCTTGAACTGATGAGCGAAATTTAGCGCTTATGCAGAAGTGATCTATCTGGTTCTTAGTTCTGCCATCAGGTGAATTCCATGTTATCTTGTGGATATTCTTATGTGGAAAGATGGTGTCTGCCACAACGAGGTTTGATATTTCACAAAGTTCTAGAAGTCTTTCGCCATTTTGATTCATACAGCCTATGCCATGAGTACCGAGATATCTTTGTACTCCATCGTTGTTGTCACCTACTTTGGCGTTAAAATCACCCATGACTGCTATTATGTCATGCTTGGGTATTGTGTTGATGGTACTTAGAAGTGCTTCATAGAAGTCATCTTTTGTGGTATCAAGAGCGTCGTTAGTTGGTGCATAACATTGTACAATTGAGAGCTTGAAAAATCGTGTCTGAATCTAGCTAATATTAGCCTCTCATTGATAGGTACCCAGCTGATAAGCGATGCTGCTGCTTTCTGTGTCATTAAGATGGCTACTCCCTCTGTGTGACGATTATCATTACTACCAGAGTATATAATTTGCTTTTTTTCCTCTGAAATATATTTTATGCCCTTCCCCGTCCATCTACACTCGCTGACACCCAATAAGTCCAACTTATAATTATCCATTTCTTTAATTACTTCTTCCAATTTTCCGTCTTGATACATAGTTCTTACATTCCAGTATCCAATTTTGAAAATCTCCTTAGCCCCCAAGATATTAGAGTGAGTCATGTTTACTGTCGAGCCTGGTTCTGTTTCGGTAACAATAGCTTGTTTTACGATAGTGAATTGTTAACTCACTGATCAACCCTCCGATCCAACCGACCGATTCGAGGGTTTCGAGGTCAGTTATAGGAAAATATCTACACCACTAGATACTCTGGTGTATCTTTTATTCTATAATTTAACAGAACATGGTACTATCCATCGAAATATACACATTCCTGATGTTTTTCTTTCGGCGTCTAAGGTGAGAAACGAATTTAACCTCCATCTTGGAAGGATAGATAACTCCCAAATTGATATATAACACTTATGTTATCTTTATAAATAAATTATTTATTGCAAAATCTGTAACGGTAGTCATGAAATTAGCTCGTATACTAAGAGTTAAGGTAATAAATGTGGATTTGCAATTTAATGTTTCAATAATTAATGTTTGATGCATGAAACCAAAACAAAACTTTGATATCCATTTTCTGCAGGTTTTCTACTTTTGATTTCTGTAATTTGTTATGCATGTTGATTGTGACCGTTTTAGTGTAAATTGCATTAGAAACAAACCATAACAAAATATTTAAAAAAACGTAAATTTTACACTATTTAAGACTATTATATCTTCTGTTCTAATTGTGATAAAATGTTTGTTCTTGTTCTAAAATTTACTCTAACATTTCTAGTCTAGCTTTACGCAAAATTAAAGACAGTATTTATAATAATAAAGTAGCCTAAAAGCATTAATTAAGCCCTATCAAAAGTAAACACCGCCACATTTTTTTCCCCTTAGGAAGTTGACCACGTAACCTCTGTCACGATAGCTATAAATAGCGCGGTAAGGGAAAACTAAAAGATTGCTGGCAAACAGCCGTGTGCTTCTATCTGAGGAGTAAGCTTTCTTTGCACACTGGCCTCTTTCAGGACATCCTCATTACTCTTTTCAACTGTCCATGGTTTTTTTAAACATGCTTCTGTAAACCCCCACATTTCTGTGGCTTCTAGAGCTTTTTCTACTTGTTTATTAATTGTCCATGGCTCACTTCCATGTGTCAGGATTGGTTCTATATAACAATGAAGAACTATCTTTCTTACTTCCATTGTCAAAGAGTTGTTGCACAAAATACTTCCCATTTTATAAAATGTTGCTTTTGCTTGGGCTATTCTACCCTTCACTTCTGAGATGCATCTTCCATCCATTGTTATTAACATGCCCAGGTATTTGAATGTATTGACTTGTTTCAAAACTGTTTCTCTTACTTTGGTAGTGCATTCTTGAGAAGTTTTCTTCGTAATGACCATCACTTCTGTCTTTTTGCTATTAAGGCTAAGGCCTTTATTTTCACCTTCTGTGACTATTGTATCAATCATTTCCTGCAACTCCTTTTCACTTTTTTACCATCAGCGTGCCTCAAGTTATTTATATTATGTCCATCAACTGATATTTCTGGCATGTCCTCTATGTATCTCATTATATTTTCACTGTACAAATTGAACTGATCTGGCGACAGTACATATCCCTGTCTAACACCTTTTTTTTCATGCTGAAATGTTCATATTTGGTTGCTAATTCTTAAAGCTGTTGTTTGTTGCCAATACATGTTCTTTTCTGTTCAATTTGTACAGTAAAAATATAATGAAATCCATGTTGTATCTCCGTTGCCTTAATTGTACACTTTTTGCTGTTGAACGTTAGCCCATTGGCCTGTGCTACATGCATCAAGTTAATCAAGTTACGGTCGTGTTCTTGTTCTGATCTGCCGCAGACTACAATGTCATCCGCAATAGCCACTGTACCAGAACATTGCTCAACAATGTTGTCAATCTTCTGTTGAAAGATGTCTTGTGATACATTCAAACCAAATGGGAGTCTCTTGAAACAATATCTGCCGAATGGTGTTCGAAAAGTTGTAAGGAGTTGACTTTCCTCTGCTATCTCAACACTCCAGTATCCGCGTACAGCATCTAGTTTAGAAAAATATTTGGCATTGTGGAATCTGTGAGTTATCTCTTCCACTGTATGCATTTTGTGTGGACAGCGCTTTAGACTGTTGTTTAAGTGTTTTGGGTCAAGGCAAACCCGAAGAGAACCATCCTGCTTCAGAACGGTTGTGATACTACTACACCAATCAGAATGCTCTTCAACCTTTCTAATAACATCATTCTGCACCATCTTTTCTAATTCTGTGGCAAGCTTCTGTTTAACATGTATAGGATACTTTCTAGGTGGGTCTATCTTTGGCTCAGCGTTGTCTTTTAAAAAGAATCTTGCCTTTCCTGGAAGTTTGCCTATTCTGTCGAACCTTTCTGGGAATCGCTGTTTAAGGTCATCTACTCCAGTGACGTGTAGAGTAAGATGTTCTTTTTTGTCAGCTTTAATGTTGTTAATAGTTACCACACTCAGCTTTTCGCACATTGGTAAACCCAAAATTGCAGGTCCTTCAACATCTACCAAGTAAAATGTTGACGATGTCCATTCAGAGTCTCTGTATAAACATTCAAGTGTTACTGCTCCAAAACAGTCTATACTTGTTCCATTGTAAGCTCTTAGCTTTGTCCTGCCACTCCTACTTTTTACATCCCTTGTGGGAAATCCTTGCTCATCCACCTTGTCAGGCATGATCTGTCTGAATATTCTTAAGGGTAGAGTGTTACCTTGGGCACCTGTGTCTATCTTGAACCGAATATATCTTTCTTTGTGCCTTTTAATTCCTGGTATTCGGAATTGTACCTTGCAGAAAGCCTGCGTTCTCTTTGGTTCATTACTGAAAGTTAGTATCTTCACAGTATCAAATGTGGAAGGATCACTTTCTTCACTGGAGTCAAGGTCCTCAGTCATCATAAAATGTGTTTGTTTTGATGACTCTCTGCTGTGAAGGTTGTGTTGAGCACTGTCTTGTTTCCTCTTGAAACATAATTTTATCCAGTGGCCCCTCTTTCTGCAGTAATGACATGTAGAGTCTTTAGCTGGACAGTGGTTTTGTATGTGGTTCAGGCCACAACATTTACACATAGCACCTCTGCTTGTGTTGTGTTTTTCTTGTTGCTTCGAACCAGTTGCTTTGTTGTGTCTAGGTTTATAGCTTTTCACTGCATCCACCTGGGCTGCTAATGTACCTTGCTGAATTTGTTTAATGTTTAGTGCTTGTGCCTCGTGTTTCCTGCCTTCATCCAGAAGTTGTTGTATAGTTAGTGTGTCACTTTGGCTCAGTATCCATTTCTGGAACTCTGGCATTGGTGTGCTGAGAAGGATCTGTTCGATAATTCGCTCTTTTTCTTCTTCTTTGTTAAATTTGCATACACTTGTTTTCTCCTTGATGCGAGTGAAAAAACCATCTAGACTTTCACTAGGTTTCTGTCGCAGGTGGTGAAGTTCTAATCTTGCCGCTCTAAAGTTCGTGTGCTTTATTATCAGACGTTTTTCAAATTCGTCCAATATGGCTGCGGGGTCTGTCGCCGACTCCACAGGCATGGCGGTAGCAAAACTGTTGTAAATTTTCAAACCTTCATCGTCCAATGCTTCTAGGATATATGGAGTTAGGGTTTGTCCTTCCAGACCAGTGGTCTTGGAATATAGATCTATGCGTTGGCGCCATAACAAGAAAGCTTCACTCTTATCATCTTGACCGACGAATCTCATTCGCGGTGCGTTGCGATATTGTTTCGCCGCCATGGCTGACCTCGATTTTAAATTTACAGAAAGACGAAAATAAGTGCCTACGAGGAGAATAAATGAAATAATAAAGTAAACAAATCAAGTAAGAAAATGTAGCACTTTATATTTCGTTTCCAAATGACATTATTTTAATTTGTATTGCTTTTGTTAAGTATTCATATGTTTTGCTTTCTGGTAAAAGCCTAAAAGCAGATGCATGATATTTTTATGTTTTGACCTACACAATTTTCATTCAAATTTTATGTGGCATATATTAAGTTATATACAGTTTTATCACAATGCATGAGGCTTGTAACGCCGCCATGTAAAACAGATTGCAAACGAAACCATGACTGTAAGAGCGTGAAGTGCATTGGTACATTAAAAAAAAAATTAAAACAGAAAGAAATCTTGTTCAAACCCTATAATTGTTATTATTACGATATGTAGTATTTAGGAATCCTAAATCTAATTTTAAACTCTAACCTTAACGAAGTGGGTGACTCATGTGGAGGACATTGAACACATGTCCCATTCTATTTCATAAAAAAATATTAATAATAATAAATGAGAACAACATACATTATCTATAAGTGCAGATTATATAGCTATACTTACATAATATACGCACACAACAACCATACTACTTAAACCTTTTTGTCACGTAACAAAAATAATATGAAATAGTTGACTTCACCGATGTGGTCTAGTTGTGGATAGCCGCCATTGTTACGCGATTTTTGTTGCCTCGGCGACGTAATTATAAGATGGATAGTATGTTATTCACTTGTGAGCTGGAGTCATTTTTGCTTTGTAGAAGTTCGTTAATTAAATTTTACATAAACACTTTAGATATAATTTATGTAAGTTGCAAAATAATATTTACGAAAAAAAAATACGTATTTCTAAACTTTTCTTTAAATCCAATCCATTTTTATAAGCAGCAATGGAATGAATTGGATGATATGGTTTGGCGGGGAGGACAAGACTTTTATTTGATGAGCCGAAATTCAGTATTACCGTTTGCAGTGAAACCATGAAGAATATTGTGCTAGTTGTTAACCACGGTGAATGGCTTACATATATGTTTAAAAGCAAACTTAGGTTTAATACTTGTTTCCACACATGTAAGGACTATAGGAGTTTCAAAGTCGGCGAAGTCTAGTTTTGTTTATTTTGCTTGGCAGACATGGCTAACACCAGCCCACTCTTCTTAAGGTTTATGCTGACCGCTGTCTTGTCAGTCTTATCGAGCGTCCTGCACGGAAAATTTATGATACAGCGGTGGCAGCTGTTGGGTTGAAAAATAAATTAATAGAAACACCCCACCATGTTACCCGAGTGGCTGTCGATACGGCCTTAGTGTTTGTCCTGCGTTATTATTTTTGAGAAAGCTTGAAAAGCGGAGGTATCGATAGCCACTATTGCAGCACGGTGTAGTGTGTCTACTATTCTACACCCCTTTGAGCTGTTCTAATGATGGACCAAAAAGTGTTCTGGTTTGAATCACAGAATACAGTACACATGCTGCCATGACATCCAACTCGGGATTGATAAGTTTGTGGATGCGTGAGCAACCAACGGTTCATAATGACCCGAGTTGGCTTTATCTGTTAAGGGTTGGGGTTAAGATAATCGTTAGCAGTTATTGTTATGAGATTAGTCATCTGCTGATCATTTAGGCTACACAAAGTAAAGTTGAACACTAACCCTAGCCCTGTTTTGAGCTTTAAAAAATGATAATGTGTGACAAAGTATTGATAACACAAAAAAAAAAGCAAAGACTTGTATTGAAATCAAGAACAGTGGGATGTGTTCTTCGATTCATCCTAGCAAGTCATCAGTGTCTTTAGGGTTAGGTCTAGGACTCCAATACCTAACCCTATACCCTTATTACTGTGTCTCTGAATTTTTTTTTAAGGCCTTTTCAAACACGACCCACTATATTCATTTCAACCCTTGCTTGCAATGCACGAAGAAAAATACTTGGAGATGAAGAAACACACGCATATGCAGACTGACTTTGGCAACTTAGGAATCACAAGTTGGGTGATGGCATTTTCTGTGATTCAACCACCTGTGGTTTTTTTTTCTTTTCTAAAGCCTGAGCAGAGGCGTCAGTCAGTAATTGTTGGTTAGTCTTACTGTGTTACTCTTAGGCTTTTGAAACCTAATTTCAATTTCTAACATCATTCTTTATATGGTAATGTTAACAAACTTTCCAGATATTAAATTTTCTGACTTCTTTTGAGCACAGTACAACCTGACATAACACATTGAGGAAACCTTGGCAGCAATATAGATAACGTTGGAGGAACAGACAGTGAGTGATGTCAAAATAAGAATATAAAGGGAAAGAGGATCTTTCATTGCATTGGGAAATACAGTGTAGTCACTGGAACCATCTAAAGTACTTCTACTTATCAGAAATTCTGCTATCAGAAGTTTGCTCAAAGAGTCTTAGGGCAACAACAAATTGATCAATCTATCGCTGTTTCCACCACGCCTAGTGGCGTCTTTGTGGAACAAAAACAGACCAAACAATCTATCATTGTTTCCGTAATCAGATTGGTTGGCAAGCAGGTGATCAGCCCACTGTGCAAATGATCCAGTGTTCACTGAATCGGCTTGATGATTACATTCATGCTGGTGTAATAAATGTTAGCATTGTGATGTACTGCCGGAGGCTTGGATGTTTATTAACCTCTTTTCGCATGTTCACCAAAAAATTATGTCCGGCCAAGTAATGCTGTAACTTAGGCGATGAAAGCAGAACTTCTTATGCGAGTCCAAATTTGTGAGCTGGGGACGAAAATTGCCCTGACTTTTCTGAAAATGTTGGTTTATCAGAAGTTGGCTTAACTGGAGTTTAACAAATCCAAATAAGACGTTTGGCTGGACCTCCAAAATTACTTTGATTTAAGCGAGAATTGACTTAAGTGGACTGCACTCTATATTGAAATCTGAAGAAATAAAGTCCAACTCAAAGATAAGAATCTTCAACTCGGACGTCAAGTCAGTCTTATTGTAAGAATGCAAACAATAGTAAAAAAAATTTAGCAAAACCTTTCTATGAAATCATGAATGTCAGTATGCCATGAGTAAAGTATCTGTATTGAATGATAGTTTTTTTATTCTGTTATTGCAGTTCATATTTTATCAGTTTCATGACTGGTTTCTTTATTTCCTTACATGGCTGCAGATGCTAGTGTGAGACAAATTGCTCTTCATTGCGTGCAAAAAATTGCTCTATCTGAGGTTACACATTCTCGCAGTAGGGACAACACTTTTGTCAAGATAGTTACCACAAACCGAAGTATAAAACAGGTAAAGATTTTTATTTTCTTTATTGGCGCCAGACTCACTGTAATTAATGGTATTAATTCAGTATACTATATATACTCGAGTATAAGTCGAGAAATTTGTTCCCATTTCGGACCGTAAAAAATATACTGCAGACTTATAGTTGAGTCAAAAAAAAAATTATGAAACAGGTCAATGTTGCCCCCTTCCCTTCCTGCCGCATACTGGTATTCTTCAGGTATAAACTTGCTGCTTTGTTAAATGTTTGTATAAAAATGTCTTAAGTAATACATGTTTGAATGCTTATAAAGTCACACATTTCAACTGGAATATGTCTTATTGACCAGCCTCCTTCGTTTTATCTATCAGCCATACCATTATTTCTTTCACTAGATTCACTTTTATCAATGTCACTGTCAGAGTCTAAATCGGGCCCTTATTCGATGTCCACATCTAATTGGGCCGCACTGTTAGCAACCTAGTATTATTTATTTATTTAAATACTAGGCAGGATAATCATCCAGAGAATTTCAAAAGCAGTTGACCATAAACTGAGGAAAGAACAAGCGGGCTTCAGAAAGAACAGAAGATGTGCAGATCATATATTTACCCTCAGGAACATTATAGAGCAGTGCTTGGAATGGCAGAGACAGTCTGTACATTAACTTTGTTGATTTTGAAAAGGCTTTCGACAGCATACACAGGGACAGCCTATGGAAAATTCGGAGGGCTTATGAAATTCCCAGCTGCATTGTTTCCATCATAAAAAGCCTCTATTCTAACTTTACGTGCAGTGTTGGATTGAGTAATGTAACTTTCGAAGTGAAAACAGGAGTACGACAGGGATGCCCCTTATCAACAACATTATTTTTGACAGTCATAGATTGGGTGATGTGCCAGACAACAGAGGGCAGTTCAAGAGGAGTTAGATGGACAACGTTTTCTACACTGGAAGACCTGGAATATGCAGATGACATTGCACTACTCGCGCATTCACATCAACACATTCAAGACAAAACCGATAGACTGAATAAATATGGCCAGCAGGTTGGCCTGAACATCAACCTGAAGAAGACAGAGGTCATGACACTAAATGTGGGCAATCTTGAGCCAATAACAGTAAGGAACCAGAAGTTAGAACAGACAAACACATTTACTTACCTAGGATGCATAGTAACACCTGACGGCGTAACAAGCAAGGACATTAACAACAGAATGAATAAAGCGAGAACAGCCTTTGCTGTTCTCAACAACATTTGGAAGTCTTCCCAGTGCAGCACAAACACCAAATTAAGACTGTATGAGAGCTGTGTACTTTCTGTGCTTCTCTATGGTGCGGAATGTTGGAGAGTAACAGAGAAGGAAATGTCGAAACTGTCCTCCTTCCACACAATCTGCCTAAGGAAAATTCTCAGAATCTTTTGGCCAAGCACCATCAGCAACCAAGAACTACTTATTCGGAGTAACCAGGAGGACATGCACACAATCATAGCTGGCAGACGCTGGAGTTGGGTTGATACCATCACAAGAACAGCTATGCTATGGACCCCTGAGGGAAAGCGAAAGAGAGACCGGCCAAAAACAACTTGGTGGAGAACTGTTGAAGCTGAGATGCAAAGAATGAACCACAGTTGGGGCACTGTACGAAGGATGGCTGCCGACCGAGCAAAGTGGAATCAATTTGTTGCTGCCCTACAAGACGCCACCAGGCGTGATGGCCGCTGACTGCTCTGACGGTTGGCGGTTATGGATCAAAGAAGTTAGCAACCTGATCAAATAACAAGTTACCTCAGATCCCAAAGCAAATATTTGATCACCTGGAAATCCTTGGCTTTAAAAAAATATAAAAAAATCACAATATCAATTGCCTCTAAGTAAAATTTAGAAAAATTTAAGCATTTTTATGTACCAGAAATCTATAACTCAGGTCTCACTACATACCGAGATCTCATTGCTGCAAAGCAGCGACCGGCAACAATATTCAGACTTTCCGAAGGAACAAACTTTATTTTCAAAGGGTTGAGAATTCAGCACGCAGGCTTATCTGATATTCTGCCCTTCTTTCTCTCATCTTTTATACTGAATTTATTTATTCTCACATGCATTTTACATATTAATGGGCAATTTCAAGCATTTTAAACGTGAAAGGGTTAAACTGAATGTGAAATAAATGTGCAGAAAGCCAAGGAAATTCCAATGCAATGTGGAAATTTCGGATATTCATTTTGGATAGTTTTTAAGTCCTAAAGTCTAGGGGTTAACTTACTTGATCTATACTCTATATTTGGTATGTCTCACTGATTTTTTAGTTTATTATCATGTAATAACTCATTAGATTTTCGAAGCATTGAAAAAAACTGTTGGTTCTACATTTAAGTTTTTGGTGAGTCTGAACTTTTTAAAGTGTTTCATATTAATTAGATAACAGTGAGAATCTTTAAAAAAATTGATGGGGGAAAAAGTGAAGCCATCTTTCAGCTATCAATGCACGCAGACATTTGGAAATTATAATTCCAGTAAAAGAAAAACATGCTTTGTCATTGGCTCTCAAATAACCACATCTATCCCTGTTTTGACGCATTTAACATCAGCGGGTACCAGATCCCAGAAATCAGATATGCTGACAAAACAGTCCTATCGACCAACCCAGAAGGACTTGAACAATTAATTCTGTCCACCAAAAAACACAGTGAGGCCCAAAATCTATACTTAAACACCAAGAAGACCAAAGTATTGACAACAGACAAAGTAAAGACCAAACCAGAAATTGAAATTGATAACGAAGAACTGGAAGGTGTTAATGAATTCGAATACTTAGGATCAATCATCAACAGCTCTGGCGACTGTGCAGTACAAATTAAAAGAAGACTTGCAATTGCCTCACATAAACTAATACAGATGAAAAACCTATGGCAAGGCACAAGCAAAGAAACAAAGTTACAACTGATCAGAGCATGTATATTCCCAGTAGCAACATACGGATGCGAGACTTGGACACTCAATAAAACAGTTGCAAAAAAGGTTACATCATTCGAAATGAAATGCTACAGAAGGATGTTGAGAATACCCTGGACAGAAAAAAAGACCAACAGAGAAGTACTGCACTCACTAAACGTAGGGGAAAATTGGCTCCTAAATAACATCGCATAAAAGAAGCTGAAATGTTTTGGTCATATAAAAAGACATAATAGTCTGGAAAAATTAGTGATGGAAGGCATAGTCCCTGGAAAAAGGGGAAGGGGTCGACCTAGACGACGGTGGACCCAGGACATCATAGAGAGTCCGAACTTGTCTTTGGTTGATGCAGATCAACTTGCCCAGAATCGTGATGCGTTCAGAGCAGCTGTAATGGAGACAACGTTCTGGAGAGAATACGTCACATGATATATATATCCCTCTTATAAAGCTGGCAGTTCGTCTCAGGCTTCTCTCCTACCATTCAGTTTCTCCCTCAACTGGGTTGGAGAAGGCCACGATGTTGCCCTGCTCTTCTCATGGAGCTGACAGTTTTGGGGTATAAGTTCTATTGTTTGTCAGTTTTACTAGAGACAAGATAGTGCTCCTCACAGACTCAATATCAGTTATCACTGCCCTCAGAAAAACATTCATTCATTCATTCATAACCCTCCACTCCCAAAGGAGCATAGGCCTTCAACAAACACATGCCAAGTCCTCCTGTCACGTGCCATCATCTCAAGTTCTTTCCATGTTCTCCTCATCATTTTCACCTCTGTTTCCAACTCTCTTCTCCATGTACTTCTTGGTCTTCCTCTGCCTCTTTTGCCTCAGAAAAACACACTTATGAAATGATAAATAAATTAAAACTTTGAGTTGGTTTAATAGTTTAGTTTCATTATATGAGCAACCAAATACCGTATTTCATATTTTTAAACTTTCTGTTAAAACTAGGGACAAGTGGCTGAGTTAAGAACACAAATTGTTGTACTTCAAGTGATAACACTAGTCAACAACCAAAATGTACCAGAAATGAAAATAGCTGATCTTAACTAATTTTGGTGTGCTGAAAACGAAAATGACATTAAAAAATGTTGATTGGCTCTAGTTTTCAAGATATATGCTACTAGTTTATTTAATTACGGTCAATTTATATATATGACGCAACTGTTGTGGGCGATTGCATAATTTTTTTCTAATGACCAATAAAAATGTAACTAGAAGTTGATGATGCAATCCTACCTATGATTACATCACCTTTGTGTATAAATATCTTATCTCTGATAAAATTTTGCCATTAGTTAGTGCATTTGTCCTTATCAAAAGTATCGAAGTTAGAAATGCCTAGGACATCTGTGAACAGTGCTAATAATTTCTGTGATATATGTGGTGAGGTGACATTTCATCACAAAAACGAAATATAACTAAAGTGATTAAGAAGGCGTACAGTTTGTATTTTGGCTGCAGAATAGGAGATCAAGATAAGAGCTGGGCGCCACACATATGCTGCAATACATGTGCAGCACATCTTAAACTGTGGATGACTGGCAAAAAGCAAGCTATGCCTTTTGCAGTCCCAATGATTTGGAGAGAGCCCACTGATCATCTCAACAACTGTTACTTTTGCATGGTCCCTCCAATTGGGAAAGGCATATCAAAGAAGAAAAAAATGGACTCTGGAATATCCAAACATCCCCTCTGCAATACGTCTGGTACCACATGGCAATGACCTACCAATTCCCAAAATGCCAGAATCATTTTCAGTTGCTTCCACTGATGAAGAAGAGGACATTGGTGGTCCTGAACCATCAACCTCAAGCGACCCAGATTTTGAGCAAACTACATCCACTAAACCACACTTAATAACCCAAGGTGAATTGAATGATCTTGTAAGAGATCTGAATTTACCGAAGAACAAGGCGGAGCTTTTGGGTTCCAGATTGCAACAGTGGAATCTCCTGGCAGAAGATGTTACAATTTCTGTGTATAAGAACCGCCAGAAGCCGCTTATTACATTCTTTTTCAAAGAGGGTGACCTTTCTGCGTGCCACAACATTTCTGGTTTAATGGCAGCCCTCAAAATCAATTACTTTGGAGGCTTTTCAATTCATCCAAGAGAGTCTTAAAGCTGTGACCGTCAAATCCAGTTGGTCACGCAGTACATATGAAAGAAACTTATGAAAACATTAAGCAGCTTTTGAAGTGTATAAACTACGATCATCATCATTGGTCACTTTGCGGTGACTTAAAAGTGGTCGCTCTTTTGCTTGGACTACAGGGTGGATACACCAAGTACTGTTGCTTTCTCTGTGAGTGGGATAGCCATGCACGAAGTGACCATTACATCAGAAGACATTGGCCAATCAGGCAGTCATTGCAGCCTGGCAGTAAGAACGTTGAGAACACAGCACTTGTCGACACCAGCAAGATTTTGTTGCCACCCTTGCACATTAAGCTGGGTCTCATGAAAAACTTTGTCAAGGCAATGGAGAAAACAGATGTGGCTTTCAAATACCTGATCAGAAAATTTCCAAGACTGAGTGAAGCTAAAATAAGAGAGGGAGTATTTGTTGGTCCGCAAATTCGAAAACTTCTTCATGATGACGAGTTTCTTTGCGTGTTGCATGGCAAGGAAAAAGCAGCATGGCTAGCATTTAAGTCAGTGGTGGACAATTTTATTGGAAACAACAGATCTGATAATTACAATGAAATTGTAGAAAATCTCCTTCTGAAGTATAAGAGTCTTGGCTGCAACATGTCTTTGAAAATTCATTTTCTGGATTATGATCTGGATTTCTTTACGTCAAACTGTGGAGAGTCAGTGATGAGCATGGTGAATGATTTCACCAGGACATTGCTGCTATGGAGACAAGGTATCAAGGCAATTGGAGCCCTTCAATGCTTGCTGTCCCCGTTTTCCAGACTTGTGCAAATAGTGACACTAATCGATTGCCCTAAAGACGCACTAGCGTGATGGCCATGACTGCAAACATCGACTAAGGATAATGAAGAATGGGTTCAAATGTGCCTTTTTAAAACATGATATGTGAACTTTAAATAATGTTTTTATTTTTTCTATCATTTTATGTTGAAATATCAATTAATTGAGAATGTAACCACAATTTTTATAATGCTAAAGTAGAAAGACTAGCTGTTCACCCCAGAGAATTAAACAAGCATACATTATTTGTATTACTGTAATGTAAATTCATCATTTTTTTAAAAACCAGAGCCAATTGGTGAATTTCATTATGATATTTGAAATCAGCATGTCAAAATCAATAAGAAATGGTATATTTAATTTCTGGTACAAAAAACTTTTGAAAATTTGTTGACTAGTGTAATTAAACCCAGACCGATTGTGCGGCAAGCAACCATGCAAACCACTCAACCACTGTTGCCCCTTTCATCATGTTTATTTTAATGGCGTTAATGTGTTTTGTTCATACAATGCCTAATAGAAGCAAACAGGGGAACTCTAAACAGCTGTATATGTATCTACTTTATATAGTTTTTATGAGATACAATATAGAGGTAATCAAAATATTTGTTAAAAAAAAGTGTCAAATAGAGTTGAAATGAGGAAAGTATAACAGCTGTTAATCTCAATGGATGTAATTGTTCTGCTCGCTTGGATTTGATTTTTAGTGATAGATTCCCCCCAAACAGCGTAAACGGCCATACCATGAAATCTATATAAAGGCCTGTATCATTTTATCTGAACACTCGAATATTGAAAGTTTCATTTGGCTACTTTTTAATTACAATTGGCCAATTTTTGAACACAGTTTTTCCCTGTCTTTTGTGTGCATGTGTGGGTTTTTCCTGTCTTTTGTGTGTGTGTGTGGGTTTTCCCCTGTCTTTTGTGTGCATGTGTGGGTTTTTCCCTTTCTTATCTTGTTGATGGTTTTTGTTGTCTATGCTTTGTGCTGGCATTATTTTTTCCTAGTACCTCTCCACGTCTCATTCCATATATTTTTGGTTTGTTGCAAGTAGTCTTCCGTATTTGCTAGGTCGTCTATATATGCTACATTGTCCAGTTGTTGGTAAAGAAAAAAATGGATCCCGTTACACGCCCATGGGGCATATTGGGAATATGGTGTTAGGCCCATATTTTCTTGGCCATCGACACACTGGGGGTGATGTGGTCAGCATCACGCTGGCTGCCTTAACATTCCCAGAGTTGCTCTGGTATCCAATTCATTTGGCTGGGTCGACCCGGGAGCCGTTTGCAATCTAAAAAATCTCACTTCAACTGGGGATCGAACCATGGACCACCGAGCCAGTTGTTGGAATACTTGGTATTTGTTGGTTATTGTGATCATAAATTTGTTCTTCTTGATTTCTTAGATATGCCACATTAAACTGTTGTCAATAGCTATGTACTGTTATATATCTCTTGAGCTGTAACTTATTTTAGGCTAACAGAAGATGGTGATCTGATGCCACATATGCTCCTCTGAATACCTTTACATCGTGTAATGATGATCCAAACTTCTTCTTTATGTATGTATGATTGATCTGATTTTCTGTTCTGTGGTCGGGTGATATCTATGTTTCTTTATGTATTATTTTATGTGGAAATATGCTTCCTCCTATAGCCAGGTGGTTTGAAGCACAGAAATTTGTGAATAGTTCCATATTTTCTTTCATTGTACCTAATACATGTTTTTCCATGATTTCTTCAAATAAAAGTTGTCCATTCCTATTCTTGCATTTATAGGTCATCCATCCCAATAGTGATGTCCTTTCTTTTCTTTTTATCCAGATATTTTGCAATAGTCTGCTGTAAAATTCTTCTTTCACAGAATCTTCTTTATCATTGCTTGGTGCACAACATTGGATGATGTTTAGCTTTATTTTCTTTTTAGCTGTTTTGAACATTGCTATTATTATTCATAATAAATAAGTAAAAAAATAAATAAAGGTTATTAACAGGTACTCGTTGGACATAAAGGATGGCACTAGACAACAGAAAAGAAAATATAAGTGATAGGCTTACCGGGAATCGAACTTAGGACCAACCAGACGGCGCCATCGCCTTGCTGTGACAGTACATCATGAATGGACGCTGAGCCAATTCTGCACCCCAAAAAAGGTGCATTATTGGCTGAGGTCATTCTCATGACACTCACACAACTATGGTATAGGAGCCGTGGACGACGCAGACAGTTTTAAAGACGCAATCACTAATATAACTTTCCTATCAGCAAGTATAGACCAAATAAAGGCCGAAATACTTGTGTCCAGTAATGTATAGTGGAAGACGAATAACACAGAACAGACGGGTAGGTTTAAGTCACAGATGGGTGAACTTTTAAATAAATAATGAAGGAAACCTGAGTACTTTATGTCCAACGAGTACCTGTTAATTACCTTTATTTATTTATTTACTATCCACAGGACTCAGGTTTCCTGTTTTTATTCAGGATTCCATTGCTTCCCATTCTATGACTGCTTTCTGTGCTTCCTTAGACAACATTATGTCAAAATTATGTCAGGTATTGGTAGTACCTCTGGTGAAGGAGCTGTCATGCCCTTTTCAGGGCAGCTCGGCCACCTTTGGTCCAAACCTGGCATCCAGCTCTCACCTGTGGCTCCTCGTAGCTGTCAGCATGCGACAGCGGCCACCCCCCCGGGCAACGGCTTTGATAGGCCGGCTAAACTAGGTGAGGGTAGCCGAATGGTTATAAACCTTCGGTGAGTTAGGGTCTCCCTACCCATGCATGCGAAGACTGGATTCGATAGACTGCGCAGAAGAAACCACCCGTTGGTTAACAGGCATGACGGCGACTACCAGCAACGCGCTGTGGAGCGTAAGGAGCACGGCGAGGCACGTAGAAAGCCCTGGTCATCCACTGCACCTGACTTCATCTCCAGTCGTCTTGACTTGTTTTGCCAAGTGATTCAGATGGACCCAGGCGAGAGAGTGAGGTCGACGAATTGCACAACTCTTCCTCACTTTAATCCAAATCACTGCGCAAGTCACTCTTTCATCCATTCATCCATCCACTCACAAAAAGTCCTGTGGCGATGGGCGAGCGGCGAAGCAGCAGGCGTGGGTACGCCGGCAGTCGTAGTCGCAGACCCACACACAGGCGGCTCAGGCCATATGGTCGTCTTCCACTGATCGGAGCAGCAGTGGGATTCGGCAGCCCCCTGAGTGTCTGAGCAGCCCTCTTTAGGAAAGCACTGCTCACCTCCATGGCATGAGGAAGGGGCTAGAAAAGGTGCCCTAAACATTGCCTGCTCCACCATTACCTAACCAGCTTACACGGTTGGTGGGTACCCTACTTCGGCGGGCGACACATAAGAAAAAGAAAGGACAGATTTTTCCCCCTCATTCTAGGCGCATGGAATGTGCGCACTCTCCTTGACAAAGACTTTAACGCAAACAGACCTGAGAGGCAAACTGCCCTGATTGGGAGAGAACTGGCCAGATACAACATTGACATAGCAGCACTGAGTGAAACTCGACTTGCAGGCGAGGGCCAACTTTGCGAAAAGGATGCAGGTTATACATTCTATTGGAGCGGAAGAGGAACTGAAGAAAGACGAGAAGCAGGGGTTGGATTTGCAATCAAAACAGCAATTGTTGGCAAGTTAGCGGGGCCACAAAGGGAATAAATGACCGACTGATGATGGTCAAGATCCCCCTGCTTTATGGAAGAAAACATGCCACCATCATTAGCGCATATGCACCAACTATGACAAACCAGGATGACGTCAAGGATAAGTTTTACGAAGAACTACATGCAGTCATTGCATCAGTTCCTAAAGCAGATAAGCTCATCATTCTTGGTGACTTTAATGCAAGAGTAGGCGCAGATAACATCTCCTGGAATGGCACTATCGGAAAGTACGGCGTGGGTCGCTGTAACAGCAAAGGACTTCTTCTCCTCCAGACTTGCGCAGAACATGACCTCCTTGTCACCAACACCATTTTTCAACTTCCTACCCGCAACAGGACCTCCTGGATGCACCCTTGCTCAAAGCATTGGCACTTAATTGACTATGTAATTGTTAGGAAGAAGGACAGGCAAGATGTCCGGGTGACCAAGTCCATGTATGGTGCCGAATGCTGGACTGATCATCGCCTCATTGTGTCTAAACTTAAAATTCGTATCCAACCAGCCAGGCGCCCTCAGGGGAAGAAAACTCAAAGGCTAGATGTCACCAAACTAAAGAACACAAAAATCAAACAGTCATTTACTGACACCCTAGAAGACCGTCTCAAATCTATCTCGTTAGACGGCCAAAGTGTGGAAACAAATTGGGCAGCCCTAAGTGAGCAGATCTACAACACTGCTACAGAGGTCCTGGGTCCTTCCATCAAGAAACAAAATGACTGGTTTGATGAGAACTCAGATGATATAAAGCAGATGTTGGCTGAGAAACACCATCTCCATAAAGCATATTTAAATGATCCAAATTCTACATCCAAGAAAGACGCATTCAACAACATGCGTAGAATCGTCCAACATAAACTACGCCAGATGCGGGATTCATGGCTGAGTAATAAAGCAGATGAGCTCCAAGGCTTTGCTGACAGCCATGACTTGAAAAATTTTTACCTTGCACTCAAAGCAGTCTATGGTCCAACATCATCAAGGAAAAAATGCTCCAACGCTGGGTTGAACATTTTAATAATATTCTGAACCAGCCATCATCTATTAACAATGAAGCCATCATCCGCCTGCCCCAAATTCCTATAAATGAAGCATTAGATGATATACCAACTCTAGAGGAAACTAAAAAAGCGATTCGTCACCTTTCTAGTGGAAAGGCCCCCGGCTCCGATTCAATTCCTGTTAAGGTTTATAAAGATGGCGGTGCAGTTCTGATAGAGAAATTTCACATGATCTTCCATCAAATGTGGCAGAGTGAAACCATCCCACACGATCTCAAAGATGCGTCAATTATACATCTATATAAACGTAAAGGTAATCGCCAAGACTCTAACAATCATCAAGGCATCTCTCTTTTATCAATCGCTGGGAAGATATTCACCAGAATCCTTTTGAATCGCCTTACGGCTCATCTTGACAAAGGTCTTTTACCTGAAAGTCAGTGTGGATTCCGGAAAGAACGTGGAACCACCGATATGGTGTTCGCTGCAAGACAGCTACAAGAAAAATGCCAAGAACAGAACTGTGACCTGTACACAGCTTTCATCGACTTGACAAAGGCGTTCGACACGGTCAGTAGAGAGGGTCTATGGAAGATCATAGCAAAATACGGCTGCCCAAAGAAATTTATCACAATAATGCAGCAACTGCATGATGGAATGCAGGCTAGAGTTCAGGAAAACGATGAGCTATCGGAGCCTTTCCCTGTCTCAAACGGAGTTAAACAAGGATGTGTACTTGCACCGACTCTGTTCAGTATCATGTTTTTTGCTATGCTGACTGATGTTTTCAGAGACGGGGACACAGGAATCGACATTAGATATCACGTTGATGGAAAATTGTTTAACCTTCGGAGGCTTCAAGCAAAAACCAAGGTCAAATCACACACCATCAGAGATCTTCTGTTTGCTGATGATTGTGCCCTCAATGCTGGCTCAGAGGCTGATCTGCAAGCATAGTGTGGATAGATTCTCCGAAGCCTGTGCCAACTTTGGGCTTACCATCAACACGGAGAAAACAGACATCATGTACCAACCAGCTCCTGGCACAGTTTATACTGAGCCAGTCATCAAGGTAAATGGTGAGAAACTGAATGTTGTGAACAGATTCACATACCTTGGTAGCGCACTATCCCAGAACATTGTCATTGATGATGAGGTGAACACCAGGATCTCCAAAGCCAGCAGCACATTTGGCAGACTATACACCAACGTTTGGCATCGAAGTGGCATTAGTCTACAGACAAAGCTGAAGGTGTACAGAGCTGCAGTGCTTCCAGTGCTGCTATATGCATGTGAAACATGGACTGTATACAGGCACCACGTAAAGAAGCTAAACCACTTCCATACAGTCTGTCTCAGGAAGGTAATGAACATCAAATGGCAAGACAAGATCCCGGATACCGCCGTTCTTGACAGAGCTGGTATCCCTAGCATTGATACTATTCTGATGCAGTCACAGATTCGCTGGGCAGGTCATGAACATCCAGAAGAGCAGTAGCGAACAGACGGAGACAAGCTAAAAAGAGCCACCCTTTCACTGTGGTGGATACTTTCTTCTTCATGTCCTAAGGGCAGCACCATTTCTCCTGTGATTAGTCTCCTTGTCTCAATGCCTTTCCATCTTGTCTCACAGAGTACCAGGATATCAGTCTTGTAATTCTCTATTTCTTCTGCAACCTGTGCAGGTTTCCCTTGTTGTATGAACATTCTAGGTGCCAACAATGGAGATTTTCCTTTCGGCTTTCTCTGGGTTGCTTCATGAGCATCCTTACTAGAGAACCTTCTTCTGTCATAGATGGCTGAATTAAATTATCTCCTTTTGTTGATCTGTCCATGTTGAGTGTTGGAAGTTGTTGTGGTTTAACATTTTTCCATGTTGAGTGTTGGAAGTTGTTGTGGTTTAACATTTTTACAGGATGGGGTAACCAGTCCTATGCACAAACCCTCCTTTGTTGCTTTTTACAACATGCATGGTAGACTACAGTGTTACTATTCTTGGCTCCCCTTTCAGGCCCCTTAAACGCATGGGTGAGTATTTTAGATACTTCTTATTTAAAATCGACTTCGTAGCTCAGTTTCAAGAAAAAGCGATAAATGTTTGGATTATGTGGTATGTTTCAGATTTTAGGCACACCCTGTTCAACAAATGACTGGCTTTCAGCTGAAGAAGCAATCTCTTTACTCATTAAAAATGCTGATCAGGAAAATGCTAAAGAATGGTAACTTCTTAAATATTCATTCATTCATTATTTTTCAGCTGTCTGTGTGCTGGGTTTGATTCAGAGTATCGACACACTCCAGTCTACCCAGCTGTAAATGGGTACCTAACTTTGCTCTTGGGTTAAGGAAGGAAAAATCAGTGAGGAAGGGAACTGGTCTCCCCATCTCTCGATGCTGGACCTAGAATAAAAGGTCAAGGAAATCTCATAGCAGATACTGCCATAGGGGAGTGAAGTGTTAGAGACTTCACTATACTAGATCCAGCATCGAGAGATGTGGTGACTAGTTCCCTTCCATTTCTCCCTTACAGCAGTATCTGCTATGGGACTACCTTTACCATTGTATGAAGCACAGTCCTTCAACAAATTCACATCAAACCTTCCAGTCTTGTGTCATCCATTTAAGGTCTTTCAATCTCTTTTTTCTCATCCTACAATTTATTGTATCACTGAATTATTTTTCATTTCATTGTTAAGTTTTTTTAGCTTATGTCATGAAGCTCCAGGTGAAGAAGCAGTTGTTAAGTTTTCCTGTTGCCCTTGGAGTTAAATTACTGTTTGCTACTTTCATTGTTTAGGAAAAATGCTTGCTGCTGATATTCAGGCTTGAACTTATATATAGAACATTATTTTGTAAGTTTTATTATTTTAAAATATAGCTTGGCCATGTCCGCCACATGGAAGATGGTCGCATCCCGAAAGATATCCTTTACGGACAACTGGCAGATGGTAAAAGAACAGTTGGGTGACCGCAGCTGAGATTCAAAGATGTGTGCAAGAGAGACATGAGGGCACTGGACATAAATCCGGCAACCTGGGAGGATGAAGCTGCGATGCGATCTGCGGCGCCACCTCAGATTGGGCAAAAAGAAGCTCACACAACAAGCAGAAGAAAGGAACACCCGGAAAATAAGCAGCTGAGTGTTGTCACCTCAGGAGCGCATGCCCATAGTCAGTTGTGACTGAAGGGGCTATTATTATTATTTTAAAAAAATACTACAGAGACAAGTCCAGTTTAGTTCCTGGGGGTCGAGACAATGAAAGAAATAGGACTGCTGCCTACTCAGAAGGTCGTACAAGGCAACTAATTTGAGGTTGGGTATGAGGAGGTTGGGAACCTCATCATTTAAAACAAATAGGAAGCAGCACTGGTGTAATGGTCACCACATTGCGCTGGCGATCGGGTGATCCAGGTTCATGCCCGGGCGAGGACATTTGAAGAAGTCTCGTTTACCGGGACTTGGACTGGATTAATTCGAGCCCTGGCAGAGACATTAGAAGGGACTGGAATAACCTGAACAGTTCCTGAGCCGACCCAGCTCTAATGGGTACCCTCCGAAGACGGCGAGTATCTGCCTGAATGGCAAGTGGACACCTGTCATTGTACAGGGAAAAAAGGGATACTCACGTAAAAATCAGTCTCAGGTTAGATATACTCGCCTGGGTAACAGCGGGCGTACGTTAAAAAAAAAATGTAAAACAAATTGCTGCAGAAACCACGGCTGCAAGATCATGTGACTGCTTGGTGCTAACTTACTGCCCAGGACCAGCTACAGAGGTGGCTCCATGCTTCATAAGGGACACAAAGGAGAATGATAATGATGAATATAGAGATATACAAAATATTAATTTTCTGCTTGCAAATATAAAATTTAGATACAGGTATACCTCAGAGATGTTGCGGGTTCGGTTCCAGACCACCGCAATAAAGCGAATATCGCAATAAAGCGGGTCACACCCATATTTTTGGCTTCCCAGTGCATATAAAAGCCTAAAATCATGTTTACACTATGTCTATTAAGTGCACAATAGCACTAGGTCTAAAGAAACAATGTACTGTAAAATTATAAATACTTTTTGTTAAAATGAACGCTAATCTTCATCATCTGAGCCTTCATCGAATCGTTATTTTTTTGCTGGTGGAGAGTTAAAATCTATCGGAAGAAGAAGGCACGTTCCAATAAATAAAAATGAATAATTTTGTATAAAGCGAAATATCTGCGAAGCGCGATAAAGCGAAGCGCAATAAAGCAAGGTATACCTGTATACAAGTTTGTGTTATCCCTGTACAGGTTTGGTAGCACAGTGTCCACAGAAATGGAGGATCTGGGTAAGGCTCTGCATGAAGTTGCTGACACACTGCCATACCTAGGTAAGTAAGTAGTAGATTTCTCAAACATAAGCCCATGCAAGTAGGTCACACTTCTCAAATATAAGTCCAAACAAGTACCATTCCATTGGAAGTCACTGGTATATGTGCTTATCAAAATAAATCAAGCAACACAAAAATAAGAATCTTCAACTCAGATGTCTAGTAAGCACGACTGTATGGACCTGAAACATGGAGAACAACAACGAAAAACTTACTTACTTGTAAATACGGGTGCTTAAATGGAATAAGATTGCAAATGTTACGACAAAATCACCAGTATGGAACAGATGATAGGAATCAGACAAGTGCCAGTGGAACAGGAGATGAGAAGAAGACAATGGTGGCAGACAGGACACACATTGAGGAAACCTGTTGATAACATTACAAGGTAGTACTTGTTCTAGAATCCTTATGGCAAGAGAAATAGAGGCAAACAACACATGGAGAAGAGAACTGGAGACGTGAGTGAGAGGGATATGTTGAAGAAGACTTCTGCTAGCATCACACAACAGCCATTATGGAATATGCTTCTGTATCTTCTTCTTCCTTGTTCGTCCTGAAAAGGACGTTGGTTGCGTTGTGTCTGTTTACGCCGGAGCTGTGATATCTGCGCCTTTCGGCCGACACATCCAACTTCAGCACAGCATTTTTTAGGACCGGGTTTGCCTTCCCTCTTCGATCCCTACTCTCTCAGCCAGACTGCAGTGATGCAGCCTGTTTCCAGGACCACCACGTGGAGGTGGAGTAGGGTCTTGGTCAGCTCTGGTTCGCAAGCAGTCAAGCTATGGGTCGCTGACTGCATTCTCTATTGCTGCATCTTTGGGTCCCTGCTTCTGTATAATAAGTAAAGAAACTGGAATGAGTGAAGTGTAGAAAGCATGGCGAAGGTTACTGCAGACATAACAGATTTAAAAAAAAATGATAAAGATAATCCAATAGCAGAAACTACCATAAGGGAGTGAAGTGTTAAAGACTTCACCATACTAGGTCCAGCTTTTTATGAGATGGGGTGACCAGTTCCTTTCCTCACTGTCTTTGCCTTCCCTAAGTGATGAGCAGTGCTGGGTACCCATTTACAGCTTGGTAGACTGGAACGTGACACTAGCAGGTTTCTATCCCGGAACCCGATTACAGTGCCGTGAGAAGAAAGCAATCTAACTGCTTAGCCACTCGGATCTCATTACAAATAGCCAGGGTTTGGTTTGGAGGACTGTCTTCATTGCACAAGGACAACTCCATCATTGCTCTGATCTCCTACCTTATATCACACATGGAGGATCTCAGCACAGTGCACGAACTCCGTAGCACCAGCGAGAATCCCAATGTGTGTATATAGGAATCACACATTCTATAAATATTTTTTGTGGTGGGTAGGTTTCTAATTTTTAAATTTTGCCAGAGCCTTACAGCCTACACACAACAGCCAGGGATAAAATGGCTTGGATACATCTGGTTGCAAGCTTGTGCTTCACAACTAGCTGAAAAGTTAAAATATTTATAAGGTACCATCCTTGCAATAAGCTGATAATTTGGGTTTAATCAATCAGTCAATCAATACCCTTTATCTCCCCGAGGAGCATAGGCCTTCAACAAACACATGCCAAGACTTCCTGTCCGGTGCCATCCACACAAGTTCTTTCCATGTTTTCCTCATCATTTTCACCTCTGTTTCCAGTTCTCTTCTCCATGTGTTTTCTGGTCTACCTCTGCGTCTCTTTCCCTGTGGATTCCAGAACAAGGACTGCCTTGTAATGCTATCAACAGGTTTCCTCAATGTGTGTCCTATCCATCGCCATCGTCTTCTTCTCAACTCTTGCTCCACTGGCATTTGTCTGGTTCTTGTCATCAGTTCTACATTTGTGACTTTGTCATACCATTTCAGTCCTTCTATTCTACGCAAGCACCAGTTTTTTTTTTTTGGTTTATGTCCTGACAAATCTCATCGTCAAGTACCATGCCTGTTGGCGTAGACAATCTCGTCTCTCCACAGCTTCCTGTCTACAGTTGTGTAGCTGATTGCTGTCCATGCCATGATGTGAAACTGTCCAGTATCTGCTCTCTTTTTGCTTCAGTTTTTCCTGTTGTCACAATATATTCCAGCTTTCTTCTTCTCATAACATGACCAAAGAAATTGGATTGCTTCTTTCTTACCCGAGAAATAAGCTTCCTTTGAGCATTGGCCTCTTTCATGATATCTTCATTACTCCTCTTGGCTGTCCATGGTATTTTTAACATTCTTCTATAAAACCACATCTCTGTGGCCTTAAGTGCTTTCTCTACTTGTTTACTAATTATCCATGACTCACTTCTGTATGTCAGGATTGGTTCTATATAACACCAAAGAACTATCTTTCTTACTTCCACTGACAAAGAGTTGTTGCATAAAATACTTTTCCTTTTGTAAAATGCAGTTTTTTGACAAATACAATGATTATTTATGTGCATGTTAATTCCTACAGCACAAATAAATTAATCTTCTCTCTTCCTATTAGGTTTGTGCCTCGATGTCATATTTTGTATGGGTTGTTCTGCGGGACGTGCACTTGATTCACATAGGTAAGTCTATCTTCTTGTAAGAAAAGCAGAAGTAGACCTAAAAACACAATGGAGAAGAGAGCTTGAGACAAAAATGAAAATGCAAAGGAAGACATAGCAACATTTTGAGCTGATGGCATGTGACAGGAGGAACTGGCGTAGGTTTGTTGGAGACTTGGGGAGATGAACAGTAATTAATTAAAATCTGTCTTCTTAAACATGATTCAAAGTGCAATAAGTCAAGTCACATGCCATACTTTGAGGTGTAGGCAGTTATGTCTCTACAACCAGGCTTCTTAAATGTTTTTATGCCAAAGACCCCTTTTATTTACCAGTGAAGACTACGGACCCCTACCAAGCAAAAATGCACATAAGCGCATACAATTTTTCAGTTCTGCTGTTGATCTCTTCCCTTGTCTTACTGTTTAAAAGGGGGAAGAGGTAATACATCTAATGATAACAAAAGACAAGAAAAAACCTATGTTACAGCCTCAATGTCTTCATCACGGACAAACGAACAAAAACAGAAAGGAAAGAAAGTGAGAACTAATTAAAAAACAGTAAAATTTAATATGACAACATCTGATAGTCTGGCATGGCTTGACTAAAAATAGCCTAACTGTCAGGCTATCCATTAACTTTACTCTTCCTAGGTTCTCTGCCCATTTTCCCTGTAGTCATGTTTTCGAGTTCTTCTCATCACTTGTCCAGTTGAGTCTTCTCTTTATCTTTGTGACCATTTCTTTGTTCATTAGTTCTTCTTGAGTGCTGTCCGATAATTATCTTATCTGTCCATAGGATTCCTAACATTTTATCGAGAAACTCCATCTCTGTTGCCTCCAATGATTTTTTGCATGTGTTTGCTCATTGTCCATGACTCACTTCTATTAACTAATATTAGCTTGATGTAATACTTTAGAACTTTTTTTTATTTTTATTCAGTAAAACTGATTTATTGCATAGGATGTTCCTCCGTTTATAGAATGCTATTTTTGCTTGGCATATTGCGTTCTTAATCTCATTGATGCTAGAGTAAAGGGTAGGATCATTGCCGAATAGGGTGGAGCGTACGTGACAACAACCTCCAGCATGAGAATGGAGGTAGAGGCAGCTACTGCAACCCTAAGGTGGCTGTCTGAAACTTCATTAACAAGGGCAGTTATTGTATCAGACTTTCGATCCATGCTTCAGATGGTCCAAAGTGGATGGCTATGGCATGAATGGAAAACATACATACAAGCTTTGAATCTTCAGGTACTGCATGGCTGTTTGTGCCTTATACCCGAGCGATCTTTAAGTTTCGGTGACCGGAATTCTGACACCGGGTATAAAATTTTCATATGCACCGTAAAAAAAACTACTCAGGGTTTTGGCGGGGAAAATCAGCTGTTGTGTGTGTAAAATCAGTAAAATATAAATCATTACACACTCGTTCTGGATAAACACAGCGCTAAAATTCTTTTGTGTACTATAACTTTGTTCTGTGTTCTATTTGTGATTGCATTTTTATTTGTTTGAAATTAGTTTTGACGGAGTTACAGACTTTTGAAATCAGCGTCATCATTTGAGGAAATTCATAAAATAAGTAATCTTTTTATTAATTTAATATCTAAAAATCGGCCCATTCGTTTGAGTTTATAATTATAAAGACTTCTCGAAGGGAAGCTGTATTAGAGGATGCATCCATCATGTATACAACCACTGCGCAAATGGAACAGTTAGCATTTATATCCTTCGTCATGCTGAGAGAGACTGAGCACTCATTCATTGATTCATGCTCCGTCTGGTGCAATAATTGTGAATTGACTTATTTCTTCACTTTTGCCAATTTATGTTTGAGTATTTTTTATAAAAATGAATACACTTATATTTTTACAGCATGTTTATCAATGCACATGTAAATGTAATGGTTTCTTGACACGAACATGCTTATTATATTAAAACTTTTTATCATAACCATTAAATTTGTGGTTGGTGTTGCAAACAGTAAACAACATTTCCATTTTTTAGAAGAAAAATGTGGAGGAGACACTTGCTGAATGGACAGAACATGAATATATATGGTTTGGTTTATCATCTTTATCATCTACTTTTTTGCTCCTTAAATAGCATAGATCCACTACTACAGATGTCTGTCTTACTTGAGGATGGCTATGCAAAGCTTGAACTGTTGAAGCAATGGTTTGTGTAGGAATTTATTTTACATGATGATGTTGCCATCCCCTTGCACAACCTCATGTAAGTTGCCCTTTATGACATGCCTGAGGGAGCAGTAATCGTATTCTTTCTTCGTCTCATAAGACACACACTTGAAGGGAATCTGTTGATGACATTACAAGGCAGTCCTTGTTCTTCAATCACCCAGGTAAAGAGAAATAGAGGGAGGCACATAGAGAAGAGAACTGGAGGCAGAAGTAAAAAGGATATATTGAAGTATATTGGATACACGGGGCATGGTGTTGGTTGAGAAAGTTATTTTCATGTTTGTAGATGGTTATAACTTGAAGATTTTGAGAGCTTTCTTCCTTCTGTGTCTTCTAATTAGCTTTATTCCTGTCACTGGAGCACTAAGGAGGCTGGTTGATTGGCATAATGGGTGTTCTGTGATTGTGAAATCAGGAACTGACCTTTCTCCACTTGAACACCATCTTGCTGAGTTTGGACATTGCCAGGTTGTGGACAGTGTTGATGAGCTAAATCTTGACTGGCCAGGATGGAGAGGAAAAGTTGCAATCATGGATCATATTGTGAGTAAAACTGATTCTGTTGTTGTTTAACTAGGGCTGCTGAGCTTCTCACCCTTTAGCAGTCAATACCAAGTTGGAGACTCCTTGGCATTATCTACACTGTAGATCTAGGCTTTTCCTGTGGCTTTTCTGCCATTCCGAAACGTGTTGAGTTGAAGTCATAAGCTCCAGTTTCTCCAGCTTGGCTTGCCTTTAAACAGGGCTCATAGCGACCTGGAAAAGGCTGGAAAACGAAAAAAAAAATTCCAGGCCTTGAAAAGGCTGGAAAAATAGCTAAATGCCTTGTATTTCCCGCATCGGAATTGGAAAAAAAAAACGAAATCGAAAGTTGGATGCTTGGCGTCCATTTTTCGGTTATTTGTTGTATTTTTCGTTAAACTTCAGTTACCGTAGAATTTTTACTTCCCTTTGCGCACGAAATCCATTTCCAGACGTTTTCTGCGGTTTGAGTTTTCAGCGCTTTGCGTTAATGATGTGAACGCATAGATTTATTTTTAGCGCTCGCGTCTGTTGTTACTCGAATGCTGCTGGGGCGCATTCAAGTTGTATTAAATCGTTCATTTAAACTGAGGTAAGTAATAAATTCATTTATCTCATTTATAAAACATATTTAAATAAGTCCAGTTTATAGATAGGCCTACTGTACTTGCGTCTGTAATTTACAATGTAGGCCTATTTACAGTTTTATTTTTAACCATGGCCAAAATTATAGTGTTTGAATGAAATTTCTTGATTTGCAACTGCTTACGGGAATATGTTTGACACAGTTTAAGATGGTCAGGAATAGAAATTGATGGCGATTCCATATCCTATAGCCTACCCTGTTATCAGACCCATGTCCCACTGTTCATTTCACCACATTTTTTTGAAATAAATATATTTTGAATGCTTTTTTATTATATTTATGATGAAGAGACATATCCTGTTCTACCTCTGCAGGGTTATAATTAGGATAGGCCTACATGTTTTCAATTCCAGATAACATGAATAACCGCCGATACATGAAAGTGGCATCACATCTGTCAAATCACTGTAATTAGGATAAATGAAAATTACCAATTTTGTGCATAGGCCTATGTTATTTAAAAAAAAAAATAATTAAATAAAATTTTAAAAAAAACCTAAGTAAGAGATTGGGGGGGGGGGGGGGGGGGGGGGGGGGGGGGGGGGAGGGGGGGGGGGGGGGGGGGGGGGGGGGGGGGGGGGGGGGGGGGGGTGGGGTGGGGGGGGGGGGGGGTTGGGGAGGAGGGGTGTACAGGCTGCTTTTTCTAGTTAGATATTTAATAGATTTTCACTTATCATAAGTATTATAAGAATATTATCATACCTTCACCCTCCCAATTACTATATATTAGCTTTTGTTCTAGTTAAATATTGTTTGACTATATTATGTATGCGTTTAGAACTTTGACTTGGTAAATATACATAGCTTAGGCCTACTCAGTTATTTGTGTGTTCCATTTTTTTTTTTTTTTACAGAAAAGAACACAACCCCAAGGGCAGTTTTACCCTCAGAAACATCAAAACCATCTAACACTACTCCCTCGGGCACATATTCTGTTCTGTGGTAGTTTTTATTTAGCCTTCAGCTTTATTTCAAGACCTGAAAGAAATTCAGATTGGTGCATTTGGAACAGTGGCTGAAAATAGGAAGCATTTTCCTGAAGCACTGAAGAAAAAGCAACTCAAATTGAAAAAGGCAAATCATCCTGTGTTTTGTGCGACAGAAGATAAGGCATGCCGACAGTCACCTGGCATGATACGAAAATATTTAACCTTATATCTACTGTTCACTCCAATGATAATATAAACAAGACAGTTAGAAAGACAAATTCTTTAGGGCAGAACAATTCAGAAGCCAGTGCTTGCAGAAAAATACAGAAAAAGTATAGGAGGTGTTGACCACTTCGGCCAACTAGGTGCAAGCTACCCCTACCCACACAGATCCTATTTTTATATCATTTCTTAGTTGAAACTGCCCTTGTCAATGGGCACATAACCTACAACACTGCCAACTACAAAAAAGATCAAAGCAAAGATCAGGATGTCAGTCTGACTCTTATTGAACCTGCTATTCTTCGACACAATGTGACACCTTCAAAACCACAGGTCACAACAACACGACTTACTGAGCACCACTTCATTGATAAATATGAAAGGGCAAGGTACAAACCAGACTGTAAAGTGTGTAAGGCTGCAGGGAACAGAAGCCAGACTTGCATGTACTGCCCAGATTGGAATGTACCTCTATGCCTGATACCCTGCTTCAAGTTATACCACACAGTCGAGGATTATCAACGATCCAAAGACTCTTGCAGAGTCCTACAGCTACAACTTCAACCCCAGTTAACTTTTAGTATACGAGCTGCCTTTCATGACTACCATTACAGATTTTGCAATAAATAATTTATTTATAAAGATAACATAAGTGTTATATATCAAAATGTGAAGAAATAAAACCCCTACATCATGCACGTAACTAAATTGATCAGTGGTTTGAAACATGCATTCAGCTATAAATTTTTGCTATTGACGGGGATCGATCATCGGCCTCTCTAGGAGGCCGCTCGTATACTAAGAGTTAATGGAGGAAGCAGCTCAGACTCCAACTAGAGGTACTTAACTACTTAAACATTCAAAAACACTCATTGTCAGATGCCACAGACGCAGAATACATTCAAAAAAGACAAACACAAAAATTTAATTATTTTTTTTTGTATTTTATTCACAATTTTTGTTAGCCTTTTATGTTGAAAAATGTGGTTAATCGTTAAATCATTACATCAATCAAGCTTATTTTATTCATTGCCATCCATGTTCCTAACATTTTATTGCACTGACATTAAACAAATTCACTATAAAGTGGAAAAAGATCATGGTTTTAAAACATCTCCTGACATTTCTATAAATAGCCACACAAATTCAAGACGGCCGCCATGATCATGTGACCAATTTGCATAAAATATGTTTTTTCGGATGTGGCAACCATTCATAATGGTGCTCTGAAAATGTTAAAGGCCTATGTCTGTTTTTCAATTTTTTATGAATTTAAAAAAAAAAAACAAGTTGTTTTTAAAGAAATCAGCAAACACCCTTGGTAATGGGAGACAGTAATGCTCCGGATTGCTGGTCAGCAAAGTGATAATTATATCTGAGAAAATTAGATGAGGAAAATATTAGAGTTTCCCATCCTTTTGAAAATCATGTGCTTGGACCTGGAAAAGGCTGGAAAAACCCTGGAAAATGCTTGAAGAAATTTGCTATGAACCCTGTTTAAAGGATTGTTATATCTGGTCCCAGGCTAGGAGTAGGAAGTGCGTGGCATACTGTGCATTCCCGCCATTCACGGGGGCTCTCTAACTATGCAGAGCTAAAATACTTTACTCTGGGCTCTCCCAAGGAATTGTCATGTCCTGCACAGAGCCACTTCTCAGCTTCCCCTGCCTATAACTGGGTCCACAGTGACATCCTTCTGCATGCAGTCAACCAAGTCAAAGCCAAAGAATTATGCCTGGGCTCAAGTGACTTCTCCAAGCTTAGTGTGCAATGCTGGGTTCTCAACAAGTTTCACCACAGGGGAAATCCCTGGAAGAGTGTGGATGATTTCAAGAGTCAATGAGGATGTAATTAGCCTCACAGACAGGTTCACTTCCACGTACATACAGTGTAGCATTGTGCATAGCTGGTGGTCATATAAGGATGACTATAGATATGCCTCCATGCATAAGAGTAAACCTGATGTTCATCATCATTTTCCTTTGCACTCCTTACAGAGCATGGAGCCACCACTGTAGCTGGTCCCCTTGCAGGAAGCCTGTACTAAGTGTTCATGTACTCTTGCAGCGGTGGTTTCTGTGGCAATCTGTTTGACATGATGAGGTTGCCAGCCTCATGTACAACCTCATTTTAGTCGCCTTGTATGATACTCCTGAGGACCACAGTAGCCCTTTATTTATCTAAACAGAGACCTATGAGAATTACACAGGGAAACCTGGTGCTCTAAGACTTCTACGGGTGAGATCTGAATAGAGACTCAATAGTTAATTCTGTAGTTGATGTCTGGATACAATTGACCTGCTTATACATCTAAGTTTTCAGTTGGTACCTTTCAGTTTCTTGTGGAGTACAGGTGCTCAACAAAAACATGCGAATCTTCCTGTCCTGTGCCATCTCGTCAAGGTCATTTTGTATCTTCTTTATTTCTTTTTATGTCTATCTCCAGATCTTATCTCTTATGTTTTTTTGGTGTCCCTGTGATTTTAAAATAAGAGTTTTGGTGAGGTGCACACCATTCAACCTAGACACGAGGTCCGTCAGTTATATTAGGGCACATGTCCAATCCACATTTGTGTTCTTTCCATCAATTCCACATTTGTGTTCTTGTCATCAGTTCCACATTTATGTTCTTGTCATCAGTTCCACATTTATGTTCTTTCCATCAGTTCCACATTTGTATTCTTTCCATCAATTCCACATTTGTGTTCTTGTCATCAGTTCCACATTTATGTTCTTGTCATCAGTTCCACATTTATGTTCTTTCCATCAGTTCCACATTTGTGTTCTTTTCATCAGTTCCACATTTGTATTATTTCCATCAATTCCACATTTGTATTCTTTTCATCAGTTCCACATTTATGTTCTTGTCATCAGTTCCACATTAGTGTTCTTTCCATCAGTTCCACATTAGTGTTCTTTCCATCAGTTCCACATTAGTGTTCTTTTCATCAGTTCCACATTTATGTTCTTGTCATCAGTTCCATGTTTATGTTCTTTCCATCAGTTCCACGTTAGTGTTCTTTCCATCAGTTCCACATTAGTGTTCTTTTCATCAGTTCCACATTTGTGTTCGTGTCGTCAGTTCCACGTTTATGTTCTTTCCATCAGTTCCACATTAGTGTTCTTTCCATCAGTTCCACATTTGTGTTCTTTTCATCAGTTCCACATTTATGTTCATGTCGTCAGTTCCACGTGTTATAGTTCTTTCCATCAGTTTTCCACATTAGTTGTTTTCTTTCCATCAGTTTCCACATTT